>PVKU01000305.1:0-235516 GCA_004027475.1 Anoura caudifer
GATCCAACCTGCTGACCCTTCAGTTCAAGGGCAAATGCCCAACCCTGAGCCACACTAGCCAGGGCTAAACTTGAATGTTTTCAGATGGCTTGTGCTCCATAGCAGCCTTCTCAAACTTTTATGTGCATATAGATCATTTAAGGATCTTGTTAAAATGTTGATTCCATTTCACTAGATCTGAGATTCTATTGTTTCTAACAAATTCCAAGGCTCTGTCAATCTTGCTGGTCAGTGTACCACATTTTGAGTAGCAAAGCTCTACAGCTAACCATAATCCCCACCACCCCCTAATGTCTGATACCCAGCCCAGGCCACCAGTGATTTTACCTATCTTACCTCTATAGGCATTTGAGTTTGTAATGCTGCCTGCCCAACCCCGCTTTACAGGTGTGAAACAGACCAGGTGGAATAAGTAGGTTCTGCGTGATCACTTAGCCAGCAAAAGCCTATCTGTTTCTCTCTCTGCCACAGGGTAGCACATCCTGCCTACAAAATACATGGCTGTACTTCAAGTATCTGTGCCTCTATGAAGAAATTAGGACATTCCGATGCAAGAATGAAATAATGATGGCTAGATTTACTGGATACCAGCTGTAGCCCAGGTCTTGGGCTAAGTGCTTCACATGGATTATTTCACTGACCACAATATCTGGATAAAGTAGATAACAGCCCTGGCTGTTGTGGCTCAGTGGATTGAGTGCTGGCCTGTGTACCAAAAGGTTGCTGGTTCGATTCCCAGTCATGGCACATGCCTGGGTTGCGGGCCAGGTCCCCAGCTGGAGGAGCATGAGGGGCAACCACACATTGATGTTTCTCTCCCTCTATTTCTCCTTCCCTTCCCCTCTCTCTTAAAAATAAATAAATAAAAATCTTTAAAAATTGAAAAAAAAAGAAAACATAGCCCCATTTTACAAATAAAGCCACCTCGTTAAGAGGAGTTTTATAACTTGCTTAAGGTCACATATCTAATAATAAGTAAATGACCCAGGATTTGAACCTAGCAGTCTGACTCAGAGTCTATGCACTTAATTCTGACTAGCTCAGGCTGGCAGGCAGAACTTGGTTATAATTGTTCCATTTGGCCGCCAGAGTGAACTTAAGTTGTATTGTAAAAAGGCAAAGGAGACAGTTGGCTAAATGATTAAGTCTTAAAGGGGTTTTCCATCCCCTTCCATAATTCCACCATTATAGCTTCATTCCTTTCAATTAACTGCATTAACTATACTCCTCTTGAAAGATAGGGTTGATTCAAGGGAGAATCGCCGATTAAATATTAATAAGTAAGTAAGGAACCTTGCTGGCTGGCAGCAAGAATGGAAATCCAAATGGAGGACTGGGTGGGTTTGAAAGGGATGGGAATAAGCCAGAGACAAACAGACTTCCAGTCCACTCAGGATCAGCTGAGCTGGCCGGGCAAAAGACACAGGGAATCTTCTCATTCTGTCAGCTCCTGTATTGCATGGATAAAGCTGCTCCGTCGGAGTTCTTGTAAATAGAAATGGACTATTCTGGATAGTCATGAATCTATCACCATCCTAAAATATGGATTGCTTTGGCCTGAATAAGCAAACTGGCTCTTTGAATAGTGCCGGAGCTGGACTTTTCATGCCTTGCCTCGCCTCGCCTCACAGCTTTCTGATTAATCATCAGGAAACAGCTGGAGATAGTGTTTTCATTCTCCCACTTATTCTCTCATTCTTCAGAGTTTACCTTTATATGCCAAGCACTGTAGGGAATACAAAGGTGATTTTCCAGAATAGCTTGGCACTAGGAAGGAAGGCAAATTGGGAGGCATCCCACCAAGCGAAAATGGAATAAGCGCCATTGTGGACACATATACAAAGGACTTGGGAACGGAGAAAAAGAAGTGATTTCAGGCACCTGGGAAGATTCTGAGGCGGCGTGAGAGCTGAAAGTGGGGTTGGAGTCATAAGGCTTCCAGTGGCGTTCCCTCCTGTCTGGGAAGTCCCTTCATCGATGGCCCCCCGTAGTTACCAAATTTGACATTAAAAATCTTACCATGCTGTAGACCCCCTGTCATTCTTCAAAGTCAAGTTGCTTTAAACTTTTTACTCATCCTAACCAATCATATTGGGAAGTAACTGGTAAGAGAAATACTACACTTTGGGGAAAACTGACCTCCAAGCAGCACACTGGGGAACAAACTCTTCCGAGCAGTGGGTCTGAGCAGCCTGTAGTTCAAGATGAACCAGCCGACCTTACCAAACCTGTTGGGAGGCTTCACCCTGGCGTTGCTGGATGATTATAACCTACGGACATCCGAACACCCATCTTGATAACAAGAGTTTCCGGGTGCATCTGCTAGGTTTCTTTCTTTTTTTAGTATTTTATTTATTTACTTTTAGAAAGACGGGGGAGAGAGAGAAGGAGGAGAGAAACATCAATATGAGAGAGAAACATCAATCAGTTGCCTCTCATATGTGCCCCAACCAAGGACAGGCCTGCAACCCAGTCGTGTGCCCTGACTGGGAGTTGAACCATCAACCCTTCACTTTGTGGGACAACACTCAACCAACTGAGCCATGCCGGTCAAGGCTCTGCTGGGCTCTCAAATGCAGGTTCAGAAAAGAGATTCCTGGTGAAACACACATGTTTGCTGATGGTCTCAACCACATGTGGTTTCTGTGCTTCTGGGCGTCAGTGAGAATACGAGGCCTCCTTCCCTGGTGCCATGTTCAGTTAGGAGAGTCCCCACAGTAGACTCACTGGGGCACTGAGTTGTTTAAAAGTTGCTGCCTCCATTAAATTTAGAGGAGGTCTGTTGCCCAAAGTCAACTACTAAGTGGGTGATGAGGCTACTTACTTAGGTAAGTGTCCTACTCAAAGGCCTGAACACACGCAGTGCCTTACATGTAGTGAGCATTTGGCAATATTTGCTGACTCGGAGAAAATATGGCATCACTCAACCCCACCTACATCTCTGGGGTGCTGGTTATCCCGTATTAGTTATCAAAATTCCCACATCCCTGCCAGATCAGAGATGAAAAGGGAAAAGTAGGGCAGATTGGCTTCCTACGGTCATAGGTCAACATCCTAGAAAGCCATGGGCAATCACTCAGTGCCTGGCACTTCCAGCTTTCTTTTTTTTTTTTTTTTTAATATATTTTATTGATTATGCTCCCATTTCCCCCCTCCATTCCCCTCCACCCGGCACACCCCCTCCCACCCACATTCCCCCTTTAGTTCATATCCATGTGTCATAAGTTCTTTAGCTTCTACATTTCCCACACTATTCTTGCCCTCCCCCTATTTTCTACCCACCATCTATGCTACTTATTCTCTGTACCTTTTCCCCCCTCTCCTCCTCCCACTCCCCTGTTGCTAACCCTCCATGTGATCTCTATTTCTGTGGTTCTGTTCCTGTTCTAGCTGTTTGCTTAATTTGCTTTTGTTTTAGGTATGATAGTTAATAACTGTGAGTTTGCTATCATTTCACTGTTCATATTTTTATCTTCTTTTTCTTAGATAAGTCCCTTTAACATTTCATATAATAAGGGCTTGGTGATGATGAACACCTTTAACTTGACCTTATCTGAAAAGCACTTTATCTTCCCTTCCATTCTAAATGAAAGCTTTGCTGGATAGAGCAATCTTGGATGGAGGTCCTTGCCTTTCATAACTTGGAATACTTCTTTCCAGCCCCTTCTTGCCTGAAAGGTCTCTTTTGAGAAATCAGCTGACAGTCTGATGGGAACTCCTTTGTAGGTAACTGTCCCCTTATCCCTTGCTGCTTCTAGAATGCTCTCCTTCATTTTAATCTTGGTTAATGTCATCATGATGTGCCTTGGCGTGTCCCTCCTTGGATCCAACTTCTTTGGGACTCTCTGAGCTTCCTGGACTTCCTGGAAGACTATTTCCTTTGCCAGATTGGGGAAGTTCTCCTTTATTATTTGCTCAAATAAGTTTTCCACTTGTTGCTCTTCCTCTTCCCCTTCCGGTACCCCTATAATTCGGATGTTGGGACATTTAAAGATGTCCTGGAGGTTCCTAAGCCTCTCCTCATTTTTTTGAATTCTTGTTTCTTCATTCTCTTCTGTTTGGTTGTTTCTTTCTTCCTTCCTTCTGGTCCACTCATTGATTTGAGTCCCAGTTTTCTTCCTATCACTATTGGTTCCCTGTGTGTTTTCCTTAGTTTCATTAAGTGTAGCCTTCATTTTTCCATCTCATTTGTGACCAAAATCAACAATTCTGTGAGCATCCTGATCACCAGTGCTTTGAACTATGCATCTGAGAGGTTAGCTATCTCTTCGTCACTTAGATGAATTGGCTCTGGGGCTTTGATCTGTTCTTTCATTTGGGCCATTTTTTTTTGTCTGGTCACACCCGTTATGTATAAGGGGCAGAGCCTTAGGTGTTCCCCAGGATGGGGCAAACCAGTCGCTGGGTAGTGACGCTGGATGTGGGGGCAGAGTCCGAAAGGGAACAATGGTGTTTGCTCCGCTCTCCCTCAGATTTCAGTCCCTTCCACTGCTTCCCACAAGCAAATTGGGCCCTTCTGGTGCTGATTCCCGGGTGGGTGGGCTTGTGTACATTCTAGGACCCTGTGAGTCTCTCCAATGTACTCTCCTGTGAGGTTGGGAGTCCCTCCCAGCACCTCAACCCCCACAGGTGTTTTCATATTGTTTGAGGCTTTATTTCCCCATGCTAGGGCCCTGGGTTGTGTGGTCTGTCTCATTCCCCAGTTTTGCCTGGTTTATCTGCACAAGAATGTGTGACCGTGGTCAGCCAGCTGCCTTACACACCACCCAGGGTCTGCCAGCTGCCACCTGTGCGCCTGGGTCTGCCAGCCACTGCTTTTTCCTGCCGCTACCCCTCTCTGCCAGCCGCCAACTCCGCCCCTCTTACTGGTCTGGATGAATGTGTGTATTTTTACTCCTTGGTTATCGGACTTCTGTGCAGTTCAATTTTCTGTCAGTTGTTGTTGTTTTTGTTTGTTTCTAAATTATTGTTGTCCTTATTTTGGTTGTGTGAGAAGGTGCAGCGTGTCTACCTATGCCTCCATCTTGGCCAGAAGTCTCCAGCTTTCTGACTGTACCTCCATCCTCAAACGCAGCTGTCTCCTGAGATCAGCCTGGCAGTTAAACTGATCAGACAATCTTAGAGGCAACTGGGCAGACAAATTTCAAGTCACTTTTCAGAATGAGTGAAACAAAATATTTACCCCAAAAATGATGCACAGGAAGCACCATTTTTTGTTTGGTTCAGTGCTGAACAATCATATAGATTTAGATGGAGGAAAAATGTTCAAATTGGTAAGAAAACCACACAGCAAAAGTATAAAAATTAATTCAGAGTGCAAAGAGGAAACATTGGCTCTTTTCACATTATCTTCTTAAAAGCCAATGATCTTCAGTTAATATGGATAAGCAAAGACTCCAAACCATTACTTACAGTCTTTTTGTGACCTTAGCCTCTGTCAGGCGATAACCCAACCAAAGCCAGGCTCATTAGTTTGAGCATGGTAGCCTGCAATAGAAATGTGGATACAGTCCTGGCTGGTGTGGCTCAGTGGATTGAGCGCTGGCCTGTGAACCAAAAGGTGGCTGGTTCGATTCCCAGTCAGGGCACATATCTGGGTTGTAGTCCAGGTCCCCAGTAGGGGATGCATGAGAGGCAACCACGCATTGATGTTTCTCTCCCTCTCTTTCTCCCTCCCTTCCCCTCTATCTAAAAATAAAAATTTTTTAAAAAAAGAAATGTGGATGCAGTCTTGACAACAAAGGTAGAATTGCTTCTTAAAGAGAAGGAGGAGGTGAGATGAACTGAATGCAATGTGGAAAGCCCTCCAAACCGGAGGACTAATGATGTGTAGGTGAGACAGGCTCCAGCAGTTTGGACCTTACTGCTGCAAACTTTCTCTGGTTCCAGAGTCTCCAGGTTTCATTATCCTGCAGACCACGGTACAAAGCTTTTGCTGACCTACGATGCCTGCAGGTTGCAGGCATGTAAGACATATTGCAGGTATCTGAATGTTTCATTGATCCAATAAAAGGAGGGCATGCTTGCTCCCTCTTGAAGTCTCATCTAGCGACCCATTTATATGCCAAATAGAATCTAACAAATGCTTGGAGTTTTAGAAATGTAATGTTTTACATGCGTTATTCTTTGACAATTACATGAAATAGAATATGGTATCCAATTTACCCAATTGATTTGGAGCAGCTTAATTTCCTCCTATAGAAGCAAAGGCGGGGTTACCGTGCTACAGAAATAAGTTTTGTGCAAGAACCCACACAGCTGTCACAGTTTCCTCAATGGAGAGAGGAGCCATCTAGCACGGACTCTAGAGAGCAGCAGCCAGCCCCCAGATGACAAAAGCAAACCTCAGGCTCCACATTTTGTGGTCAAAAACGAGTCCAGTGAGTGTGCTAGGCCAGTTCATTTACAGTGCAGACAGTTCCCACATGCTACAAACTCGGTTCTGCGTATGAAGTGGTTACTGGGCTATAGAACATTTCCATTACTTACATCTCAAGCTCCACAACCCTCTTGTGCTCCAGGAGCCAAAGGGGATTCCAACGAATCTCCCTCTCCCATGGCTGAGTTTGTCCTCTCCCTGTTGTGGGGAAGGTGGGGTGAAGGTTGGCATGTTCTTATCAAGGACACAGGATATTCGTTCCATGAAGAGCTGGACCATAATTCATTTCACTAGTCATCCATGGATGAACATTTTTACTATTATCAATCTTTTACCAGAACAGTAAAACAATGATTTTTTAATTTAGTTTAACTTTTTTTTTATTGATTTGAGAGATAGAGACATTGATTTGTTGTTCCACTTATTTATGCATTCATTGATTGCTTCTTGTACATGCCCTGACAAGGGATTGAACTCACAACCTTAGCGTATCAGGACGATGCTCTAACCAACTGAAGCACCTGGCCAGGGCAAGACAATGATTTTTTTAAAGAGTTAATGAGCACATTTTTTCTTTTTGTCTTCTATCTTTTAAATTTACATACAGTAAAATAAAATTCACTCTTTTTAGCATTTAGTTGTATGAATTTAGACAATGCATATACTTGTGTAACCACCAACACAACCAGAATATAGAATAGTTTCATCAACTTCTGATTTTGTTTTCATATTTTTCTTTTCCTAAAAGAAAATGTGAGTTTCTGAAAACGTTAAACAGAACTGACATATAACTCAGCAACTCCATTGCTGGGTATATACCCAAAAGAATTAAAAACATGTGTGCACACAAATACTTGGACGCAGGCATTCACAGCAGCACTTTCAGAAGAATCAAAAGGTGGAGACGATGCTAATGTTCATCAGCAGATTAATGGCTAAGCAAACGGTGCTCTAGCCACTCAGCGGAACATTACTCGGCCATAAAAAGGAACCAAGGGCTGATTCATGCTACAAGGTGGGTGAACCTCAGAAACATTTTTCTAAGTGACCGAGGCCAGAGACAAAAGGACAAATGTTGCATGATTCCACTTCCATGAAATATGCAGGAAATTCATTGGGACGGAAACACAGACTGGTGATTGCTCAGGGGCTGGTGTTGGGTGAAAGGGGGGGAACGGCTTAATGGGTGTAGGGTTGATTTGGGGTGATGAAAATGCTTTGGAGCTGGACAAACGGGGTGGTTCTGCAACACTGTGAATGTACGAAATGGTACTGACTGGCTCACTCTAAACTGGTTCATTTTATGTTGTGTGAATTTTACCTCCACAAAACTTAAAATTTTAATCCAAGTAATAGTTGAGAAATACTTCAATTAGACCAAGTGATGAATAATTATTAATGTGCTAACAATTTACAATTTTCAAATTGCACTCACCTACATAATCAGTAGATAGTTATTATTTTTTGGTCCCTTTTTATTTTTACATTTTTTTTATTTATTGATTTCAGAGACAGAGAGAGAGAGGAACAGGGAGAGAGAGAGAAACATCAATTTGTTTACGCATTAACTGGTTGCTCTTTGTATATGCTCTGACTGGAAATCAAATCCCCAAACATGGTGTATCAGGACAACACTGTAACTGACTTAGCTACCTGGCCAGGGCTCATAGGAAGGTACTGTTATTTCAATATTATAGATAAGGAAATTACAGGTCAGGGAAATAAAAGCGTGCATGACCAGAAAGTTGCCAAGTTGGGACTTTAAGATGAGTTCCTGACTCCACTCCACTGCATGGCCTTCCCGCATGATAGAAACGTTGTAGCGTTTTCACCAAATGGTGCTGATCTTGGAGGAAGAGAGAACATTGGCAGGAGGCCTGGAGTCCCGGGGAACAAGCTGAATGGACAGAAGGAAAGGCAGAGGAGAAGAGGAAGAAGAAATCAGCAACCCAGGACCCCAGCATTAGCGTGATGAAGGAAATCAGGACAGTGGGGGACAACGGGCAAACAGGTAGGGGGATGGGGAGAACTCTGAAGGAAAGGGGCTTTGAGCCACAATAAGCACCCCATTAGGTAATTCTAAATTAGGAGCTTCACCACCCCAAGGACCAGAGGGACTGCTCCTCAGGCTCCCTTCCCACAGCCCTCTCATCTTCCCTCCTCTCTGATGTCATTTTTCCCACTTGGAAGGGACCAAAGGCAAAACAAAAACTGAACAGTGTCTTTATTTTCAGTCCAACCTCTCACCCCACCTCCACTCAACCTCTCTCCCTCAGCCCCCCGCATCTGTCCCTCTGGCCCTGAGCACCTCTCCCTCTTGTCCCCGCATCTCTCTGCGGGCCCCAGCATCTGACTTGGAAGAACACCAAGAGGGACCACCCCTGATCTTGCCTTTCTTGTCCCCACCCAGTCCTCCTCCTCCATCTGACCTCCATCCCTGGCTTTTCCCTGAAAGAGATTAATCCCCAGCAATCAGCCTTCCCTGACGAAGACATTCAAGTATTATGCGGCACAGTTTAACTCCTCTTTATCCCTAGCTCTCCACTCCAGAGTAGGAATTTGGCTTGATTTCAAATAACTAAAAGCTCCTCAAAGTGTTTTCCCAAAATAAAAGCGCCTCTTCCCCTTCAGACGAATTTTTCCTCCATCCCTACTACCACTGCAGCAAAAATACTGCTTGCCTAAACAGTCTGCATGTCCTTTTCATCTCCAAATTTCAGAAACATTGGTGCCAGGTCACAAAGTGTGTCCAGGGGTGTCCAACGGGGAGCCCACGGGCCAAATGCAGCCCAGGATGGCTATGAATGTGGCCCAACACAAAATCATAAATTTACTTAAAACCTCTTTTTTTTTTTTTTTGCCACAGCTAGTGTGTCTTAGTGGATTGAGTGCTGGCCTGGAAACCAAACGGCCATCAGTTTGAGTCCCAGTCAGGGCACATGCCTGGGTTGCGGGGCCAGGTCCCCAGGTGGGGGGCAAACAAGAGGCAACCAACCACACATTGATGTTTCTCTCCCTCTCTTTTTCCCTCCCTTCCCCTCTCACCAAAAATAAATAATTTTTTTTTAAAGGATGTAGCTATAAAAATTTTTTAAAAAACAAACAAACAAAAAAAACCTTTTTTGTGCTCATCAGTTTTCGTTAGTGTTTGTGTATTTAATGTGTGGCCTAAGACAACTCTTCCTCTTCCGGTGTGGCCCAGAGACACCAACTGTTAGACACCCCTGACACGTTACCATTTTTGAGGCATTTTATGGGTGCCATGTCCCTGTCCTATTCAGGCTAGCTAAGTGAGGGGCCCCACATCATGTGCAAGAAGAAGCTGCTTTTCCTGTCCCCATGCTTTTTGCCTTGGAAAGAGGAAGAACTCAGCAAAACCCAGAGTGATGTCTGCCATCTCTAATTGCAGCCCCAGCTACCAGAATGTTAACTTGTGGTTCCAGGGAGGTATTTTCCTAATCATCATAAAAAGTAGCCTATATCTTTTCATTTGCCTTTCCCTTAACTAGGCCCAGAAATTCTCCCAAACTCAAAAGGGAGAATTTCAGTTATTTTCTACTCTGTTGGTAATGAGGACAAGGTCAGTTGTTGTTGTTTTTTTCTGTAGGGGAACAATTTGTGTCCTTGTTGTGACAGCTAGAGAAAACTGAATAGAAAGATATTTTTTCCCGGAATGAGTGCGCAAAGAACATTGGCTATCGTGTCAACCACTGTTTATTCATTCTTTTGCCAAACTATTTCTGAGCAAGTTGATATGAGCCAGGCACTAGCCTAGCCATGGGGGCCACAGAGATGAATAAGACATGAGCTCTACCTTTAAGAAGTCCACAGTATGCTTAAGGCCCAGACAAGGCAAAAGAAAATTCCACCGTGACATGACAAGGACAATGAGAATGTGAAAGGCATGTGTGCAGCGCTCTCAAGGCACCGGGGAGTGTTCTCCCATCTGGACGGACAGGGGAGGTGGGCAGGGACGGCTTGGCGGAACAGAACTGATATCGGTGATCAAATGCCAGTATGGTTATCCATCTCAGAATGCACAAATGGGGGGCTCTGCGTGTCCTTCCAGGAGTTCTGGCTGTAGCCCGAGATTAGCTGAAGGCCACTTACTTTGTAATTCTGAACAGGCCACAGGAGGGCTCGCACGTGAAATTCCCTCTGGTCTCTTGGCCTGAGATCCTAGGGTATTTCATTCCCGTTAGGGCAAGAGAGATCAACCTTTAGGCAGAGATCAGCAGACCAGGAGACCAACACGTCAGCTCTCGGAGAGTTCTTGGTTCTGCCGTCCCTGAGCCAATGAATCCCTGTGTGCCTGGAGGAAAGCTCTTTAACCATCTTGTTTTAAAAAGAAGCATAAGCAGCCCTGGCTGGTGTAGTTCAGTGGATTGAGTGCAGGCTGTGAACCAAAGGGTTGCAGTTCGATTCCCAGTCAGGGCACATGCCTGGGTTGCGGGCCGGGTCCCCAGTGGGGGCCGTGTGAGAGGCAATCACACATTGATGTTTCTCTCCCTCTCTTTCTCCTTCCCTTCCCCTCTCTCTAAAAATAAAGAAATAAAATATTAAAAAAAAAAAGAAGCGATAAGCATTGAGACTTCCTCTCCAGTGGCCAAAAGGCCTGGGAATTGGGCTGCTGTGTTGGGCCCCTGGCCGGTGGGAGGGATACAGTAATGCTTTCTTGAGCATGCCTAAACTGCCGATGTGAAGAGTGACTGCAGAATGATCGAGACTTATGGAGATAAAAATTGTAAAATGTCCTACTACTGTGATTTATATTGAGGGAAAACGCAAAATGATACCTATAAGACAGTACGTTCTTAGGATGAAAATTAAACCATGTATTAAAAGAAAACATTTTAAAATGTAGACAGAAGTTAATATGAGAGAACTTTTTTCAAAATTATACCAAGCTATTGGACACCTAGTGATTAAAAAACTGAAATTTGCATCCATCTTAGAAAGGGTCAAGATTTCTTTCTAATCACAGCTAAAATTCTTTTCAGGTAGATGGGGGTCTGATGAGCATCTTCCCGTTGTGGTCACCTTTATGACTCAAAGTTAGCTTTAAAAGAAAAACAAAGGGCTTCCTGAGTAAGAGCCTACAACAGGATCTTTAAGGCAGAGAAGGCTGAGCTGCAGAGGGCAGGTAGGTAGGTACCTGGCATCTTCCCCTTCCTTGACCTCATATCCCTCTAGCTTCCAGAAGAGCATAATTTGAGCCTGTTTGGAGTGCCTGTGCAAAAGCCTCATCCTCCACTCCTGAACGAAAGGAGGGAGAAGAACTTCATCACTTGGAGAAAAACAAAACGTATTCAAAGTCTGAGTCAGTAGTTTGAAACTGTAGCATGTCTGTTTGGGCACAAAATTGTAACGAATACCTATCTAATCCCACTGTGGGCCACGTACCCCTGTAGGTCTTCTGCAGGTTTTCTGCCTTCTCACAGCTAATGCTTTGAGGTAGATGCTATGATTATCCTCATTTTACTGATAGATGTGGAAACTGAGGTAGAGAAAAGCAACTGGTCTAGCCATGAGGGATTCATGATGCCCAAGACACTCGCCCTACCCTCCAAAACTATAAGTGACAGACCAGAAATTTGGTCCCATGTCCTGGTGGCTCCAGAGACATGCCACTAACCATTAGAGTAGTGCTTTGTTTTCCAACCAGGGGTGATTTTTGTCACCCAGGGGACATTTGGCAATGTCTAGAGACATTTCTGGTTGTCACATCTAAGTGGGTGCCCTCTTCTCACAAGCTTGGCAGGAAGACAGGAGCAGAAGGAAAAAAGAGAGAATAACGGTGGGTGACACCAGGCAAGTTCCCAAGATGGTGAACCTCAATTGCAGGGCCAGAACCCACTAGGACTGTTCAGGTGAAAGAGCAGAAGGTACGAATGTATGGAAGGGGAGCGATGTAAACAGTGAATAATATGCAGGTGATGTGCAGACTCCACGAACTGAGTCGGTAATGCAGTGACTGGGGTTTGGAAAATAACCACGTACAGTCTGCAACTTGTCATATTTAAGTTCACCGTGATATTTTTTTTATCTATTTAGTGAGTTTGCTCTGAAGTACCATGTTCATCAGAGGACTTAGTTTTACTAAATCGACAGAAAATAAACCTTAAATTTGTCCCAATTCTTCCAATGTTGGGAAGAGAGGACAAAATGGAAGCCCACCCACACACCATCCCAAAAGTTTGCAGGACATCAGAACCTTGATGTGGCTGACCCACTTAGCTTGATAACAGACTAAAATTGCACTGAAATTACTTCCATTCCATGCAGAAGCCAAAATTAGGAAAGAGATCCTTTTAAGAAACAACTATAAACAGTAAAGCATACAGCTTAACAAGTAGCAAATGTAGAAATAAGCATCTAGCTCCCCCACCTTGAATTAGTCCTTTTTAGGTTGGGGCAAAAATTAAAGACAAAGTCTTACTTTCCCAAGTATTCAGCTACTCTGAAGCCATAACGGTAATCTTCCCCTCACAATAGGGGGGTGAGGGACCCAAGTAAAAGGCGGCAAGGCCGTGTGGCTCTCCCCGCCCTGGCTCCAGCGCTGGCCCCACCCCTCACGACGAGAGCCCGCCCTTTCCGGCCCCCGCCTCCATAGGCCCCGCCTCCTCTGCTCCCCGATCCTCCTCGCGGCTCCGGTGTGCACGGAAGATGGCGGCCACGGTGGGAAGGTTGCTGCGGGCTACGGTGAGTGGCTGCCAGCTGGGAACGAGTGCGGAGGCACGGTGGTGGCGCCGAGAACATGGCTTCCAGACTAAGTCCCACTCCTTTGCGGTGCGGGGGATGTTTCGATCTTTGAAGGTGTCAGCGGGTAACGGACCCAGCAGCCTCCTGTTCTAGGGAAAGCTTCTCGCGCCTGCGCAGAACTTCCCTTCCCCGGCCCTCTCCTCGTGGTCCCCTCCTTTCCTGCATTCTCGCTCGGAGTTGCAGGTCCTCGGTCCTCTCTCTACCTGAGCACGCGGGCGTGGTCCTGGAGGCGGGCTCCGTGCCTCAGGTCCTGGTTCTGTAACAGACTCTATGACCTTGGAAAGTGACTTCGCCTTTCCGAATCTCAGTTCACTTTCCTTACCTTCAGATGGAAAGAATGATGCCTACATCAAGGTGTGGCTGAGAGCATCCACTAACTGCTGGATGGAAACCAAAGTGCTAAAACGCAAAAGGCGCTCTTCTCCCACCCCCGAGATGTGCCCCCACGCTCTTCTCCTGGCAAACCCCAGTACCTCGTGCTACCCACCCACTTTCTCATGGCGGGCTTCAACGCAGGCACTTCTTCCTGAGTCATGCTGGACATTAAAATTGAGCAAACATTTCCCTTGAGCTCCATCCAAGCTTTCCTAGAGGGTGAACTTTGCTCTACTTGTTTGCTAGTCGGTGGGGCTGGAAAGGCCTTGTCTTTCCTAAGGAAGACCTTGACATGGTAGAATGTCTCAGCGTTTTCGTCCTGGTAAAAAGGCTTAAATACACGGGGCCTGGCCAGTCCCCTTGGTTTTTGAACCCACTGTGTTGCTTTCAAGAGCATGGAGTCTTTCTTCATGCCCTCCCTTGCGGTGTTGGGTTTTTTTTTTAATGTATATATTTAAATAAAAATTGTATACGTTTAAGTTGTACAACATGATAATTTGATATACTTAATTAAATGATTACTACAGTCAAACTAATGAATCTCTCTCTTCGTGTAGTTACCTTTCTGTGTGTGTGCTGAGTGCCCCCGAGATCGGCTCTCCTGGCATGTTCCCAGTGTCCAGTGTAGTTGTCATGCTGTGCATTAGCTCTCTGGACTTCTTCATCCTGCCTAGCTGCAGCTGTGTACCCATGACCAGTATCTCCTGCATTCTTGAAGGAGGAGGAAGTAGAAGGGAATGTTAAGAACCTGGAGACCCGATCCATGCTCTTAGAGTGTTGATTTGGTGTGTGGTTCATAGAAACAAGGACAGCTGAGGCCCCCATTGGCCTATGCCCTTTCAGCAGGGCCAGCCTTCAGCCACCATTCTGGGACAACTTCCTAATATAAAGTGTTTCTTTTACCAGGCTGCCCGACACATGAGCGCCATCTCTGCCTCTGCAGCCCTTAGGCCTGCTGCTTCTCGAAGAACGGGCTTGACAAATGTGTTGTGGTCTGCTTCCAGTCAAACAAAATGTGCCTTTAGCACCAGTAAGTGTTACACCTTGTGTTGATCCAGGCAATGGAAACATGAGTCTTCTCTGGACAGGAGCTCTGAACCCTGGCTGTACGTACATTCAACTCACCTGGGGAGCTTTCAGAAACACACCCAGCCCCGGGCCCACTCCAGACAAATTAAGTCACTCTCTGGAGTGAGGCCAGAATATCAATGTTTTTAAAATCTCACCAAGTGATTTTGCCTTCGCCGGTGCAGCTCAGTGGATTGAGTGCCGGCCTATGAACTGAAAGGTTACTGGTTCTATTCCCAGTTAGGGCACAGGCCTGGCTTGCAGGCCAGGTCTCCAGTTGGGGGTGCATGAGAAGCAACTGATTGATATTTCTCTCCCGTTCTTTCTCCCTCCCTTCCTCTCTCTAGAAATAAAAATAAATAAAATCTTTGAATAAATAAATAAATAAGTAAAATCTCACCAAGTGATGCTAATGTGCAGCCAGGGTTGAGAACCACTGAGGCAAACTGCCCTTGTGTCCATTTCCTTGTTGGTTACCACATATTTGAATCCTGGTCCAGGAACATGGGTAGGGGTGCGGGGGAGATGACTCAGATGCTTGTGTGGCAGGGAGGGGTGTGCGGTAAGTGGGAGTGGCAGGCAGCCTGTCAGGAACGAGGCTTTTGGATTCGAACCTGTGTGCAGGCTCCAGTTGGCCTGGTGTACTCTATGGACTCCTCCATGATTGCAGACTGAAGCATAGCTATTTCTTGAGAATTACACTCCGTTTTCTAGAATGTGGGCTTTGCTAAGATCAGCCTCAGATAATGAGTGGTATTTGAAAATGCCTCCTTTAACCCTGGCTGGTGCAGCTCAGTGGATTGAAAATGCCTCCTTTAGATTTGTCTTGCATTTGAAAAAGCTTGTGATGGTGTGGGGGATATACTTCAGCAAAGCCTTTGTTTACGGGAGAAATGTTCTAAAACGGGTCCCCAACCTCCAGCTCGTGGGCTGGTGCTGGTCTGGGCCTGTTGGGAACCAGGCCATGGAGCAGGAGGTGAGCTTGAATGTAATGCACTTGAATCATCCCGAAACCATCCTCTCACCTCGGTCCATGGAAAAATTGTCTTCCCTGGTGCCAGAAAGATTGGGGATCACAGTTCTAAAAAGTTTTACAATTTTACCACTGTGGAACATTAAAAATTTACGAGTAGTGATTTGCTGTCACACATTTAAAACTTTCTTTGTTACCTACTCCAGATTCCCACTTCCAACAGCTCCTTCCAACAGTTTCTGCGGCGCAGGCATTTTGACATGCGATCTTTCTAGTCTCTCTTGATCTCCTCTGTCCCTTGCTGTAGATAGAAGCAAGTCCTCTCTAGTTCTGACACAGCTCTTGAATTCTTTTCATTCTTCCTGGTCTTCTGGCCACACACCCTTCCCTTCCAGGCTTCTCACTCAGATAAGGAAATCTCCTAACTTCAGTTGCCCCTCCTCGGCTCCTCCCCCCCATGCCACCCCCCAGATTAATCTTCCTAAGAATGGCCAGCTTCTATCTCCTATAGGAAAACCTCCAGTAACTCTGTTATCTCTTATTTTGAGAACACCCCTCACCCTGACCTTTCAGGCCCTAAGAGTGTGGCCTTCAGCCACTCTTTCTTTGTCCACCACTCTTCGTCCTCCTGCACTCACCTGCTCTCTCTGCACCGATCACGCTGCACCTCGGCCAGACCCCGCACTTGGCCTCTTCCTTCCTCCGTGCCGTTGGCCCTGTCCCGTCTGGACTTGGCAAAATCGGAACTGTATTTAGGATCCATATCCAGTCTCATGTCTTACTTGATTCCATCCCTACCATCTCTGGCCATCTTTTTGGTTACTTTTCCGTGGCACTTTTCAGTTGAATTTGTGTACGGTCCAGAACTATGGGAGGAAAAATAATTTGCATAAGACGTATGGTTGAACCGAATCTTCTAGTTAATTTATACGACTAATGAATCATTGTGAGAGCTTTGAATAAAATCATAGGTGCTTGCATTAGCAAATGATGAACTCTGCGTACCTGTGGTTTTTTTCAGGTTCCTCATACCATACCCCGGCCGTCACCCAGCCCGCACCCTATTTTAAGGGCACAGCCGTCGTCAAGGGAGAGTTCAAAGAACTAAGCCTTGATGACTTCAAGGGGAAATACTTGGTGCTGTTCTTCTATCCTCTGGATTTGTGAGTGTCATTCCTGTGATACCTGAATGTCCCTCTGAGAGCAGGCGAAGACCCCTGCTTGCACGCTGACACTGTCTGTCTCTGGGCGGGCTCCTTGTCAGGAAGAGTTCTTTCCGAGCCTTTCCCGCTGATGGCAACTTGCATCTGCAGCTAATTTTCAAGGGACAGGTTTAGAGGGCGGCGTGGCATTCTCTTTAACGTCGTAGGGTTTCCGTACGTGTTCGGGAGCAGCGGTCCTGCAGGCCAGTCTGTGGGGAGGTTTTCGCTTGTCTGGAAGAAAGTGAGGGAAGCACAGATAATAAAAGGAGTTTCCTCATGAAACTACTTAATTTAAACAGAATCGCTCTTCATTCTTAAAGAATGCCTCCCCACCCGAACCCCCACTTTTCTGGACATGGTTCTTAAGTAGGAAGGTGTGTCCGGAGATGGTCAGCCACTTTGCCTTTCTTGCCTTTAGGCAAATTAAACTGGTGTTTACACTATCTATTGTTCCTGCTTTAAATCCTTGTTTTTAAACTCTGATGAGAATTTCTGCCCCTTTTCTCTAGCACCTTCGTGTGTCCTACGGAAATCATTGCATTCAGTGACAAAGCCAACGAGTTCCACGACGTGAACTGTGAGGTCGTGGCTGTCTCCGTGGATTCCCACTTCACCCACCTCGCCTGGATCAACACACCGAGGAAGGTCTGAGCATCGTTCGTCTTGGCTTTGCTCTTAGGATCTTAAAACAGAAAAGACCCCGTCAAAGACTGACCTGGAAGTCGTTAAAGCATGGCTCATCTGAAATGGGCTGTTTGTAGGTCCTCACCTACCGGCAAATTCCGTTACCTGTGCCCGCATCTCCCCTGGCATTGCATGCGCATTTACTCCCCGCTGCACTTTTATTTTCCAAGGTACAAACAGTGACAGAGAGCTGGCTCGGCCGGGTCTGTCGCCAGCGCCCTGTCGATCCCGTGCACCCTGCATGGCTTGTGGGGTGGTGGGTAGGTTCTCTGACTTCAGTGTTCCACGTGATCAGTATTTTTGCCTAAAAAGGTGCTTGGGAGAATCAAAATTTCTAGCTAAGGTGCTGGACTATCAATAACAAATTATTCAGGGTTTGGTTTTTTTTTAAATACTCTTTCATTTTTATGCTTTGGAAATTAATCTTCAGCGGTGGTTGATACGTCAAGAACTGGAACAAGAAAGCTCTGTAGTATTAGCTGGGTTTAAATCCTGCTTCTGTCCCTTTCTAGCTGTGACCTAAAGCAAGTTACTTAACCTTGTCAGCCCCAGTTTCCTGATCTTCAAAAAGGTGGTGACAGTAGTTTCCACTCCAGGGTCGTGGGGAAGAGGAAGTGAGTTAATGGAGCGGAGAGCAGTGCTTGGCCCACCGTGGGTGCCCAGTTCCTGCCACCTGCTGCCATTGTCGTTGGTCTCAGGTGTCGTGTTAGCTGGCCAAGAGTATTGTGAGCGCGCCCGAGTAACAGCCCGTCTTGTTTTCGTTAGAACGGCGGCTTGGGCCACATGAACATCGCGCTGCTCTCAGACCTGACGAAGCAGGTTTCCCGGGACTACGGCGTGCTGCTGGAAGGCGCTGGTCTCGCTCTAAGGTGAGAGATCCTGTTCCTTAGGAACTTAAAACTGCTCTTCGTGTTTGGCACCATCCCACTTCCTAGGGAGTTTATGGAGACATTTGTAGAGACCTTGGCAAAGCATTCTGAAAACCAAAAATCCTTAACCTTAGCTTTGTAATAAGCCCCAATGAATGCCCCTTGCGAGGCTTGGCAGTCTTTCAGAAACGGCCCAGGCGCGTTTGCCCCCGCACCGTGGCTCTGTCTGAAGAAGGACATCGTGTCCTGATGGTCACATGCTGCACTCTCCTGTCCGAGAGCCGCCTTTGTCGGGGGCGCATCCCCGGCGTGTCGGGGGAGGGGGACCGGCAGGGCGGGAGTCGGCACCCTGCAATAGGTGAGCTCCGTAAGGCCCTGGAGTCAAACCAGCCGAGTACGTTTGTGTTTTCTGGTTTTTGTTTTTAAACTTGGCTTCTTAATAGCTTCACAGTATAACTTTGGACAAGTTATTTAACCTCTTTGAGTCCCAATTTTTTCATAACTACAATGAGGATGTACCTGCCAGGTTGGTTGTGAAGATTAAGCGAGATGAGGTGGCTAAAGTCGTTAGCACTTTAGACCCCTGTTATGACCCCTGTGTCAGAAGGTCATTACTGTCCTCTTTCATTCCGTGGTTAGATTTTCATTCCCTTGAGTGTGGAAGCCTGCTTTCCGTCTTTAGCAGCCCCACATGCAAACACAACCTTCCTGGGAGGGATGAAAGCTTCCTTTAGAACTGGCACCTTGATGGCCACAGTGAAGAAGGGTTTGGGTGGAACTTGACCTCCAGGAAGCAGGTGAGGACCCTAGACTGTGGCTTACAGTTTGGCTTCGGCCTGCTCACCTGCCCTGTCTGGTAGTTAACCTTTCGCCTGCTTTCCCTTTGCGTTATACCTGGAATTTTAGCGCTGGGGGCCATGGTGGAGCATGGGCCTTTTTTAATCCAAGGAGGTTACTGTCTTCCTTTACTGAAGTAAAATCCAGCTCTGACAGTGTTGGCAAGGCGAGGAGAAACAGTTCTGGCTCTTTCCTCCCTGGGTCCTTCCTCGTCAGTCTTACTCGTTCTGCAGTTGCCTCCCTGCTGGGTTCAGTTAGGACTGACGAGGCAGAGGAGCAGAGTCTGGCTCGTAAGATAAGGCTTTCTTTCCGGAGTCCGTGGGCCTGCTCCATCCTAGCTCCGCGTCTGCACCTGCCCTGTGGACTCCGGCGTGGCTCACCTCCAGGAGCACGCCGCAGGACCTGTGGAGCCTCAAAGCCTAGACCTGCAGGGGCCAGGCCCAGGGAGGGAGGAGCACCTTTCTACCTTGTGAGTTTTCTCCAACTCACTTTTCCCAGAGCGATTGGTACTTGGAATGCCATACCCTTTGTTTATTGTATATTTGTTTTTAAATTTGTATTTATTGGCTGACGTGGTGAATAAATATAAGTTTCAGGTGGGTTCTTCCTTCAGCTTTCTGCTCTGTATGGACTTCTTTCTGCAAAGATTTTCCCGTGGGATCTCCACCTCCCTTTACCCAAGAATTCACTCAATTCATGAGTATTTACTGAATGCAGATAAAATACATCTCTGTTCCTTCCCCATTTGCCTGTGGTTTCTTGCCAAGAGCTGATACAGCAGCCCAAGGAATGCTTGCTAAATCACTAATGAGGAAAGAAGTCTCTGCTCTCTGTGACTTTTAGATACTGTGTGACATTCAGGTCACATTTGCCTATTTTCCTTGGTGGCCTGGTCCCGTCCTGCCTAACAATGAAAACTTTGTTCTTCAGCATGTGACAGCACTTAATAAGTGCTTTATTAGGGAGCATTAAAGACAGAAGAGGGTAGAAGTTAGAGTCTTTCTAGTTCTGGGACTGCTGAGGCACTGATGGGGACCACTTGTGACACAGAGGCCTCTTCATCATCGACCCCAATGGAGTCATCAAGCATCTGAGTGTCAATGACCTCCCAGTGGGCCGAAGCGTGGAAGAGACCCTCCGCCTGGTGAAGGCGTTCCAGTTCGTGGAAGCCCATGGAGAAGTCTGCCCTGCAGGTTGGACCCCGGATTCCCCTACGGTAGGTTTCCTTTCCAAAAGCCCTGGGACCCCTACTGCCTCAAGGGCTGCTGGTCTGGAATATCCACAGAAAGAGTCCACCCTTGGAGCAAAGCCGCAGATGGTGTGTGAATGGGCGAAGCTGCTGAGAGGTGGGACCAGGGGTTAGGCAGACTGTTAATGTAACTTTTACCCACGTGTTTAAAAGGAAACAGACTAGCCTTTAAAAAGTTCAAGAACTTTAGCGTAAAACTTAAGAGCTTTCAACTCACATTGAAACTATAGTACTATCTTAAAGTCAGTTACCTAATTAAATGTTTGTGTTTTCAGATCAAGCCACATCCGACTGCTTCCAAAGAATACTTTGAAAAGGTGAATCAGTAGATCATCCCGTGTGTCCCTGCACCTTCTCCAAAGAACCACAGTTGGAACTCTTAGCATTTCAAAGATGATTATGTATAGAAGGCAAGAAAGCAATTATGCTTGCGTTCACAAATATTACTCTAAATGTTTTTGTAACATTGGCTAAGGCTTTTTAAACATAGTTAGTTATTAACATGAGTCCTTTATTGGTAACTCTTGATGGCCAGCTCTGTGTAGACGGCCTGGCCCACCTGTGTCTTCGTTCGTGTCTTCGATCACGTCTTCGATGGGAAGCGCTCTTCTCAGCCCGGCTTGAACCTTTGTGTGCCCTGGTGCCAGACAGGTACCAAACGCCTGTGATCAAGGGTTCTGGAATTCTCTTCTCGAATTTCTTTGTATTGAGCTGAATTTCCTTTTGAGGTAACAAAAGATCATAGTTTTAAGTTGTTAGCATCAGCAGTCTAGTTTAAATTCAGCTCTTGGAGTGGAGACACATGTGATGTAACAAATGTGAATCATGTTTTTATAAAAAGCACAGTGGCAAAGTGACTTCATTGGTCATGCATGTTCCTCATCCCTGAGATTTGTAGTTCATGTAATTATTTTATTTGTTAGCTGACTTGGTGTCTACATACATTTCTAAAGACCAATCGAAAGTAATTATAGGGGATATTTATTGAATCCATGGATTGCATTTTGAAATCAATGTGATTATATTTTCTGAAGCACTCAATGTAAAGTATATAATAAAAAATAAACATCTAAAAATATTTGCATTTTTAACACCATTAATTGTTGGTTTGGCTTATGTTGTGGGGCTCTAGTTTTCCTCCCGACTATGTCCACCAATTTCTACTGAGCATTTAACCTAACTCGGGCCCCACGCCCAGGGAGCTCAGGCTAGGGGTATGAGAAATGCAAGCATGTGTTCATTATTTCAGTGACCCCTGCAGTGCCTGCCATGTGCCAGGTGCTGTTGTGGAAGCACAAGAGTGACTGAACAGTGAAGGCCTTTTCCTTCACGCACTTACATCCTGGAGGGGGCAACGCAGTAAACAGAACAGTACGTGGAAAGTTTGGAAGGAAAAGAAGTGGAGCAAGGTGCAGGTGTTCTAGGCAGGGTCGTCAGCGAAGGTCTTGGGGGAGGGATGGTCTCTCCAGGTCTGTTTTCTCATCTGAAATGAGGGAATCATTGTGCTTGTCTCGGGCTTTTGATGAGGATGAAATGAAGTCACTGGTACAGAGTGAGGGCACTAGGGGGATGAGAAGGTTTCAGGCAGAGGCCCCAAGGCAGGAGTTGTGGGGATGGAGACCTGAAGGGAGGGCCTTGTGACTTCACAGCAGTGGAGGAGGAGAATGGTAATGAGCCCAGAGTGCCCCAGGGGTACACCAAGAACTTTGGGTTCTATTCTGAGATGGGAAACAGGAAGGTTTTGAGAATTTGTTCTCAGGATTGCTAGCTCCTTTGTTAAGACCAGATTGTAACGGTCCAAGGAGGGTAGCAGAGAGGTCAGCTGGGCTGGGTTGGTGACACCTGTGGGTACAGCCAACAGACTAACACAGGTGTGCTAACTACTGGGGTATAACAAATACATTCCTGGGTCACACGGGAACAGTGAGGCGAGGAGGGGCTTTTTACCCAGCTATGGGCATCAGGGAAGGCTTCCTCAAAGAGGAGATGAACTTTTGAAGGTTGTTGAAAGGTGAGCCAGGTCAGCTGAGCGAAAGGAGCTGCAGTCTCCTGGGCCTGAAAAAAAAAAACAACCCTGATCTGGTTTCAGGTTCCCTGAGGGGAAGGCAAGGCAGGGAATAGGCTGGCTGGTGTTGGTGGCCCAAACCCTGAGGCAGGTACTATTATTATCCTCATTTTACAGGTGCGTCAACAGACCTGGGGAGACTGACTGGACTAGGGTTGCACAACTAAGGAATTGATGGTTCTGGATCCCCAGCCCAGCACTCCTGAGGACCCCCACCCCAGCCATCACCCTGAACATCCACACTGGCTTCCACCAACACGCACAACCCCTACCATCCCAGTGGGGGGGGGGGGGCGGGCACAGGAAGAAGGGAGGTGCATTTTCTCTCTCTACCAAGTGTCCCTGCTTGATCTGGTTATCAACAGAAAGAGCTGGTTTTGCCCCAGAGCTAGAGGAGAAACTTGCCCAGGGCCAGCTTCAAGGCCCAGGCTGGGTTTAATGATCTGATGTTGACTCTTCTCCATCTTTTCACATTTTCATTCACATTTTCAGTTTTCACTGGGCCACGAAACTTATGTGGCCAGTTTTGACTATCCCCAATATCTATCCTGGGCCTCAGAGGGCAACAGAAGGGATTTCCGAGGGTATGTCCAAAAGCTTAGGTTGGTGCTGTGATATGGGGGTTTTCTGGGAGGTGACCCCTCCTGCCCTGAAAGCGGCCAGGCTACACTCTACGGGATGAAGCAGGGTCGAGATGATTTGGTCTGTGGGAGAGGTGGGCTCATCAGAATAGTGGGTGCGCGGGGATTGGGGCGCTGGAAGGCAGTGACACCGAGCTGCAGGTGTGCAGGGCCCTGGGAGCTCGGAAACGGTGACACAGAGGGGCGGCCATATGCGGCCAGCGGCCCTGGCGCGTGTGACACTAAGACGAGGTGCGCGGCCCGGGGATTGGAACAGGGGGCGCACGCGCGCACGGGGCGGGGCACGCTGCCTGGCTCCTCCTCCGCGCCCTGCCGGGAGGCGGCCTCTCCAGCCATCACGTAGATTTCCAGGAAGAGAAGCAGGAGGAGGAAGGACAGGGGCTCACGGCTCCGGGGCACAGCAACACAGTCGAACGCATGGAGCCCAACGTGCGCTTCTGGATCACGGAACGCCAAGTATGGCCCGGGACTGCGCGGCTGGGGGTGGGGTGCGACGCGTGGAGTCACCGGCTGGCCCGCGTGACCTTGGGCAGGTCACGTGGTCGCATTACCCGCCTCCCCACTTCAGACCCCGGGAGGGGACGTAAGAGAAACCCTGGCTTGCCGGAGGCCGACATCCCCGACTGTTACCCGAATGCCACCTCTGCCCCAGTCCTGGCTAGGAAGGGTCGCCACAAAATCACCTTGCAGATTGCCCTAAATGAGGAGTCAGTTTCCTTTCGCAGATGTCTGCCCACAGCTGCCTAAGCGATTGCTGAGCATGGGGTTGGAGAGGAACAGGTCCTCCCGGGGAACCCCCAGCCTCCCAGCGTCGGTAGGCTGGGCCACTCACGCTGTGAGACCGGTACCGCAGGCCCCGCCTCCACGCAGTGTCTGGGCCGGCGCTGCCCAATAGCAGCACGATGGGAGCCATGCAGATAATTTAAAGTTTTCTGGTAGCCACGTTGCAAAAGGCAAAAGGAAACATCCGAAGTTAATTTTAATATGTTGTATTTACCCCAGTAGATACAAAATATTAACTTTTCAACTTGTAATCTATATAAAATTATTAGTGAGATATTTTACGTCCTTTTTTCGAATTATGGTTAAGTCTTGGAAGTCCGGTGTATATTTTATGCATACAGTGCATCTCGATTTGGCCTGGCCGTGTATCAAGGATTCCAAAGCCACATGTGGCTAATTGGACGGCACAGTTCTAGAGTGTTCTCCTTCAGTCCATATTTACCTAAGTAGGGCCCAGGCTGGGTTTGTTTGTTTGTTTTAGGTGGGGAAATAGAGAAGGGACAGGGAGCCCAAGTTATTCCTGCAGAGCCAGAACTCAAAACCGGAATCACCATGAGGTTTGGGGGACTCTATGGAGCAAAACATGCCTCCTTTCTCCACCCATTGACCGTTTAATTCCTCCAGAGCAGTTTGGCAGTGGAGTGGCCCAGAGCCCAGCCCCCCGAGGCTTTTCCTGGCTGGGTTCCCGTCAGCACGTTCATGAGCCCTTCCAAGCTGCAGTTTCCTCACCTGGAGGATGGGGCTTTCGGAGATGGCTGCAGGCAGACATCCCCACTGGGTTCTCAGAAATAATGTCAGCAGCTGTTATTACCATGTGTCTTTGCTGTTCTGCTTTGTTAACCTCTTGTGTGCTCTCCCCTCCTCAGTCTTTTATTCAGAGGTTTCTTCAGTGGACAGAGTTATTGGATCCTACAAATTTGGTCATTTCAGTTGTAAGTATTTTTGTTTGTTTGTTTTTAGAGATCGTAATTTTACCTTTTATTCTGAAATGAGAAAGTCTGTGTCTCTTTTGAAAGTAGGTGAAATACCAGAACCCACACGCATGCATTGGCATGCTTTCATTCCCTCCAGTGAGCTTGCGGGACTGGAAAGGCAGCAGGTGAAAGTGGACAGCCAGCTGACGGGTCCTCCCGAGCCCTGGGCCAGGTGCTGGAGGTTCATAGGGGATCAGGCATACCTCCCCGGGTTTGGAAGACAGATGGGCAGTGCTGGTCACAGGCCCTGACCTAGGGATGGAAAGGCAGGTGTCACAGAGGATTGGGGGAGGTGTGGGGCCTGAGAGAGAGGAGGTACTGTAAGCAAAGCCCAGGGAAGGAGAACAGGTCACCCAGTCTCTGGGGCTTTTTATGAGGGGGATCCAGGCCATTCTTGAAGGTCCTTGTGTGTCATTCAGACCAGACGAGTTTGCACTTGGCCCACAGGGCAGTCAGTGTTTCTGTGACAGAGGGTTTCTTTGGTCACCGTGTGTTGTGACCAAATGGGTCCAGACTGGAAGTGAGGCAGTCAGCTCATGGGATGCCAGAGCTTCCAAGTGAAAGATGAGGGTTTGAACCAGGTGTGGCTGAGGGATGTGGAGGAGAGGTCCTGTCACCAGCAATGACCCTGCAGGGCCAGCCCTGAAGAGGCACGCCCACCCTTGTGCTCAAGATGGTCCATTTAGCCTTATTTATAATAGAGAAAAACGGAACAATCTGAATGCCCATCAGTAGAAAAATATAATGTGGTATATGCATACAGGGGGATATTGATTAGCTGTTAAAAGTGATGATCTAGTAATCAGTGTGATCTAATAATACATGTGAAGTAGAAACATACAATATATATGATGTTAAATGGGAAAACATGGTATCTGTGTTTAGTGGAAAAGCAAGATGCATAAATACCATATTTGCAAATTACAAAAAAATCCAACACTTCATATTTATGGATACATGTATTCGTGTGTGTATGAGTAAGAAAAAAGGACTGGAAATTTATGCTTGAACTGGCGATGGTGGTTACCTCTGATAGGATGGGAGGAAAATGAGACTGGGGTGCTGGTTCTTTTTGGAAAAAAAATAGAAGCCCATATAACTGACTGTTTACAGTTGTTAATTCTGGGGGAAGGGAATTATAATTATACAATTGTTCTTTGTATTTGCTTTTTTAATCTTTTAAAGATTTTATTTATTTATTTTTAGACAAAGGAGAAGGGAGAGAGTAAGAGAGGGAGAAAAACATCAATGTGAGAGAGAAATATTGATGAATTGTCTCTCCTATGCACCCCGACAGGGGACTGAACCCACAACCCAGGCATGTGCCCTGACCAGGAATCGAACCGGTGACCTTTTGCTTTGTGGGACGATACCCTACCAACTGAGCCACACCAGTCAGGGCTTCTTTGTATTTTCTGCATTTAATTTTTCCCCTTAAATTAAGTAAAAAGGAGAGGAAATAAGACTGAACTGATTAGATGAAGGGGAGAGTGAGAGAGAAGGGACTTCTGGTTCCTGGCTTGCCCAGACAAGTAGACAGTGGCATCATTCACAGAGAAGATGGGGGAGGGCGGTGCCAGAGGGTCAGCTGCTGGAGCTGGCTGGGAGGTCTGGTCAACGACACAGGACACTCTCCTGATGGGAACTCCCAGGAGGTGGAAAGCCTTGACTACCTGTCCCACTGAAATCTGCTGTGATAAGCATATCATTTTTAAATCTGTGGATAAACCTGAGCGATGTTGAGCTAATGGCTTGATACCTTTATATTTGATCTTAGGGAAAAATAGAGAAATCGAGGCAACTATTGTTAACAAATGAAGATGCATCGATTCATGACTTGGAGGACCAAAGGGTATGTATCGAGTTCAAGACCTGGTTCAAGACTGGTGTCTAGGTGATTCTGCCTTCAGATGGTCTGAAATCTGGTGGAACTTTGCCATTGAAAACAAGGGACCTGCTTTTCAAAAGTGGGTCAGTTTTTTCATTGTAGTGAGAATTCCTTCCCATAAACCAGATTAGTACTTGGTACCAGGAATAGAAACTAGCAATAAGGAGACAATCATAGGGTTTCTCCTGTGCGATGGATATTAGTGGGGATGCTCTGTAGCCGATTCCTGTAGCCCTATGGCGAATTCCAGGATTCAGGCAAGCCTCAGAAATCCGAATCCATTTCCTGTTAGAGGTGGTGTTCCGGGATGGGACTCCATTCCCGCCTGAAGACTCAAATGCAGTGTTCGTTACCTACCTTGCAGTGAGCGTATGGGGCTTTGCAGAGCCTACAGACATCAGTCCCGCGAGGCAGCCTATGGGAAGCTCGTAGATTTAACGGGGGTTTTCTAACAGCCTGTTGGGGCCTCTGGGCTCCCAGGCTGGCTCTGTTGCAAGTGACTTGGGTAATGGCGTGTTGTCTGCGCACAGCCTGCCGAGGGATAGGCTGGGCATTGGCCTTGAGTTCTCCAAGGTCAGAGCCGCAGGGCTTTTGAATGTTTAGGTCATTTTTGTTACATGGATCATCTCTTTGGTTATTGTTAGTTCATTTGTTTGTTTGACTCGTTTATTCAGATTTGACTCTCTGTCTGGTATTTGGCAGGTATGCCCTTCGCTCCCTGACAGGTGGAGCAAAGGCAGCATCAGAGATGAGCCTGGAGAGGTTGGTTTGTGGCCAAGGCACCATTAAAAGCTATTGCTTGTTTTTTCTCTTTTTAGATACGTGAAGCTTGGAAGAGAAGTCTGGTAAATTTCAGCCCCTTCTAAATTTTTAGCTTCCTAAAATAACAAAACCGAACATCTGTCTAACCCGCGTGCTTACCTGTTGGCAGTCGACAGTGCATCCTGACAACAGCAAACTGATCCCCGTTCCTTTCCGGCCTGCAGGTGAGCCGACGCCGGTTTTCAGAAGCGGGTTGGGCAGGTGTGATGTGAAGAGCTATAAAACTCTGCCTGCCTTGTTTTAGCTTCTTTTCTGAGAAGGAGTTCTGGTAATGAGTCTGGAAACCACAGCTTAAAAAGAATGTTTGAAGGGCGTGGGGAGAGCGGGGTCCAGGGCTGAGGGAAGATCCTTGCTTTGGGAGCGAGGGCGCTGGCCTGGTGCCAGAAGCTTCCATGCCCTCACCAGGCTGCCACCCTCCCAGCGCCTCCGTGTGTTCACCGATCCAGAAGCTCTCCAGACTGCCTCCATTAGCCTTTCTATTTTTATTTTAAGATTTTATTTATTCATTTTAGATAGAGGGGAGGGGAGGGAGAAAGAGAGGGAGAGAAACATCAGTGTGTGGTTGCCTCTCACATGCCTCCAACTGGGGACCTTGTCCACAACCCAAGCATGTGCCCTGACTGGGAATCCAACCAGTGACCCTTTGGTTTGCAGGCCGGCACTCAATCCGTTGACCCACACCAGCCAGGGTCTGTTAGCCTTTTTAAGTGAAGGCTTTATTGTTTGTCCTGGCTGGTGAAATCATTGGCCATTGGTGATTAGCTAAACTTCCATGCCCTCTGTCCTCCCTAGAGTTGGAGGTTGGGGGAGTGGGGCCGAAAGGTCCAACCCTCTCATCACTTGGTTGGTTGCCCTGGCAACCAGCCCCCAGCCCTAGGGACTTTCCTCAAGTCACCTCATTACCACAAGCTCCAGTGGGGTGGAAGGGGCATGCTTACCAGACTGCCGCTTTCTCACTCTGGAAATTCTAAGCATTGCAGGATCTTCTGTGCTAGGGAAGGAGGGGGACTTCAGTTTTGTATTATAAATCACAGTGTTCCAGATGTATTAAAGTCACGTGGCAGAGTGAGCTTGTGCCCGTTATTGCTGCTTACCTTCAGTGACAGAGACTCGGAAGGCTGGTGGTGGGAGCCTCATTGGGTCTTTCTGTACTGCACTGATTTAAATTTTTGCCAATTTGTATAGTTATTTTTATTAGGAAAATTAAAAGAATGAGTCAAAAATATCCTTTGATGTCCGTGCATTCAGGGGGTTGGGGGCTGCAGAAGAGGTTTTGGGGGCACGGGGTGACCCCTCTGCTTCTCTGGGGCCGCTGACTCTCTTCTCTCCCCCAGCTCTCCTGCCTTTCATGACGCCCATGGTGAGTAAGCCCCTCCTTGCCATTGTGTCAGCGGGGGAGGCAGCCTGGGAGGTTAGGAAGATGTCCACCCGTCTCCTCAGTTCCAGCTCCAAACCCTGTCCCGTGACTACCTGACAGACAGTAATGGATTCCTTACCTCTGACTGCTGTCTGCTCTTCATACACCCCCACCCACACCTCGCCCCCACCTAGCCAGTCAGGCATCCAGCGCATCACAAGGTGTTCCTTCGACGGCCTGCTAAGCCCAAAGCACGCTGGGAGGAGAGCCACGAGTTAAGATGCCACAAGCCCACAGAGTGGCCCTTGACCTTCTCTCCCCAAGCGCTTTGCCCTGACACAGGCCCTCACTGGAACTCGGAACTGCCCCCAGCAGGCCCCAGCCCACCTTGGCTCTCCCGGAGTGCTCTCACAAGGAGACAGCATTCCCCCGCGAGTCTTCCACACCTGCCCTGTGTCCGTGTCCGTGTCCCCTTGAAGTGCGTCCTTCTCAGCTGCCCTGCCCAGCTGCAGGTCTCAGAGATGGACCACCGAGGGACCCAGGTGTCCTCAGTGTCCAGGTGGTGCTCATTCATCAGTTTCACTGTTCCCCGGGCCAGTGGCCCCTGCAACACACCGCCCTCCCCTGTCCCTGCTCCTGGAGGTCCCAGTCCTGCATCTCCCCCGGGGACTTCTGTGCTCTTACAAGCTCTGATTCCTTCAAAACACTAACTCTGCGTTTTGCTTTCATTTTCCCTCTAAAGGTATTTTTGTCCCTGGTGCCGGGGAAAAACCTAAAGTCCATGATTTTACCTCAGGTAGTAATGATTTCGATGTTGTAATGACTAAGTTCTGTTCTTGCAACCCCTGTGTGATCTGTTGGCCTCTGTTTTCTGCAGCTGTCTTTCTGCGGCTACAGCGCAGCATTCAACATCATCAACGGAAACAGGAGTTACGTGAGTGCTGTGGAGGCCACGGGCTGCAATTTTGCGTTGTATCTTTGGGAGTTAGTTTTTGTTTTCATTATCTTTCCTGGGTAAAACTGGGCTGTTGGCTAAATGGACGCTGTTGTTTCTCCCTAGAATCGTCACCCATATGAGAGCGCCTTACTAGGGGCAGGAGCCGTTGCTTCTACAACCTTTTTTGCAGTAGGTATTTTAAAATTCTTTCCTTTTTTTTGTTCTTCAGAATAAAATAAAAACTTTATTCTGATTACAAATCTATGTCCCATTTTAAACAATTCCTAAAATACACCTAAGACATAAAGAAGAAAGTAAAGCCGCCCGCAGTCCTATCAGCCTCATAATTATGTGAGTATTCTGAGTTCCTAGGCATATGCTATTTTTTTGAAAAATTAGTTTATGCTCCGTAAACATGGTGTACACATTGTACATTGCGTTGGGTGTCAGATATGGCAATGATTAAAAGAATAGACTTTAGAGTCGGATAAGCCTGGGTTTATATCCTGGCGTAATTCCTGAATAGCGCAGTGACTCTGGACAAGTTAGTGTCCTTTCGTGAAACCTCCACACATCCTTCTGATGATCAGGAGAATAGCTCAGTGCTTCACGGATTCAAACATACACAATGAGCCCTGGCTGGTGTGGCTCTGGATCGAGTGCCAGCCTGGGAACCAAAAGGTTGCCAGTTCGATTCCCAGTCAGGGCATATGCCTGGGTTACGAGCCAGGTCCCCACTTGGGGGTGTGGGGGAGGCAACCGATTGATGTATCTCCCACACATCAATGTTTCTCTTTCTCCCTCCTTTCCCCTCTCTCTAAAAATAAATAAATAAAATCTTTAAAATTAAATGAAAACTAAAAACACATGGAGCGCCCTGGCCGTGGTGTGACCCGTGGTAGGAATGAGGTTGATGCTGGTTCCCTGCTGTTGGCGGGTTCAGCTGATTTTTGGCCCCACGCAATAACGATTTTTCTCTCTTCCTTTCTAGTTATTACCTCATTTACTCCTAATAAAGTATGAGCTGAAAAACATTTTGCTAAGAAGAACCTTGCCTGTCGTCATCCTCGGTAAGCAGGAAGCGTGAAGTCTTTGTGCTCTTTGAGCCTTTCCCCAGCTCCAGGGACGCTCAGGTCCCGAGGCCTCACTGCCGCTGAGGCCAGCCACCATTTGCAGCTGGCGGGTGCCCCCAGGCCCAGATCTGATCTTTGGTTGGAGAGATGACATTTTTTCCATAGACCCCCCCCTTTAGTTGTCAAAGGATGAGCACAAACCTGGAGGCGTAGATTACATTTTAAAGACTATACAAGCTCTCTACACGCATTGTTTCGCGTGACCTTGACAGCAGTTTATGGGTGGGCAGTATCATTACATTTACAGATGGGTAGACTGAGGCAGGGGGAGATTGAGTGACTTTCCTAGGGTCGCAGGGAAGCAGCAGAGATCTAACCCCAAGGGAGTGGCAGAGATATTAACCAACTATTATAAGTTTGCTAGCCTACAGGTTGGCTAATTCACGCTCCAAATTTGGGTTTGGGAATCAGTACTTTGAAGAGTTGGCAGAAAGTTAATGGTAAAATTTGGGAAATTGTTAGAGAAACCTGGTCAAAGTGGCTTAAGCAAAAAGGGGGGTGTATTTCAGGGGTCCCAGGGTTTCTCCTGGAATCCTGTGAGGGAGCCGGGCTAGAATTTCTGGGGTGCTGGAACCCAGGGCTAGGTCATAGTCGATCCGAGACTGACAGGCCAGCAGTTCTGACCCAGCTCCACAGCCCAGGACACAGCCTGGTTGGCCCAGCACAAGTTAGGTGACCACTGGGGGGAAGCACAGCTATTAGAGAAAGAGACTTGACCCCAGAAAAGATGTCTTCTCGCTGGAATGATGCTCATCTCTCTGTTGTGTTCCCTTTAATCCACAGCCCAGGTCAGTGCATTGAATGTTCTTGCATCCCGAAGTTTGGAGACCACACGAGGGATTGAGGTCATGGACAAGGAAGGCAAGGTCATAGGCTATTCCAGAAAAGCCGGGGCAAAGGTAAGGGGGCACAATGGTGCTTACCTTTTGGGCAAAGAATTGAATTTTCTATTTGAGAGCTGGTAACAAATCCATATTTCCCATCTGACTTTTCTTATCCTGTCTTCCCTCATGCTGAGAGAGATTGTATGTCATGCATGCTGATGTTTAGAAGATTGTGCATTAGCCCTGGCCCGTGTGGTTCAGTTGGTTGGAGTGTTGTTCTGTAAACCAAAAGGTCGCAGGTTCGATTCTCGGTCAAGGCACATACCTAGGTTGCATGTTCAGTCCCTTGGTAGGGTTGCATGAGAGAGGTAACCGATTGATGTTTCTCTTCCTCTCTTCCACTCTCTCTAAAATCAGTAAGTGTGTCCTCATGTGATGATAGAAAAATAAAGCAAAAGATCAGGCCCTGGCTGGTGTGGCTCAGTGGGTTGGGTGCTGGTCTGTGAACCAAAAGGTTGCCAGTTTCATTCCCAGTCGGCATACACCTGGGTTGTGGGCCAGGTCCCCACTTGGGGGTGTGTGATAGGCAACTGATCGATGTATCTCTCACACGTCGATGTTTTTTTCTTTCTCCCTCCTTTCCCCTCTCTCTAAAAATAAATAAATAAAAATTAGGAAAAAAATGATCATGGATTAATACGGGTTCTCCAGAGAAACAGAACCAATAGAACGTCTGTCTGTCTCTCTGTCTACATACATATACATGGTGAGGTTTATTTTTAATAACTGGCTGTACAGTTGTGCCTGCTGGGAATATGTGAGGCAGGCCTGTAGGCTGGAAACTCAGAAGCTGGTGCTATATGGTCTTGAAGCGGAAGTTATTCTTTGGGAAACCTCAGGTTTTGCTCTTAAAGCCTTCAGCTGATTGGGGGGGGGTGAGCTGCTCTACTTAAAGTCGACTGATCGCCGAACAGCCCCACTGCAACAGCTCAGTTCACACATTTGATTGAGTGGGAGCTGTGGCCTCGCCGAGTGGACACGTACGAGTGACTGTCACAGGTGGGTGTCTGCCAAATGCCAGGTCTCTCTGAGGGTGAGATTTTTTTAAAAATTTATTTTTAGAGAGAGGGGGAGGGAGGGAGGAAGACAGGGAGAGAAACATCGCTGTGAGAGAGAAACATTGATCAGGTGCCCCTTGTACTCCAGCTGGGGACTGAACCTGCAACCCAGGCGTGTGCCCTGACTGGGAATGGTTTTGCGGGACAACACCCCACCAACTAAGCCACAGCAGTCAGAGCGAATGTGAGATCGTGTTCCGCAAGCTCAGCATCCGCCCTCGCAGCCTGCTCTGTGCTTACAGAAGTCAGGGGACACCCTCTCCGCACTTCCGAGAACCTCCCTCTCCCACTCACGGCAGATTTCTTCCTCTTTGGGGCCTGATTTGCTGTCAAGGATGGCCTAAGAAAATCCAGTGCTGTGACCCAAAACTCTTCAAAAAGTCCTTAGTTTTTAATAATTTTTATTATTGAATAGCTTCTTCTTTTGCTCATTTCAACACAGCTACTTGTGTATACATTCAGCTCTAAGGACCTCCAGAAGCCCATGGTAGTTTTATTTTGGGTGTGGACTTTGTAAGAAAGATTTTTTTTGACAAGTGAGATCTTTTTGGGGTCCCTGGGAAGTGACTTCAGCTGAAGAATTGTAATGCAAAGCAGTTGTTTGCAAATGGCATGAAAAGCACCATGAAGCAGCCCCTGATACGCAGCAAGAAAAGGGCCTGCTGGACAGCCTTGGGCCCAGCATGCGGGTGGCAGGGGAGCTCAGAGAAGGAGGGTGCTCGTGCAGCCGGGAAACGCATCGTCGTTTGGCTCATGAAACACGTGGCCCTGAATTCTGGCGGTGATTCACAAAGCCGAGTTACCAACCGTCAGTAATGTGCTACCGTGGCTCTACCAGTCCATCAAACTAGCGTGTCTCAAAATAATGGCTACCTTTCCGCATGAATTACAGCAGGGACGTGGTAATTGCCCGTATCAAGGAGAGAAGCTTCTGCCAGAAATAAAATACTTAATTTTTGAGTGAAGATTCTGTGCCTAAGAAACCACCCTGAAGAGATGTTTTTAACAGCTTTATTGAGGTGTAATTTACATACTATGAAGTTTATTGTAAGACTATAGTTGGGCCCTGGCCGGTGTGGCTCAATGGGTTGAACGCCAGCCTGCAAACCAAAAGGTTGCCAGTTCGATCCCTGGTCAGGGCACATGACTGGGTTGTGGGCCAGGTCCCCGGTTGGGGGGGTGTGTGAGAGGCAACTGATTGATGTTTCTCTCCTTTTTTTCTCCCTCCTTCCCTTCTCTCTAAAAATTTAAAAATTCTTTTTTTTTTAAAAAAAAGACTATAGTTTAATGAATTTTAATAAATTTAAGCAGTTATGCAGCCATCACCCTGGTCCAATTTTGGAACATTTTCATGACCCTAAAAATTTCCCTCGTGATGGTCGGTCGCTCTCCCCTCCTACCCATAACGCCAAGGAAACAATCTGTATCATGTCTTCATAGTAGGGCCTTTTCCAGAAATTTCACGTAAATGAAGTGTGCATTAGTTTTCTGGGTCCAGCATCTCTGACTTTTGAGGTTCATCACATGTTCATCCAGCTTTCTGTTGCTGAGCATATTCCGTGGGATGTATGTACCGCATTTTTGCTTTTCCATTCTCTGGGCAATAGCTACTGGGTTGTGTCCAGTTTGGGGCCATATAAACAGTGCTGCTTTGAACGTTCATGTTCCACTCTCTGGACGTAGGAGGTCTGTCCAGAACGTACCCAGCCATGTACTAGAAAAACAGAGACATTTATTGAAGAAGGTACAAAATACAAGAAACATTGTGCGTAGAACAATGGCCCCTGTGTTCCCCTCAAAGGAGGTACCTCAAGACCTCACACAGTTTTCCCAGACATCATCAGCTGCCCTGATGTGTTTTCCTGAATCTCATTGATGATCTAAAATCTCTTCCCTTTCAAAGATGATTTTAGAAAAAAGCCAGAAGTTGCAGGGCACCAAATCTGGGCTGTAGGGGGGCTGAGTCACCTGGGTGATACGATGTTTCACAAAAAAACTCTGCATGAGACGTGATGCATGAGCAGGCACACTGTCGTGATGAAGCTGCCAATCACCATTGCGCACAGCTGCAGCCTTCTGAATCATCCCAGTAGTTTCTGCGGAGGAATGTTCCAACTCAACGCAAAATCTGATGCAGATTTGTTGCTCTGCTCACTCAGTCATTTTGAATGTGATGGCCACACAGTGCACATGCTCACTCAACGTCATCTACCGCCCCCACTGACTAGTACAGAGAAGTCATCATTGTTCATGCATGCACCTTCCAGTACATTCTCCTTGGCTGCCAGGTTACAATGATGTCATGCAAGCCATTCTCATTATATTAACAATGGCTGGACTTCTTTCAGACAGACCTTGTATGTTTGCGTTTCTCTTTTACTCAGTTTTTTTTATCCTTACCTGAGCATATTTTTTCATTGCTTTTAGAATTAGGAAAGTGGTGGGGAGAGAGAGACAAAAGAAATACTGATGTGAGAGAGAAACATCAATCGGTTTCCTCTCGTAGGCTTCCCAGCTGGGCATCGAACCCACAATCTCGGTACATGCCCTGACCAGGAATGGAACCTGCGATTGTTTGGTGTACAGGACGATGCTCCAGCCACCTGAGCCACACTGGCCAGGGCTCTTCAACTCAGTTTTAACTGCAGGGTGTTGGTGGTGTTGGGAACTCTTTCTACAGCTGAAGAGAGAGCGCAAATGTTTAATCCACAGTTGTTCCTCAGCACCTCTGGTGCACCAGGCACCACGCTGGGGTCTGGACACCCTCACCAGCCCGAATCCCTTCTTTCCAGGGGCCAGGAGCGCTTGGGCCTCCCAGCGGGGAGGCACCTCAGGCCCTGCTAGCTATCTAGGTATCTAGTCCATCTCACCGGGAGGAACCTCATTTTTTTGCATGAATGCCAACCTAGGGTAAAAGAAGGGTTTGATGGTCTACTTTTAAAAAAATAAGTTTATCTTTCTCTTAAGAATAAAGTGTCTGCAACTGTGCGTAAGCATAAGCCTTCTTTTATCATTTCCCTGTCACCAAAAGGTTTATTTTCTTTGGCTAAAATTTCAGAAACTGCGTAACCAGCAATATCTGATTGTAATAGGGCACCTTTGATCGGGTTTCAGGAGCCTAGTCCACGTTGTTCCCCCTGGACTGGCCTTGGAAGCCGCTCCGCCGCAACTATGCCTGGTCTCCCGGTGCTTCCAAGTGACGGCTCTCTTGTTTGGAGTGTCTTCCCCGTGCACAGGGGACACGTGGAGGCAGGCCGGCCTCCCCCCACGGACATCAAAACACACCATGCTCACAGTCACTTTTCTTTTCCTGAACTGGAGCAATTTTATGTAATATTTCTGAAAGTTTGTTTTAAGAGCCACCCTCCCTGGCTTCATCTGTCATCGCTGGGGAGAGGCATTCCCTGCAGAGGGGTCAGACAGGCCGAGCATTCGTGTGACAGGCAGACAGCAGGTGTGGGCATGGGAGTGGGAGGGAGGGAGGTGGGGGAAGGGAGTGGGGGCCCTTGTGCCTGTTCATCTTGCACCAAGCGGTGCTGTCTGTGGAGCTGTGTCTTACGCAGGGTCTGGGTTCTGAAGTAAGTGTAGTGTCATCTGTACCCATAATTCCCCTTGCAAGTTTCTTACATCGTCCTTGAGGACACAGGATTTTGTGTATATGTAGCCCATACAGTAAATTATATATTTAAATGTTCACTACATAATGTATATAATAGAAAAGGTGACAAAATGTCCTACGCTTTACATACATGTTTCTGCAAGATAAAATTGCATGGCACACTTTTATTATTTTTTAAGATTTTATTTATTCATTTTTAGAGAAAGGGGAAGGGAGGGAGAAAGAGGGAGAGAAACATCAATGTGTGGTTGTGTCTCATGCGCCCCCTACTGGCAACTTCGCTCACAACCGAGACATGTGCCCTGACTGGGAATCGAACTGACAATCTTTTGCTTTGCAGTCCAGTGCTCAGTCCATTGAGCCACACCAACCAGAACACCATAGCACACTTTTAATTGCACAGACAGAAGATGAGTGCGTGCAGGCAGACTCATGCGTGTTCCCTGTGGGCGTGACCCCGTGCTGGTGCACTCTGACCTGGCTTTTGGAGCATTCCTCCCCTGGAAGGGGTAGGAATCACTGGGGAGCTCTTGGGGATAGGGAGGCCAGTGGCAGAGTCCTGGATTTAAAGGAGAACGTAGCTTGGTCCTCATTGGCAAAAACCAGCATTTCAACCAAGGGGCCTGCCATTTGGTTCTAAGAGAGGATTTGTCTGTCAGCTGCCTTTGCTCATACTTAGTATTTTATTTGGCGTGGTCAGCAGACTGGTGGAGTCTGGAGGGCGGGGCATGAATCCCGTCTTCAGTCATTTCTGGCTCTGACCCCAGCCACCTACATACATGTGCCTGTCAGGGGCTGCCCCCGGCCGCCCTACATACATGTGCCTGTCAGGGGCTGCCCCCCCCTCTTTCTTTGCGCGTTATTTTTTAAGTGAGGAAGGAGAGTAGCTCTTTGCCTGTCTCTGTCGTGAATTACAGGGTGCCTGGAAATCGTCTCACTCCGCGTCCTAAGCTGCCTTCTTCCCCTTTCTACCAGGCCATTAAAGACACAGCCACATCCAGAGCCATGCTGTTTGGCACCTCGGCTTTGATTCCTGAAGTCTTCTCCCACTTTTATAAGCGGTAAGGCACCGTCAAAATCCTTACAAAAACCTGTCAAACCCGAACCCGGCGGGCGGGGTGGGAAGATGGTGCTTCCGTGGCCTTCCTACCAAACGCTCTCTTCACAGTTCAGACGGTAGGATTAACGTGGGGCAGGCGTGCACATCCAGATGTGCTCGTGCCAACAAACCTGGCGCACCGCCCGGTCGCTGTCCTCGGTCAGCTGTGTGCTCGCAGGCACGTCCCAGCGCCTGCTGAGGCGCGCTCCCTCCCTTGTAGAGTGATGGCTTCGGATGGTCCGCAGGTTTTCAGGCCCTGATGTGCTGTGAGCATTGCCTGCGCCTTTTCCTGCCTTCGTTCCAAGCCTGTATTCAATTAGCTTAAGTGGCCCCAGATTCGGTAGACTGTCATCCCTTTTGAGATGCAAGAAATGGCCTGTTGGGAGCGGGGCCTGGGGATCTGCTGGTCTGAGAAGCCCAGCTTGCAGTAACTCAGGCCAGAAGGGGGCTGTGCTGGTTTAGATACCGGGCACAGGCAGGGAGTGGAGCCCACAGCGGCTGAACATAAGCTGCAGTGCGGGGACAGTCCTTTCCTCTCCTGCCACACACTGGCTTCTTCATGTTGATGAGGGGTGTGACTGTCCTACTTGTATCCTCACCACATCCTGAGGAGACATAAAAACACAGTAAACGCCAGGGGAGGCAGGAATGTCTTCCACTCAGGTCACAAACTCCCAGGGAAGCGTTCTGTCGGCCCATGTGGGGCCGCCTGCCTGTTGCTGAACCAGAACCATGTAAGGAGCATTTTTCCATGCAGTAGTAGCGTCCTGGGCAGTGCCAACTGGTGCTTCCCACGATTGGTCCAGGTGGATGGGTATGGGGACTTGTGCTCAGTCAGCATCTTCCTGGACCGCTCCAGCTGGCCTCAGAGCTTGCTCCTGGGACCCTGTGGCCCTCTGGTCAGTCCCCAGATGCCTGTGTAATGGCACTGGCTGCCTGGAGCAGAGGGAGGGTCCTCATTTCCCAGGGACCTTGGAGCGCCCAGAAGGACCATGTGCCATCCCACAGCCATGATAGTGTCCAAGCTGGAGTGACCTCCATGGCCGACGCAACCCTTTCGTTTCGCACCTGGAGAAACCCAAAGCTGAGGAGGGGAAATGACTTGCCTGGGAGCACCTGGTCTGTCCGAAGCAGAACCCCGCCCGCACCCCAGGGCCCTGGGCTCTGACTTCCGGGCTGGGGTGCTTTGCATCTTCCCCACACTGTCCCTCACACTCTCAGAGGTCGGGGTGAGAACGACACGTCTGTGTCAGCATGGCCCTGGGTGGAGAACACGGGCCCTAGGATCTGACCTCGGACTTTTGAGCTGTGGGATTTTGGACAAATGGCTTACTGTTTTCTTGCCGTGTATAATGTGCACTCCTGTGTATAATGCGCACCCACGTTTTTGTGCGCATTATACATGGCAAAATACGGTGACTGGACGCTGGCTGCCTTCTCTTGTTCACGTGAAGGAGAGGATGGCAGCACCAGCCTCACAGGGCAGTGGGGCACTCCAGTGAGCAAGCGCACGCGAAGTGCTCGCTCCCAGGCCCAACGCCAGCGAGCAAGACAGCTGGCCGCCGGCAGGGCAGGCGGCCAGCCCCTGAAGGAAGCCCTGTACCCTCGTCTCTTACAGGACCCAGTTGTTCGTGCGATACCCGCAGTCCCTGTGGACCTTGAAGCTGTCTTGTACCGTCCTGGTGATGGGGCTGATGGTGCCGGCTTCTTTTAGCGTATTCCCCAATATTGAACGGGTAAGTGCCCGCGTTGGACGTTCTCCTAAAAAGTAGCGTTCTCTTCTCCTTGTTATGTGAGTGAAATAAATTATTCTGCTTCTAAAAAATCTGCTGAAGGTTTACCAAAGCCTTTAGAAAATAACATTGTTTACACAGAATCCCGTCTCCCCAGTCCCTTGTGTGGTTTTGGATTCTCTGTTCTTAATGGTATATCAGGAACATTTTTATGGGGTGTTAAAAAAAACTGTGAGATATTTTAATCTATCATATTCTGGAGCAGCGCCTCATCCAGTGGAAGTCTCTGTGGCAATGGGAATGCCCTGTATCTGTGGTGTCCTATATGGTAGCCACTAGCCCCGTGAGGCTGTTGGGCACTTGAAATGTGGCTACTGTGATTGAGGAACTGAATTTTAAATTGAATCTAACTTTTAAAAATATTTTATTTATTTTTAAAGAGAGGAGAAGGGAGAGAGGAAGAGAGGGAAACATGGATTGGCCACCTTTTGCACACCCCCAACCAGTGACCTGGCAGTCAACTCAGGCATGTTCCCTGCCCAGGAATCGAACCAGCGACCTTTCAGTTTGCAGGACGATGCCCAACCCACTGAGCCACACCAGCCAGGGCAAGTCTAATGCAATTTTAACTTAAGTACTCACACGCGGCTGGTGGCTACTGTATTGGACTGCTCGGTTCCGTAGACTAGGATGTGCTGCCGTTTGTGGTGAGCCAGCCCGCATGGACTCGAACCCAGCTCCTCCATGGCCTTGGTCAACTTGCTCACACTCTTTGAGACTCAAGTCCCTGTACCTGTTAGAGAGAGACGGCTATAATGGTGTCTCTGCACAGGGTTGCTGCTGGTACCAAGGACCTTGTCGATGCTCGCAGGTGTTAGCGATTTCTGGCATTTCTTGTCTGAAAACTTCAAATGCTTGTGCCACTGAAGTTAAAAATCAGTCCTACTCTCGCAGCACTTACTGGGTGGACAAAAGTAGGTTTACAGTCCTGAGTATACAAAACACAGTTTATTCTTCTATTATTATTTAGTAATTATTGTATTATCTTCTATACAAACAACTGTAAGCCTACTTTTGCTCCACCCTGTGTATTTATGGAATGCTTTTGTTCCAAACCCAAATTCTCTTAAGTTCAGGTTTACAGAATCATTAATTCAGGCCACTTTGCCAGCATATAACAGAAGTTTTAAATACTTTAAGATAGTTGTGCCCTTTAGGGTATGGCTCAGTGGGCTGGGTGTCGTCCTGCACACTGGAATGCTGGCAGTTCAATTCCCAGTCCGGGCACGTGCCTGGGTTGCAGGCCGGGTCCCCAGTTGGGGGTGCGCAGGAGGCAACTGATCAGTGTTTTTCTTTCTACCTCCCTTCCACTCTCCCTAAAAATAAGTTTAAAAAATATTTTTAAAAAAGAGGGTGGTGAGGGACAGCGGTAGAGAGAGGAGTAACTTCTCATTAAAACAGATAAAATAGAAAAAAGATATTTTCAATTCTCACAGTGCCTTTTGGAACAGTTTGTTACAGTCAGATTGCAATAAAAGTGCACTCTGTGCAAACAGTCACTTCTGATTGCATTGGTACTCAGAGTAGAGCAGCAGCTTAGTAGCAGGTCGGGTCATTCACAGAAAGTTTTAAATGTCATGGGATTGGCAGATCGTTCATAGTTAAAGCTGAGTGATGAGGACATGAGGGCTCATTATATTCTTTATGCATTTGCTTATGTTTGAAATTTTCCAGAAGAATGTTTTTAAGATGTTATGTTTTTTTTTTTTTTTGCTCTGAATTAGACATCACTGAAAAAAAAAGTTGGACCGTAAAATACTTTCTGAAATTAAAAAAGCAAAAAGCCAAAAAAACTTGGCTTTGAAGGCAAGCAAAGTTCTTACTATAAATGCTAAGAATTGAACTGTGTTTTTCAGATACAGTGTAGTAAACTGGAAGAGGAAATCCAGTCTGCAACAGAAGAAACAGAACTCTTCTATAACAGAGGGGTGTAGGGGTGAGTTTTAGGTGAATTTGTTTGGTTCCTGCTCCAAAACCTTCCTCTCAAGATCTCAGTTTTGAGGATGGTGCCAGAGGTCTCCTGGAAACCCCCGAGGTGTCTGTGCAGACAGGATGGCTCACAGGAGCCAAGGCCTTGTCAAGGCTTGTCGGGCCTGCGGTTTTGAAGCCTGGATGGAGGAAGAGAAATGGCAGCCTGTCCTGTCCAACCCGCCCCCACAGGGCTGCTGAGGGGGTGGGTGATGTTCAGGTTCTGTTTTCGATTTGTCAGCCTGTGAAATGACACTGTGAAATTACTAATAAACTCGTCTCAAGTTGAGTGTTTGAAGGCATGAAGGGTCCATGATGCCTGGGGCACAGGCATTAAATCGATGGGCCATTTCCAGGTGAACATGAACCTCTGGTGAGCTGGTGAAGGCTGCACCCCCAAAGCAAGCCTGTCTCCCTGGTCAGTTTGCTCCCAGTTTGTACAACTATTTGAAATCTTTGCTACCCACCACCCAGCTTCTTTCTCCTGATTGGCAAACGACTCTGCCTCTTGCCTCAAAGTCAAAGCCAAGGCCCTCGGCCAGCTGTGGAACTTCCTGGCACCAAACCTCCACCCACACCCAGCCTTCCTCCTCCATGCAAGGTCAGCTGGGTCCTAGGTTCTGGGCTGGTCCCTTCTTTCCTCAGGGTCTCTCTGCATCAACTGTCTGCTTCTTCCCAGTAGCGGTTAAATTGCTTGAGTCACGTGCCTCATGGAAAAAGTAAAACCCCCATTCGTAGCCACACATTTTCCAAGATCATCTACCCTCACTGTTTGCACCCCACCTTCCACTCCGCTGCTGGCTGGCTGCTCCACTGGTCTTCGGGCTTGCTCTCCCCCTGGCAGTAGGCTCTCATCCAGCTTCCCCTGCACTTTGCCATTTGGGTGTCTGCTTGAGACCTCCCCACCTCAGGAAGTGTCACCACCACACCTGCATCAGGCAGGATCACTGGCGGCACCCTTACCCCTCTCTCCCCCCACTCCCACTCAGCAGACTGAGCCGCAGTCCTCTCTGCAACTCACTCCGTGGGCACCGCTGCAGCCCGGCTCGGTCCAACAGCAGCCCCTGCTGGTATCGCTCTTCTGGTTTCTGTCTGGCTCCCTCCAGTTCGTGCTCCAGCCGGCTCTTCTAAACCACACCTGCTTAAAAGCCTTCAGTGGCTTCTCAGCATTTCAGGGTGAAGTTCAAATTCCTTGCTGGGCAGGCAGGAGCCAGCCTTTGCCTTGTCTCTTGTCATGCCCTTTCCTCACCCTGGAGCAACACCCAGCTCCTCAAAGGGGCTGTGTTCTCTCTGCCCTGGGCCTTCACACCCACTTTCCTCTACTCTGGGCTAACTCCTGCTTAAGCTTCAGGTCTGACATGGATGGACATCAGTCACTCCCTCCTAGAAGCCTTCCAGGATTCATGGTGCTGAATCATGTGCCCCTCCTGTGCTGCTCCCAAAGCACTTGCCACAGCACAGCACAATGGCCCGTTTGCAGACCCTGTGCCCCTGTAGACAGTCCCCTTGAGAGCAGGAACTGTCCTGTGCATCCAGGGAGCCCCAGGACACACCAGTGCACCGCACAGCGTTGGTACCCAAACACTGCACCCTGGAGGAATGTCTCCACCACACCCTGCCCCAAATCACCAAAGATTCTGGCCTTTCAGTTTTCTCTGGGCTGGAATGATGGTAAAAGGGTTTCACAACAAACAGCCTAAAAGGTTGAAATTAGTAAAATCGACTTACTAGATGGCTCAGGATAGCTCCAGGCTTACAGCAAACAAGGACAAGATGTACAAAGGCTCCAGGTGAAGGCTTGTCCACTGACAGGAGTGGCTACAAGAGGGAGGGCCTCCTTCGGAAGGAACAGCTCTGGGAATGGGCGAAGGAGGGTAAGGGCAGGGAGATGACAGGCAAGCCAAGTGTGGAGGGAAGGAGCCTTCACTCTAAGGTTTTACTATTTTTTTTTAGAGGGGGAGGGAAGGAGAAAGGAAGAGAAACATCGATTGTCTCTCCTACGCACCTTGACCAGGGACAGAACCATGACCCAGGCACGTGCACTGACCAGGAACTGAATGGTGATCTTGCGCTTTGTGGGACGGCACCTGGACGACTGGGCCACACCAGTCAGGGCCCCCTCCACTTTCAGACAGGGCTTTTAATAATCCCCTAGCACATCTGCAGTTGACAAAAGTTTTGTTTTGTTCTGGAGTGGGGAGAATTCGAGAAAGGGCACAATTTTTCATCTTCCTAAAATTTTGTTGAGTATCAAAATATTTCCATTTTATTTCTGCATCATACAGTTGTAATTTTAACAACTTCGATTATTAGCTAATACAGAAATACAAAAAATGAGCAAGAGAAAGATGTTAGTATTCATTTCCATAAAGTGCAGATTTAATTTTAAATTGTTTGCCTTAGTAAACAAAATCTCACTTCAGGTTCACCCCTACCCAAGGAGGGAGGGAAAGGGCTACTTTAAATTTTTACTTAACAAAAGTCTAACACCAAGAATGACTGAAAGATCCAATAGAGACAAGATTTTCTGCAAACATTTTCTGGATAAAACTTGGAAGGACAACAGTAGTGACTGTAAAATAACCTGTCATAGTTAATAGGAATACACATACTAAAACAACAAGCACATAACCTAGACCTGCACGCTTATTTTGCAGTATTCAGGTCTCCGACCATGAGGAAGGTACACAACTAAGAGGAACAGTTACCTTCATATGTGGCCAGGTTACTTTTACTGGAGTAATCTGAAGACGTTCTCTGGTTTTGGCCCTTGCAAGAGGTTCATTCTCACTCTCCTTTACCACCCATGTAAAGTTGCTAGTTCAGTTATACAGACATTTACATTCAAAATGGGCTTATTTCACTCTGCCATATAAGAACTGGTATTTTTCCCAAAATAATATTGCTAGCAACAAGGTTAATTGAAGAGCACTGATGGCTTAAGTCTGCCAAACGCTTACCTCTGAGACAGTATAAATACAGATTATTAAAGTTGTCTACTCAAGTATAAAATCTATGCAAAACCCTCATAATATAGGCAAAATGTTCAAAGGCCAAGAAAAAAAAATTTGTAAGAAAGTGCAACTGCAGGGTCTTTCAAATGATCTAGACGGTTCTGCAGAAAACTTAGTAGTTTGGCTCAGAAAGTAGAGTTCCTCATGAGGAATTAAAGTTCTTCCTAGAAGAATACAAAGCAAAATTTCAGGCAGCTTTCTGAAAATAAACATTAGTTTGTAGAGCACAATGAGACAAATTGGAACTTATGATAAGAAAGGCGTTTGGACCTGCTGTGATTTGCACGAGAACTTGACAGAGCTTTTCTCTCTGACCCTGGGACCTCAGGCCACCTACAACCTATCTGTGTGTGGCAGTCACAGTGCTCCGCCCCTCACTGGCGTGAGGCTACTCAGAAAGAGAAAATCAGAAGTGTTTTCACATGTGTTTCAGTGCTTTTCAGGTCAAATCTCAATACTTTCAAATAAATCATTAAAATATAGCATTTTCTTTGTTATTCTCAGTATTTTACACAGTTAATGGAGAATCACAGCCACAGAGCTCTGCATCAGTCCTCAGCGATGCATTCGGACGCGCGGTCAGATTTTCAGCATTTGCTCAGCTGCAGCTAGATGGTAAAGAAAGTTTTCTATGGCTGGTGGAAATCGTCTTTGCTTCAGTGCTTCCAAATTGAGAACCAGCTTTTCTCCATCCCCTGAAACTTCTGAAAATGGTGCCAGGTTGGCGAAGATTTCTTTTGTTTTCTGGGAAATATCCTTTAATAACAACAGGAAAACATGCAATATGTTAGCACTGGAAAATCTGAGTGGTTGTTGCATTATAATAGAATTCTTCCTGCTATTTTAAAAAGTTTATCAGATTAACTTTATATTTTCCCTCTTTTTTGCCATAGCACCCCCTACTGGGGACCTGGCTCATAACCCAGGCACATGCCCCAACTGGGAATCAAACCAGAGACCTCTTGGTTTGCAGGTCGGCGCTCAATCTACTGAGCCCCACCAGCCAGGGTGTTTATTTTTAAATTAGAAAAAAATAAAATAACTTATAAAAACCAATGTCATGGATAATTTTTTTCTTTTTGCCATTTTTAAGCATGTGATTGGGTGGCATTAAGTACATTCATGGTGTTGAATAATGATCATTGCTTCCATTCAGAACTTTTTCATCATCCAAACGGAAATTCTGTTCCCATTAAACACTTCCCCTCCCCCCTCCCCCAGCCCCTGGTAAACACCATTCTACTTTTTGCCTCTATGAATCTGCCTACAGAGTACCTCGTTTAAGTGAAATCACACAATATCTGTCCTTTTGTGTCTGGTTTATTTCACTTCGCATAATCTTTCATGGTTCATCCATGTTGTAGCATGTTAGAGCTGCATTCCTTTTCAAGGCTGAATAATATTCCACTGTGTACACACACATTTTGTCTATCCATCCGTCCATCCATGGCTATTGTTAACAGTGCTGCTCTGAACAGGAAGGTGCAAACCTGAGTCCCTGTTTTCAAATTCCTCTTGACAAATACCCAGAAGCAGAAGTGCTGGATGCATGGTAACTCTGTGTTTACCTGAGGAACCCTGCTGCTGTTTCTAGAACAGATCTCTCCCTAGAGTTCTCTTCCGCCTGGGATAAGACACCCAGCACCTGCCACGGGGGCTTTATTCCTCTTGGTCGATTGACATTTCTTTGAGGGCTGAGGACTCACCACAGCGCACATGCAAGTCATGTCTTTTTCTCGGTGTGTTGACACCATTAACACGTTCACACAGTTTTGTTCCCCTACAGCATGCTGGGCATACTCATCCTACATTACACTGAGTCGCTGTGTATCACTCTCAGTGCATGAAAAATGCCGTAACTCAAATTCACACATCTCCCCGACGCTGGGACGAGTCACTGTTTTTACTACAATGGTGGTGGAAGGATGGACAGGCCACGATGACCCACAGGGCAGGAGAGGAGAGTCTCACAGGACGAGAACCCCCCTCCTCCGGGCCACCCCTGGACGGGCCACCAGCACTGAACAGAAAGGACAGCGCTGCTGGAGGGTCCCTGTCAAATCCTGTGGTCCCTCACCCTTTAGCGCCCTCTAGCTCACATGTGACTTTCTCAGAGGGCTGTCTGATCAACCCCTTGCTTCTGTCCCAGCATGCACTGTCACTTCACCTACTCCACTAAAACACAGGCCATAAGGGCAGGGACTTTGCTCACCACTGTAACTGCAATGCCCTGTGCAATGTGTGACATAGTGCTAAATAAATACCGTTTAAGTAAATAAATGAATTAATGAAGAAAAGAGTTAGGTGCAACCAGATGAGTAGGGCCTTCACATCAGAGGTGCCCCCAGGTGCAGACAGGGGGAGACAATCCCTGGCCCCTGGCCCCCACCAGAGTACAAGATGGGTCTAGATGAAGCAGGGCCCGGGAGAGGCGAGGCTGGAAGCGCATCCCTGCAGGGGAGGAGCAAGTTGCTGGAAATGCACAATGCGAACTGGCAGCGGACAGAAGGGGTGAGGCTGGCAAGCTGGGGTGTGGAGGAGGGGCTTTATCACCACACGGAGAGGCGTACACAAAGCCCACATGCCCGTGTGGCAAGGGGAGAGGAGAGGGTCCACAGGGACCCTGTTGTCAGATGACAGACCCCACAGAGGAGCTAGCCCTGCAGGCTGTGACACCAGGGTCTGCTGAGTTTGGCAGGGGCCTGAATTATTAATGCCCTGGAGATGATAAACATATCAAAGCTAGATGAAGACACTCTATCTAGTCCCCCTGCTCAGCAGCAACCTTGTTTAGTTTGTGTCTCCATGAAAATCCTGCCAGGGGGAGAGAATGCACTGGCCAAACCAGAACAGCATTCCAGACCACGCAGAAGTTACAATTCTCACCATAAATGCTTGGCTTCGGCACCAACTCCCCACACTTATCTTGTCCTCAGAGCCTGACCCCTGAGTGGCCACGCAGCCCCCGCCGCTCACTTCCAGCCGGTCCATCTGCAGACCCTCATGAGCGTGAGCCTGCTGGCCTCTCCCAGTCACTTCCCTGTGTCGTGCGCACTGCAGACAATAAGCAGCTCCTCGCACACAGCCCAGCAACACTAGTTCAGGGCTGTCGGCAGGTTAAGGACTTACCTGTATAACTTGGCTGTCGGATTTCTCTGGATCTTCTGCAGACTGGACAATAAGCTGGCCAATGTCTTTGTGCAGTTTGCCCATTGTCATGGCCTCTGGTGAGATGAAGAATATGTTGTGTGAATATTTAGAAGTTCACATAGTAAAAAAAAATAACCATGCCATCTATCTAAAAACTTGGAAGATCATACAGAAGGAGTTTTCAAAAACCAACCGACAACCCACCACACTTCCATCTTATTGCTAAACACAAACATGATGATATGCTAGGAGGTAAGGAAGGCATAATCGTGATTTATATACTTCTTGTCCAAATAAAAACACACCAATACCAAACCAAATTCCTCCTTCACACTTGCGTGATAAGAATTTTCATTTTTCTTCTACACAACACTTCATGAAAGCTCTGACTACAAATAAATTGGGAGTTTAAGCCAAAAGTATGACTTTCCTGTCCAGGTCTTTATAGTTAAAAATTTAAGTTTATCTTCCTTTTCAGGAAGATTTTGAAAGAAGTGTTTCCTGTTAGTTCTGCAGAAGCTGGCTGAACATTCAGTGTATAAAGGCCCTTAGAAATGAGCAAAGGAAACAACCCAAGTTGCATTAATTACACATGAGAAGGGATCCCCCCCCAAATGGAGTTACCTTTTGGAGGGCAAGCCCCTGGTAGTACAGCATTCCCCTATCGGGTGAGTGTTCTAGGAACTCATCTGTATCAGTGTACCAGCTGGTGCTGTTGTGAGAGGCTGCATTTGGCTTCAGTGGATTTTTCTGAAGATTCAGCGCATTTGCCCATTTCATGATGGGGGATTTGTGAGCGCACCTGCCCACGCTGCGCTGAGTGCTCAGCAGTTTTGACTAAGGACAGTATGACCCCTGTGCCTCATCCTCCCTGTTCACCAGATCTTGCCCTGAGTGACTTTTTTTGGTTTCCCCTGATGAAAAAAGTACTCAACAGGAAATGTTTTGCCAATGTGGAAGAAGTGAAACAAAAAACAGCAAAGAAACACTAGAAGGCATCAAAATTGATGAGTTCAAAAACCGTTTTGAGCAGAACATCTCAACAGGTATAGTGCATCAAATGGAGAGTACTTCGAAGGTGACTGAAGTTTAAACATGTACAAATAAATACACAATTTTTTTCTAAATTCCGGTTTCTTTGGGGCCCCCCCATACACTGCTACTTTCTGCAGCAAGGAGAGTAGCAGGCATTTCCGCGTGTCACCTCAAGGCACAAGTGCGAGTGGTGCCCACTGGGAGGGGCCTGCTCACCGCACACTCAGAGGCAGAGACGGCAGCGAGGAAATGCCACCCCTCAGCAATTTCCCCAGCTGCAGATAGTTCTCCATCACTTTTGCTTCACAAAAGGTAGTAGGTGATTTCCTATTTTGAATTTTTCACCATGAACACGCACGATGTTTGTTGCTTTAGAACGAATGAAAGAAAACTAGTTCCATTCATCCGGAGTTACTAGACAAAACCTAACCAAAGGAGAGTCTGTCTAACACTAACCCGTGCTTGGCCAGCATGCAGCTCTCCCCACTTTCAGTCAGAACCAACTCTCGTGCGGTGACAAATGTCCTCCCACTCTTTAACGCCGCTCCCTTCGGGAAGTGGGGCCTATCTCCTCTCGGCCCGGACTTAGTGGCTTGCTTCTCACACACGGACTATGGAGGAGGAGATAGTATATGACTTCTGAGACCAGGCCACAAGCAGGAGTGTGCAGCCCACACTCATGGGCCACATGCGGCCCTAGATGGCCATGAAGGTGGCTCTACACCAAATCATAAATTTACTTAGAACCTTTTTTTTGCTCATCAGTTTCCATTAGTGTTTGTGTGCTTAAAGTGTGGCCCAAGACGACTCCTCTTCTTCCAGGGTGGCCCAGAGACGCCGAAAGGTTGGCCACCCAGGCACAAAGGGCATTGCTGTCTCCTGTCCGAGTCTCAGATCACTCACTCAGGGCGGCCCACTGTCAGGCTATGGAGAACACACGCTGCCTGATGGAGAGGCCCCTGGAGTGAGGGCTCCTGCCACAAGCCACGCGGGTCAGCTGGGCAGTGGAGCCGCCCGCCCACCGGAGCCTCTGGACAACGGCAGCCCTGGCACTACGCTGACTGAGACCTCTGGAGAGACCCTGAGCCAAAGCCTCCCAGCTAAGTCAGTCCTGAATTCCTGGCCCACCAAAACTGTGAGACAATAAATATTTATTGTTTTGAATCACTAAGTTTGGAAGTGATTTGTTATGCAGCAATAGGTAACTAATGAACCTTACTTAATAGAAAGCGGAGGAACAAATGAATAGACCATCTTCTTAATATATATTGTGCAGCAAGATCATCCAGGATGTATTACTAATATGGCTAGGCCTGTAAGAATAAATGCTGTGTTCCCAACATAAAAAAACCTCTCTAGCCCTGGCTGGTGTAGCTCACTGGATTGAGCACTGGCCTACGAACCAAAGGGTCACTGTTCGATTCCCAGTCAGGGCACATGCCTGGGTTGCAGGCTAGGTCCCCAGTAGAGGGCGAAGGAGAGGCAACCACACTAATGTCTCTCTCCCTCTCTTTCTCCCTCCCTTCCCCTCTTTCTAAAATAAATAAATAAATCTTGAAAAAAAAAATCCCTATGGCTTCAGCACAGCAGGGAAAGAAGGCCCTCAAATACTGGTTTGAGAGAATCAGCCTAAAAGAGTTACAACTGCTTGGCTCATGTCTCGTATTAACAACAGAACAGACCAGAGAACTAACCTTTTGCAAGTGGAGCAATGGTAATCTCACTGTCTGCCAGATTCACAAATACGTCATAGAGGTCCGGTCTATTGCTCACGTCCAAGTCCACAAATCCGGCGATGTAACCTGCATCACAAAGAGGACCAACATTACCAGAGTATGAAGGAATCCTATTGTCAACATATCAAATGAGAACTGAGTCTAAAAGCTGCTTTTTTTCACTGTTTTACTTGTTCAGGGTACATTAGCTGTGCCCTGTGGCATTCATTAAGACTACCTTATTGTCAATTGCCTGAAGAATCTCACATACTTAAGATTCCAAAGCCGGACTTAAGTGTCAAGGAAGGAGGCTGAAGGAAAAGCCTTTCCTTCTCAGTTATTGCTTTAGGGGGCAAAAATGACAGACGAGGCAGAAGGTAGCAAGGATGCTCTTCATCAGTGTTCCCCCTTTAGGTCCTTGTCTCCAAGAAATCATAGCCAAACGCCTGCGTTTCTCAGGGATAGCAGGCGGAAAGAGCTTCACCTCTCACTGAATTTAGGGCTGATACGAGAAGTGGTAAAGAAATCAGGCAACTCCAGAATTAGCAGACCTTTGGAACTGATTTTAAGAAAGTGATCTGCAGACTTTTCGGACTTCATAGAGCAGTACAATAAAAAAATTACTTTTTTTGAAGGCCAATGTATCATCATTAAAGCTTTACTTTACCAGATGAGGACATTTAAAAGCAACTGCAACAGAACCAAACACGTATTAGCAGGGGGCACCCAGGCACAGACTCCCTTACGTGAGGAAATGCGATATGGGACGTAGATGCCACTACTGATTACCGGACAGAGGGGAACCTATTCAGCAGTGTTCCTGGACCAAGAGGCTATTTAAATGGGGAAAAACGAAATCAGCTCCCAAACTTGCACACCACCAAAAAAAAGTAATTCCCCGAAGACTAAAGACTTAAATGAGGAAGGAAAAAACTTCTAAATTTATATAAGAAAATATAGGAGAATATCTTTCTACCCTTGGGATAGAGATGTTTCTTAAACAAAACATAAGAAGTAAAATCATAAAAGCCTAAAAAATTCCAACACATTAATATTTTTAGTCCTCAAAAGATATGATGAGAATGAAAAAAATTTCATAAACTCAGAGATTTTTGAAGCATATAGACCAACAATAGGTTCATATGCTGAGTGCAGAGAAATCAACCAGCCCTGGCTGGTGCGGCTCAGCGGATTGAGTGCCGGCCTATAAACCAAAGGGTCGCTGGTTGGATTCCCAGTCAGGGCACATGCCTGGGTTGCGGGCCAGGTCCCCGGATGCAAGGCATGGGACCAATCAATGTTTCTCTCCCTCTCTTTCTTCCCATTCCCCTCTAAAAAAATAAATAAATAAAATCTTTTTAAAAAGACTATAAACGTATAAAGGACATTTTAATCTTAAATCTAAAGAAACTAAAACAAAAAACTATGGCACTATAAAGTTAGGATTATTTTAGACACAGGTCATACTGTATTATTAAATTATTCCCAGAATCTTATTATTAAAAAATTATTATATAAGTATAAAATATCATTTTAAAATAATTTTTTGAGAAAAAGTATGCCAAGGCTCAAGTTAAACTGTAAATCAAATCAATGAGCCCTGACCAGTGTGGCTCAGTTGGTTATTGTCCTGCAAATGGAAAGGTCACTGGTTCAATTCCTGGTCAGGGCACACGGCTGGGTTGCAGGCCCAGTCCCCTGTTGGGGAGCATATGAGAGACAACAGACAGATGTTTCTCTTCCTCTTCCTCCTTCCCTTTCCCTCTCTCTAAAAATAAATAAAATGTTAAATGAATAAATAATCACTAATAAGAAAACTTTAAGATGAGAACTTTATAAGTTAAAAATAAGTTGTATTTTGGTGATAGCTACGTAAAAATGTTAATGTACTTAATGCCACTGAACTACACACTTAAGATGATTAAGATGATGAATTTTCTTCTAAATTAAAGGTTTTAAAGGGGGAAAAGTCGGTTCCGTTTACCAAAGAAATAAGAACCGACCAGTACTCTCCTTAGGAATGCACACACACAAAACTGCACAAAACAAAAACCCCAAATCAAAGAACCAAACAGCAGCCCTGGAAAAAGCCGAGTCCCTGCCGCAGGACCCCGGGGTCTACCTGTGCACATCTGCAGGGCTTCCAGCTCATCGGCATCAAGGTGCATGTACGAGTGCACTATGGTCCAGTCCTGTCGATGCCACACCAGGGCAGGCAGAGTCCTGGGGAAGCAAAGCGAGAACGCACATGGCTGTGGGCCTGCCCCTGAGCTCTTCCCACTTCTTCCACCAGGAGGAAACTGGCGATCTCAGGCGGGCGGGGGAGAACCAGCCGTAAAAGGGCTAACACCTTCAGACTTCAAATGAAAGTAATGCAACATTTAAAACTCTGCTTTTGGTGTCAGATTAGCTACATAAAGCTTGAGGTGAAATTTCAAAAGATTCCACTGTGGCAGAGAGAGACAGTACTCAGGTGCCCTCCAAACCACCGCATCACAGAGACCATCACGGGAAGGGAGCCTGAGTGTGAGGGCCAAGGATGGCCCTGCACGCACAAAAGTATGGTTGAAGTCTCTCGTTTCACATTTAATGCTGGTCAGACTTGTAAACCACATTGTGTTTATTTAGACAAAATAAGTTTCATTTAAAAACAAAACAAAACAAAACAAAACCCTCCCAGTACAATGGCTACTGCAAGAAGACGTGCTGAATTTATCTGTGGTTTTGTGATCCCCCTCGTGCCTTGTTACATATCTCAGAGCTCTGCACGGCCCAGTGTTAGTGGCATAAATGCAGAAGGAAAGGACAATGGGGCAGAAAAGTACAGGGTTTGGGAGCCAGAGCGAGCAGGGTAGAAGTCCTAGCCCTTTCATGTAAGGTCTGAGGCGATCGCTATCACAATAATTATTCTTCAAGCACACACTGTGGGCAAGGTCCCTGCTGAGAACTTGACAAAAATTATTTTCGATCCTAAAAATAAGCTTATGAAGTCAGTATGATCTTCATTTTACAGATAAAGACAGGCTTGGAATATTAGTCTCCTTTACGTGGTCACAGAGCACATAAATTGCCTTCCCAGGATTTTTAAAAAAGATTTTATTTATTTATTTATTTTTAGAGAGAGGGAAGGAGAAAGAAAGGGAGGTAAACATCAATGTGAGAGAGAAGTATCCATTGGTTGCCTCTCATACGCACCCTGACTGGGACTGAGCCCATAACCCAGGCACGTACCCTGACTGGGAACTGAAACAGTGACCTTTCACTTTGCAGAATGATCCCCAATCAACTGAGCCACCCTGGGCAGGGCCCCAGTATTTTAACCCAGGTCTTTCTGACTACGAAGCCTTTCTTCTCTCTTTTATCTGACCACTTAGCCTCTCTGAGTTTCAATTTTCTTATCAATAATACAAAGTAATAACATTTGCAAAGTTCTCATCATGAGTAAATTTAAGGTATTTTATACAATGCCTGCCCTACAGTAAACACAGCATAGATGCTAGTTCTCCTTGATTGTAAAAAAAAAAAAAAAAAAAAAGCAAGAACAAGTCAGATTAGGCAAAAATAAATAAATAAAAAGAAAAAATATTTATTATACAAATAAGAGGAGCTTTGACTGGAGTGGCTCAGCTGGTTGAGCACTGCCCTGCAAAGCAAAAGGTCACCGGTTCAGTTCCCGGTCAGGGCACATGCCTGGGTTGTGGGCCCTGTCCCTACTTGTGGCACATGCAGGAGGCAAGCGATTAATGTTTCTCTCCCTCCCTTTCTCCTTCCCTTCCCCTCTCTCTAAAAAAAAAAATATATATATATATATATATATATATATATATATATATATATTTTTTTTTTTTTTTTTAAATAAGAGAAGAACCTGTAGTAAAATTGAGCAGAAGAAACAACTTACCTAAACAGGGGTCAGGAAACTATGTCTTTACACACAGTTTTCCTGGAACACAGCCATGCTCACTCACTCACCTTCGGCTGCTTTTGTGCTGCCGTGACAGGCAGGTAGTTGGGACACAGACCATATGGGCTACAAGCCTAAAATATATTTTTTAAAGATTTTATTTATTTATTTTTAGAGAGAGGGGAAGTGAGGGGAAAGAGAGGGAGAGGAACATCACTGTGTGGCTGCCTCTCATGCGCGCCGCCCCTCGCCCCTCTGACAGGGGACCTGGCTGGCAACCCAGGCATGCGCCCTGACTGGGAATCAAACCAGTGACCCCTTGGTTCACAGGCCAGCACTCAATCCACTGAGCCACATGAGTCAGGGTGCCTAAAGTATTTCTTGCTCTAAACTATTCATATTTCTAAATGTAAAGAATCTGTCCAAATTCAGTGACCTTGAATTGCTAAATATAAACTGGACCATAAGCCCCAGCCGGTGTGGCTCAGTTGGATGGGCATCATCTGACAAACCAAAAGGTCGCCAGTTTAATTCCCAGTCAGGGCACATGTCTGGGCCGCAGTTTAATTCCCAGGCTAGGGTGCATATGGAAGGCAAGGCAACCGATCAATGTTTCTCTCCCTCTCTTTACCCCTCTCTCTAAAATAAAAAATTTAAAAAAGAGTGTATATTTAAATAAATAAGCAAACAAACAAACAAACTGGACCATTAGACCAAAATGGTACTTCACCTCCAGGCTAATACACTTTTTTCCCCAAATGTGCAAACAGAGCATACAGTAGCACCAACCACTGCAAACTGGCTGCCAACAAAGTTTACACTTCTTAATGATCAGAGAGGATACCTGGTAAACTCCTGGAGAGCTTCTATTTTGGGGTGATAGACGACAATTCTTTTCTTGAGCATCAGTGCTGTGTGTAAGATAATGGTTTCCATTCCAAACTGAGATACGATGTCTTAAAACAAAAGAAATCACGTTACTGAATTAAATGTTAAACAAGGAAATAAAGTTTTTATTGGAAAGAATTCTTGTCATACGAATGCAAACTTATTTTCAATGCAAAGGGTAGATTTAGGTAAATGCTGTAAATACAGAAGCATCTTATCTGGTAGGCACATTGCTCCCCAGGAGGGATGTCACAGCCGCCTACGCCTGCCCCCAAAAGATTCATTATGCTGGAGGCGTAAAGCCAGACTCACAAGAAAGTGGAGTAAATGGTATGAAGGGAACCAGCACCTTTCTGTGTCATAAAACCTTAAATTTTACAAATTACTCACTAACCACCACCTCCCACGCCCCTACATGTCATTACTTAGTCCTTTTGAGCTGGAGTTCCCTCCCCTCCCTTTGTTAAGGACCCAGAAGTCAGTGGCTCAGCCCCAGGCTGTCTCTGTCATTTTGGATTCTCCAGGAGAGCTGGACTAGGAGCCTGGGTCAGGGGCTTGAGCTCTCCAGATGGAAGAGTTAGCAGCTAGGATCTAAGGAAAGAAAACTATGGAAGTCAGTGGAGACCTGAACCCGTGAAGTGCAGCTCACTTTCTAAATATAGAAAGAACATTTCTATACTTAAAGTCAGATTTTTGGAAGGGACACCACAAAAGCCTGCTTTCCTATGACAGAATTTGAATCAAATAGGAAAACGGAGAAGTTGAAGAACTCTCCTGTACAAAAAATAAGTATCATGCAGATGATGTATGTGGAAAGATGGAACATCGGAGTCAACTGATAGATGGTCCTTGGCTTCAGGATTTTTGTTGTTGTCAGGCTAAAATCACCTGGGATGGGTTTTTTTGTCCTCTCTTTTCTTCTTTTTACCTTTGACAGAGCCTGCAAGGTACGCCTTTCGGGCACCAAAGTCCTTGCTGAGGAAAGAGCCATTTTCTTCACTCTGGCATATCCCCTTCGTGAGAACTGCAATATAGCTCTCCATCATTTTGACTGGGCTCCCGTGTTTCAGGTATATTCTGTAACAAAGGACAAAAAGCAATCATGCGTCTACTTCGCATGAGCCACATGGAGAAATGCACCAAGCTCGGCACGGGTATTTTCTAAAGAATTGAAGCCAACCTGCTAATACACTTCAAAATGCCTGAATTTTTTCATGACATAATTTTAAGATTTAATTTTAAAGTGTATTAAAAAAAAAAAAACACTTGAGAGGTCTTTGACAATTCTTTGATGCTGGCTCTGTCTTTGTATCTGGGAAAGCCTGCTACAGTCTGCACAGGCAGGAGAATGAACTATGGGCTTTCTGAGGCCCCTTATTCTCAAGAACACCGCACACTTAATCTTTTTATGTCTTACATTCACAGCTGGGGTTCTTAGTCATAACTCTGTTTTATTGCTGGAACTTCCTTCGACAAGAAAGGAGGTTTATGCATTGTTCACAGAGAAAGCAGTAATCAGTTGTAGAACCTGTATTTATTATCAGAGTTCCCAGAGATAAATATATTTAAATCATTAAGAAAGCCAAGCCCTGGCTGGTGTAGCTCAGTGGATTGAGCGCGGGCCTGCGAACCAAAGGATCGTGGTTCGATTCCCAGTCAGGGCACATGCCTGGGTTGCAGGCCAGTTCCTGGCAGGGGACACACGAGAGGCAACCACACATTGATATTTCTCTCCCTCTCTCCTTCCCTTCCCCTCTAAAGATAAATAAATAAAAATCTAAAAAAGAAAAGAAATCCAACTCCTTTTAAGCCTCTGGTGATAAATGCACACTAGATACATTCATCAAGTTAAAAACTTCCAGAAAATGCTGACAGGAAACTGGCTCCATTTATAGCTTGCATGTGAAATCAATCTCTCCCCGCTGAAATCTCTTCCTATGAGTAACTAAGTCTAAATTCTGCTTGGAAAGCAGGACTGGGTCTACTTGGGCCTTTCAGCAGCTGAAGGGATAGAAAATTGGGAAGAAAATAAAATCACTGTTTAAGATAAATCACTTGAAAATGATACTTATTGTACATTAAGTTTCATTAAGATAATGAAAAAAAAAAAGGTGTTTTAACTGCTTACCAAATTTTGACAATCATCAGAGTTTTTCAATGCACAAATTGAGAAAGAAGGTAGAGAACAATGACTACGGTACGCCCTCATGTTGATAAAACACAGTCAAGCCCATGAACTCGCCCACATGCTTATGTCGCAGCAAAGACCTCAGCTGGATATAAAGAAAACAAGCCCAGGAGCTGCCTTGGGGGTGGGGGGTCAGGAGATAAAACTGGAGGCTGGAACAGGGGAAAGGACTTAGTTTTCACTGTATGCCCTTCTGCACTGTTTGCATTTTTTAATTAACTTATGTGCTTCCATTACCACCACCAAAAAAAAAATACAAAAACAAAAACACACCATTACCATTATAAAATAGAAACAATATACAGTAATGGAGCAACATAAGAAAGGCAGTAGAATAAGGTGACTTCCCACATGACAACTGTGAGCCACAACAGACTGAACAGAGGAAAGAATCCCCCAAAACTCCTCCACAGGAAAACCACAAAGCACAGTCCAGGGGAACGTGTTCAGATGGTCACCCAGAAGCAGTCACACCTGGCCTGGACAACTGACTCCAAGTGTGCATGAAACCCTGGTTCTCCACCAGGGCCACTAGCTGAGGGGCCAGAAGAGGAAGGGGTCATGGCAGCTGACCTATGCCCCTTATAGGGGACAACCCTCCCGAATGACCCCCCCACCCCCAATACAGGCCTCCACAGCTCTGTGAGCAGCATGCTGTGGAAGGAATGCCTGCCTGCTTCTCACTAGAAATGGAGGGGGGGCACGTCCACAGCAACCTCTTATTATTTAAAAATGTATACCTGAAACTAATATAATATTGCATATAATTGAAAAGTTAAAAATGATTGTAAAACCGTGCACACATGCAGACACCCGTGTTCATGGGAAGAAAGTGTGTTCATGTGCACACATGCATGTGTGCACCTGAGTACACAGGCACGCACATGTGTAAGGTCAAGCACGAGAGTTCACTAAGGGGTTGGAGGCCGAGGAGATGGCTGGCAATAGCTGAGTCCTCGTTTCCCTTGCACTGTGGCAGAAGAGAATCCAGAATGCACCAATACCACAGCACCACAGAAGCTGAGAAACCCTTGGGCTGCCCCCAGGTCAGGGAGTGGGTCATTTCGCAGTGACTTCAGTTAAGTCACCTAGCCCTGACTCAATAAATGAAACAGGGGTCCAGGATTTGTTCGAGACCACCTTTCCAATGTTTTTGAGTTCACAGCTTCTGGACAGCATCCCATCCAGCAAGAGCAGTCTCTCTGTGTGAGTACCGTATTAACAGACAAGTCCACATGCCACAGTGAGCCACATGCCTGGAATCTATCCTGTGATGGCAAGAGGTCTTGCTTATCAGAGCTGGGCTGCAAAAGCAGTGAGACTTCACTTTGTCAAACTAAGACGTAACTGAAGCCCTCACGTAACGAGACGGTATTCTCATGCTAGGCCATGTGTTGCATGTAAAAGTGGCAAAAAACAAACCATTCATTGGGCTTATAGTGGGCAAAACAGAACTCCCCTCATTCGCACCCCCCAAACTACTTACTGGGTGTGAGCCTGAGAGCAATACATACTAGACTTTCAAGTCTTTCTAGTGATAACAATATTAATTTAAAAAATCAACACTAAAGTCTTCATTATACAAAAAGCCACTATTCTTACCACATAAGAATATTTCATGAAGTCCATTAGATTTACTTACCAAGGCAAGAAAGTACACTGGTGTATTTTAGATAAAATTTTTCAACAGCTAGGATGAAACTAAAGGAGTCTATTTGAATCACAATTAACCAATGAATCAGTTTTTCAACCCCTCAGCATTCCAGCTAAGAAATGATTTCCTGTGTTTTTGCATAATTCGAAATGCTCATGAACTTCCCCCCAATGACCCCCCCGCACACAGCCCCTGACACATATGAAGCCGCTGACCACTTCACAGAGCACTTCGCTCCCCATTCTGCCCAGGCAAGTTCTGGAAGGGAAAGGGGGGAAGCAGATCGAAAACGGCAAGTGACTCCAAACACCCGGGGAAGAACAGTTGTGCAAAAACTGTTTCTTCTCCCGCCCTCTGCCATTTCCCAAATGAGAGGAGCAGTATCATTGAAGCAGAAGAGAAAGTTCCTCTTTATAAAAGTCTTTGCGGGGCCAGTAAAGATTAAGACGGCGAGACAAAGGGCTGAAATCTGCTTCCTCAGTACAGAAATCTGCTATGGAACTACTAAGATCTTCATTTGTGTATATTAGCATTCGATACAGTTTTCATACAGACCTACACAATATCCTAGTGAAGGCGGCATATTTCTCTGGGTTAAAATCTTTGGCGGTCAGAACAATAGAAAAATGAGTCACCTGTCCAAAAGAAACAAAAAAAGTAAACTTTTCAAGACACTTTAATAGAATTAATTTTTATTACTCTATTCTAACAAACCTCTTGCACAAGACATAACAGCATTAAAAGAAAAAGACCAAAATGTAACAAGTCCTCAACTGTTTCTTTATATTTTTATATTATATGCACACATATAAAATTGTTATATATAACTGTACATATATTTACTACAAAAGAATACTTTGTTTTTCAAGACAAAACCATTTCAAATATAAAAAATGTAAATTTTCATTTAAAATCCCTTAACCTCATCAAAGCAGAACTAGGAATGTTACATCAGACCTACCAATGTAGCAACTATTTTTCATTAATGAAATAGAAGGATGGAAACCAGTAAGAACACATCTCAGTAAAATTCTTACAGTAAAAATTATACAGTTCCTGAAATAATTCATTCTCTATAGGTTGCTATGTAATCTAAAGTGTGCTGTTATAATAAGCTTCATTTATTTATATGCCTCATTTTATAAATACAAATTTCTGATAATCATATACCTATTATTTCCATGAATGAGGCAAAATTTAGAACTTTATAAAAGCAAAGCATTTAAGAAATATATTTTTAAAAACCGTATTCTGAAGTGTAAAATCTAAAATCTTGCTGTTTTTCAAAGCTGAAGAACAGATTTGAACCCGCTGCTGCTGTAGTTTGGCAGTCTGTGGTGTAAAACAAAGTAACCCTACCTGAGGGTGAACCAAGACTTTTCAGCAAACACTTAATCAACATATATGAAAGATTTTATGACGTGTGCAAAACTATTTTTTGCAAATTTACATTTTCTAATTATGAATCCGTTTTGTCTTAAACTTCTAATAGTTTCTAAATTGTTGCCTTCCTGTTTTTCTAAATGTAATTCCTTAAATTTAAACCGGTATCTTGTTATGCTTCCTGCAGTCTGGTTATTGGCTGTAACATTATCCCTGAAAAGGTAAAAAAAGCTGCTACTCAGGAACACACCAGGAGCTCAGCTGCTACCCCCCAGTATTCTTTCCTTTGAAAAATCCTGCTGGCTGTTTGGGATTGGGAAGCTTGCAACGGCCACATGGTGGTTTCCGAGCTGTCACATTGATCCTGTCCCTCAAATGACACAGCAAAAAAACCTCCTGAATACATGAGTTTCCTTAATTATCCTTTCTATTCTTAGCACAGCCTTACTATCCACAAATGAACACAAAAAGTTTTCTTAACTCTGTCAAGAACAATTACATCCTCTAAAATAGTTTTTCATGATAGAAAAAATACTTCTTCAGGCTTCTAATAAGAGTCATCACTTTGAAAGTACTTCTACGTTTCCACTCCATCAGACCCCAACCCGAGAACAGCTTCACTCCGCCAGCCGCAGGGTCAGCCATGAAACGCACACCAACAAACATCAGGGTTAACGAGAGGGAAACACGGAAGAGGACATTCCCAGTGAAAACCACGTTTAATGCTTTGCAAGTGAATCGTGCATGATAAAATCTAAAGCTAAGACTTACTGACATAACCTTACATCACTTTAAATACATTCGTTTTTTTTGACCTTTACGCAGTCATACCTTTTTCAACACTGAAGAATCCGGAACTTCGACTGTTGTGATATAAAACCAGGTTCTCCTGTACTGACCGAAGACAAAGGGATGGAGGAGTCTGTTTTCATCTGTAAGGCAGCATTTTCTCAGCAGCAGGTTCTTTAGAGTAGCTGTCGTGGAAGGATAACACCACACCCACAGAACTTCTCCATTTGTGTCCTTTTCTACGGTGGAAAGATGGTCACTGTGAGAATGTCAAACAGCAGCAAGGGAGTGAATTGATTGGTTACTCAGAAGCACTTAGTGGAATCACTTTTAACATCCCATTTTACAAAGCAACCCAGAGCATGTGAGACTCCCTAATTTCCCACCTACCTCTATTGCTCACATAACATAGCTTCCTGACCTTGAATTTTAAGCCACCTAAGAAAATCTTGTTACATATTGACTGTACAAATTCTATATTTAAAATTTTAATAAAAGGTTATCCAATCACATATGTAGTTTCATTATCAAAATAAACACCTCGATAACAAAATAGAAGCAACCTGCTTATCATAAAAACTCCAAGCAAAAATAGCCTAAATTTTAGAGAACCAATTACACATATAGCATTAAGAATCTAGATTTTGCCCTGGCTGGTGTGGCTCGGTGGACTGAGCAACAGCCTGCGAACTGAAAAGCCACTGGTTCCATTTCCGGTCAGGGCACATGCCTGAGTAGCCGCCAGTTGAGAGGCAACTGTTTCTCTCTTGCACAATGTTTCTCTCCCTCTCTGTCTCCTTCCCTTATCCTCGCTCTAAAAATAAATAAATAAAATCTTTTTTAAAAATCTAGATTTTGATCTATAGATTTAAAAAACTTATTATGGAAAATGACAAGTGTACAAAAAAGGCAGAGAGCCTTGACTGGTGTGGCTCAGTGGAATGAGTGCCGACCTGTGAACCAAAGTGTCCCCAGCTCAATTCCCAGTTCAGGCACATGCCTGGGTTGCAGGTCAGGTCCCCAATAAGGGGCATGTGAGAGGTAACCACACACTGATGTTTCTCTCCCTCTTTTTTAAAAAAGCAGAGAGAATAAACAATTCCTCAGCTCCATCACTCAGCTTCAGCAATCACCAACACCTGGCCCTCCGTGTTCCATAAGGGGGAAGAGCACTTCTCCTCCCCTTATTTTGAAGCAAATCCCTTTATTTTTCAGGTCAACATGAAAAATAAAAAACCTGCAGAATTGAAAAGGATTGCAAGTCATCTTTTTCTTCGCTCTTATCAATTAAAGTCACAGTTTAACTCGGCCTTAATTCAGAAGTACTTCAGGAAGGACTAAAATGCCCAAGTTACTTAGGTTTTGCTTTGAAGCAGTTTTAAAATCACATTAGAAATGTTTGATGAGTACGAGACTAATCAGGATGATCACTCAGTAAGCTGTATAATACCTAATCACTGGGGTGTACACCTGAAACTAATATAATATCATATGTCAACTGTAATTGAAAAATAAAAAATGATTTAAGAAAAAAGATGAATACACGGAGCCATTCCCACATAAATGCACTCATGGAGACACTGAAAAGTAATCATCAGCACACTTCACCAGTTTGTCTTAACTGAAGCAATGCTCTTGTACACGAGGGATACAAAGTGTCTAGGGGGTTGTAAAAATCTCAATGGAGTAATACTTTTTCAAAGAGCAACGGCACGCATGGAACCGACAGACTTCCGTTCCAGCAACCCCTTGCTCGCTGTCGCGCATCGAATGAATGGTTCCTTGAAACACCCAGCCCTGAAACACTGCACCCGACTCAGACACACGTTCTGGGCTGCCCGAAGGCCCCGACTACTTCCCCATCCATGAATTCCTCAAAACCCACGGGATCCCACCCGACGTGATTAGGCAGACACCCGTGCTACGGGCACAGGCCCTGTCGTGAGATGCGGCAGTCGTCCTCCACTGGCCGAAGTTGGGGCTCTGGGGCTAGACCGCACGGGTCCCAATCCTGGCGCCGCCACTGTGGAGCGTGAGTCGGTGCACAAATGGCTCCCTGGGCCCCCAGCTGCTGCTCAGTAAAGTGGGTATCAAACGTTACCCACTCCCCCTGGAGCCGAGGGGAGAGTTACATGTAGATAATCCACGCAAAATGCGCAGCACCCGGGACCGGTGCAGCTGGCCGCCCAGTCGCGAACCGCTCAGTCACGTGATCCGGACCAGTCGGGGACCGGGCGGCAGTCAGGCCCGGCTCCCCAACCCTCCGAGGGGCCCCGGGCCTGCCCCTCCCTGCCGTGGCACCCGAGAGCAGTGCTCGGCCCCGCCAAAGTCCCGCCTGAGCAGCTGCCCCCTCGCAGACGCGGGAGCTCAGTCAACTCCCATTCCACGCCCGGTCTTGTCCGCGGCCCAGGGCGTCCAGGAAGAGTTCCTCTCCCTGAACCTATGAGGTCCGAGGGTTCCCTCCGCCCCGCTGCCCGACCCAGCGGGCGCCATGCGAGGCCGCGGGCGGAAGGCTGGTCGAACCTCCGCATCGAGGAGGCCGGGCCACGCAACCCGCCGCCCAGGCCCAACAGGGAGGAGGTCGCACCCCCCCTCAGCGGGCGGCGGGAGCAGGGCCCGCCCCGGACCCAGGCGGAGGCCTAACGGGGGTGCGGGCCTGCGAGCCCGGCGCCTGCGCCCTCACCAATGAGCCCGACTCCGAGCATCTGCTGAGTGTCCGCCACCTCAGCCGCAGCCATCTTCCGCCGCCGCAGCAGCCGTTGCTGCGCGCCGCTCCCAACGCCCGCTCGCAGGCCCCGCCCCTCCCCCAGAGCCCGCCTACCAGTTGGCTCCACCCTCAGTCTGAGGCCCCACCTCCACACTAAGCCCCGCCCCCGCCCTCTCTCTGGGACTTCTCCTAGCTACTCCATTCACCTTCAACCCTTTGGCTCTTCACCCTCAGAAACCTCCGTTAGGCGCCGCAGCTTCCCTCCATTTCTCTGATCCAGATTTTCATCCGCCTTCTCTTCAACCCACTCCCATGTTCCCTCAGGCTTTCCTCATCCTACCTCGCCACTCCAGTCCACTAAATCCGCTAAAAAGAGGTGTCCTGAGGATGGAGGATCTCCATCCATTCACTCATTCATCCATCCATCATCCATCCCCCCCCCCCAAAATTGAGGACTTAAAATGGCTTTGGAAATATAGTGTTGGCAAGACAGAGCATAACAGTGGGGAGAGACGAACAACTACCGAGCAAAATAATACTACGACAGCCCAGAGTCATAAACGCATTGCAATAAAATAATACTTCAGCGTGTTACAGAGTGGATAGGGGTGCGCTGCTTTAAAATGAGTGTCAAGGAAGGTTTCTCTCCCAGGAAGGGCTGTCTGAACCGAGGTGTGCACGATGGAAAGGAGCCACACGGTGTGGGTGGCTCCAGGATCCCGCCTTCTGGATCCTCTGCACCACCACCCCCAGGTAACGCAAAACTAATTAGGGAAGGGTCCTTGGTGTCTGCAATCCCACCCCCATGTCGTCTGATTTTTTTAAAGTGTTCAAAATAAAATATTTCATACATACGTACCAAGCTAAGAAAAGCATGTGGTGACCACTCAACTTAATAGTTATTATAAACGTGGTTGAAACACTTTCCTTCTCTTCCCCGATCGCCTTCCCTTCCCTTCCCTGCCCCACAGAAGGAACCGCTATTCTAGATTCGGTGGTTGTCTTTTTGCTACATGTTTTCAACCTTTGGCACATGTGTATGTTTCACTCAACAAAACACTGCACTCCTTTTCAAACGTCACCCCAATGCAACAACAGGTAACATTCACTGAGTGGCAAGCCCTGTGCTGGGCGTTTTGCTTGCGTTACTTCCTCAAACCCTCATGATGCCCCTGCGTGTACATCCTATCATGAGCCTCAGTGTACAGGCGAGAAAACGGGAAGATGGCACGATTCGCCCAGGACCATACGGCTTGCGTGTGAGCGGCAGTGCCCGGAGGCGGACCGGAGCAGCAGCGGGGCTGGACCACACAGCAGGGGGCGCGGTGTTCCCCGGGCTCCGGCTCTGTCGCGTGCTGTTCCGAGTCGTTGGCGCAATACTTTCCCCACCCCCACCCCCGACTTCAAATGTGTGTTTTTACAGATTTATCCACATCAATAGGGTCTCGGTTCAGTCATTTTAACTGCTGGATGATATTTTGTGCATGAAAATATAATTAGTTTCATCATCTGTTAATATGTTTCCTTTTTTTTTGGTTTTTGTTTTGTTTTGTTTTTACTTTATGATCAGTGCTGCTATATTTTGAACAAGTCTCCTTGTTCTACCTGCTCCTTATCTTGGGAAATTCCATATCATGAAGAATCAATTGCCATTTCTTCCCTAAATTCAGGCAAAACCAATCTCTCCCTCTTCCAGAGTCTAACAGCATTTGGCCATAGAGCTAGGAACGCGGTATATTTAGGTATATATGGCTCTTCTGTTTCTCCCATTGGACTAAACTCCGGAGGGGCAGCATGGTGAACCTTGCGCCTTTGAATTCCCTGTGCTTACTATAGTAGTAAATAGTTGTTAATGTTTCTAGTTCTCACTAAAAATACTCATGTATTCGGGGCTGAGGAGTGGGACACATTCAGAAACAGTTTGGGAGCCAAGAAGACACTTGCACTCGTGTTTCATTGGCCTTTGTAATTTTTAGGGAGTTTCTAGAGATAAACAGATCCTCTCATGGGTTTGCTTTAACAACCTCAACAATAACACTAGCCTGCATAACTTACACCTCAAATACCTGCTTTTGGTGAAACACACATGCACACAAATATGCATGTGCAAGGATATTCATTCAGTGCTGCTGGTAATACTGAAAATGTGCAAATTACCTAGATATCTGCTAATGAAGAAACTGGAAACATGATGGCTTATTCCATATTACAGAACGCTATGAAGTCATTGAGGAGAGTGAGGCAGACATATTTGTACTAACTCACTATGATCCCATGTGTGTGTGAAACTTCAAGCTGATATATTTGAAGTATGTCCAGAAGATATCTAGCCATGTAATATAAAAAATAGAAATATTTATTGAAGATATGAGATACAAGAGACATTGTACATGCATAGGAAAATGATGCCCTTCAAAGTAGGCACCTTGGGACCTCACACAGTTCTCCAGTCTCCATCAGCTGCCCTATCATGTTTTCCTGAATCTCATCTGTGATCTAAAATCTCCTCCCTTTCAAAGGTGATTTTAGTTTTGGGAAAAGCCCGAAGTTGCAGGGTGCCAAATCTGGTCTGCAGTGGGCCAAGTCACCTGGGTGATTTGATGTTTTGCCAAAAAAACTCTGCACAAGATGTGATGCATGAGTGGGCATGTTGTGATGAAGCTGCCAGTCACAAGTTACCCATAGCTGTGGCCTTCTGAATCATCCAAATAGTTTCTGCAGAGGAATGTTCAAGTTTAACACAAAATTTGATGCAGATTTGTTGCTCTGCTTGCTCAGTCATTTTGAATGCAACAGCCACACAGTCCACATGCTCACTCAATGGCATCTACCACCCCTACTGACTAGTACAGTGAAGTCCTCATTGTTTACACATGTGCATTCCAGTCCACTCTTCTTGGCTGCCAGGTTACATTAATGTCACACAAACCATTCTCATTATATGAACAATGGCTAGACTTTTTCCAGACAGACTATATATATATGATTGGATATCGATATATGTGTGTATGTATATATAATATATAATATATAATACATGCACATATATAATATATGCACATATATAATTGGATACATGCACACCCAGCAGCTGACAGTGGTTAACTCGGAGGGAAGGTGTGGGGGAACAGTGTGAAGGGCTGTATAGCTGTGTGAAGGTGGAGTGGAGGTACAGTCACCACTGAACTGGAAGGTGTCTTAAGACCAAGAACCAAAGCAGGCAAATTCACTGAATATAACAGAATTTATAGTAGGGTAATTTACTCACAGGGAGGATTGGTTAGAATGGAAAAGATGACCCACACAGATTCTGCACAGATCCTTTCCCGCTACCCCGCAGTTAGCTCAGTAAATATTTTATAGTACAGGTAACTACTAAGGATTGACAAGGCACAGGGACAAAGAATGTGGCTTGAGCCAGGAACCACACCTCCTGGTGGTCTCATGATGGATAATTGCTTACAGTTGGTGCCAGTACCTCGTCTGATACTCATCTCAGTTGCTGCTCCATTCTGGCCACTTACTGACAGGAATCTTGGTGAAAGGACACAGCCAATCATCAGCTATGAGGCTTTGGCGCTGGCTGAGACTAGTTAGAGTCCTCAGCATAGAAACTAGGAAGAGATTAGGGGACACACAAAGATGGGGTCAGCTGTGTTTACATCGACATCTATACAGTACCCCAAACGCTGTGAATTGCATAATAAAAATCCCAATGTACTTAGAAATGTGTTATATAAGTGTCTATGTTAATAAATACTTACAAGTGGGTATATGTAATACATAATGCATATTAAATATATGATAGATTGTTCATAACTGTAAAAATATCATTGGAAATATTGAAAATATTCAAAGTCTAATAACATATCCTAATAAAAGGGTTTGTTGACCTGGCTGGTGTGACTCAGCAGATTGAGAACCAGCATGCAACCTGAAAAGTCGCTGGTTCGATTCCCAGTCAGGGCGCATGCCTAAGTTGTGGCCCAGGTCCCCAGTTGGAGGAATGTGAGAAGCGATCTATTGATGTATCTCTCGCACACCAATGTTTCTCTTTCTTCCTCCCATCCCCTCTCTCTAAAAATAAATAAATAAAATCTTTAAAATGGTTTGCTTTAGGTAGGTAAGACTTCAGCAATTTTTCCTCCTCCTTTTACTTTATTTCACAGTTAAAAAAAACTGTATTCATTGCTTCCGATAGTTCAAATTTTTAAATTTCTAAAACTGGGATGCATCCTACAATTATAACTTTGAGTGGTTTTTTTTTTAAGATTTTATGTATTTATTTTTTTAGAAGAGAGGGGAAGGGAGGAAGAAAGAGAGGGAGAAAAACTGATCGGTTGCCTCTTGTACACACCCAACCATGGGTCGGGCTGCAGTCCAGGCTTATGCCCTGACGGTGAATAGAACTGGTGACCTTTCAGTTTGTGGGACAACACCCAATCAACTGGGTTACACAGGTCAGGGCTTTTCTTTCTTAATGGTATACAAAATGATGTGTTCAATCATTGATGGCGCTTCTACATTTGATGAGACATGATAAACAGAAAAACAAATGAGAAAATACGTTAAATCCATACACTCCAGATCTCCGGTCTCTCCCATTTCACCAAAGTCATCTGCTGACTCTTATAGAGAGACATTTGCCCAAACTATGTAGTATAAGTTTTCATGGTATTTTGGCTGGAAGAATCATTTTCCATAAGTGAGCAGGACTGAAGGATCGGTAAAACTTGATTCCCCTGTTGAGTGTGCAAACATTTGCAAAACAGGCATGGCATGGGCTCAAGGGTGGGGAGGTGAATACAGATGCAACCATAGCACGGTTCTTGCCTGTAGCCACCTTACAATCAGGTGGGAAAACAGAAAGACGGAGGGAAGGCATGACCAGACCTACTGCTTCCAGGATTTCAGGCCTGGAGATGCAAACCTGAGTAAAGAGAAAGCGGTGACGAGTCCCAGAAGCGGAGCAGGATCAAAGTGCGCTGGGTGCATTGCCTCTCCTTGTTCCCGGTGGGGTTGTTCCTGCTGTGTGTCCTGCAGTGCCTGACCCTGAGTAATTCTTCAGTGAATGTGTTAGGGAGCAGCCCCATGTGGTCAAGGCCCAGGGGGCCACCTGTGTCTCTGGCATACAGGAGACACTCAGAAAGTACTGAGGATAAAGATGCTGCTCAATAGATTCTAAAACAAAGGAGCTGAGGGAGAGAGTGGTGGGCGCAGGGAAAGGCTAAGGAAGGCTGCAGCCAGGCTCAGATGGAGTGGGACACTGGGCCAGGGCTGGGGAGGTTATCTGTGGGCAGGAAGGATGACTGGAGCTGGTGCCTCCTCCCTCCCGTTTCACCAGTCGGTGCTGTCAGACCTGCCAGACGAGTTCCCCAGAGTTAAGGGGAAAGAAATAAAAGGGTAGAGAGAAGGGAAGTATTCCCAACCTTTAGCAATAAGACTGTCACCAACACAAGGAACTGGGGTGTAGAAACAGACAGACCGGAGTTCTGATCCCAGCTCTGCCATCTTTACTTGCGAAACCTCACTCATGTTGCCTGTCTTCTCTGCACTTATATTCTCAGTGATCAAATGGAGTTATTCATACTGTCCTCTGTGCCTCTTCCAGTGAAGATCTGAATCAAGAAAAACCTTTATGCTATTTTTATAGGTAAGGATGGCCTTGTGTAGGAGGTCCCCAAGACAACCCCAGATTCGATTATTTGCTGGGGGACCCACGTGATTCAGCACACAGCTATCCTCATGCCTATGATTTATTACTGCCAGACGATACAAAGTCAAATCAGCAAAGGGAAAAGCCACATGAGACGGTGTCCGGAGGAAAGTAGGCTCACACTTCTCAGAGCCTTCTCCTAGCGACATCACACAGGAACAGGATGTATGTATTTAATTCCACCAGCAACAAGTCGTGACAACACATGTGAAATAATGGTTGACCAGGGAAGCTCATTAAAGACCCAGTGCTCATTAGAGACTCGGGTTTTTTATTGGGGGCCAGTCACGTAGGCATCTTCTGCTGAGCACGTATCAAAATTCCAGGCTCTCGGAAGGAAACAGGTGTGCAGCATGAACTCCATTGTTTGCACAAAATGTTTAGGCACAGTCAGACACTCTTACAAATTCTGGGAATGGTGGGAGCACTCCCGAAAGCCAAGTTCCCAGACCCCAGCCACGGGCCTCCCTGCCAGCAGACTTTACTCAGGACGGCAGTCTCAGGCCTGCTACGTCCTGTTTGCACAGCCTGCTCACTCCCTGCTCTCCAGGAAAAGAGTAGGAAGTGGTTGGCATGGATGCGGATTTGGGAAATGTCCCAACCGTCTGGGCATGTAGATAAGGGGCCCCAACAACATCTTCCACAGATGTTCTAATTTCCAGGTCCCTGGGAGCCCGGTGGGCTCTTCGGCTTTTTTCCATAATTGGATTCAATGAAAGATGAGGCATGTGTCAGCTAAGAAAGCCATTGAGCTGACTCTTTTAAGGGTTTCCAGGCCCATTTGGGCACCAGAAAGTCAACTCTGGAAAGAGCTGCATCAACTTTCCTGACATTCTGTCCTGAGCGTTAACTGGCTTCCAGCATACGTGAGGTTTCCAGAACGTTCCCCAAAGGAGAGATAGTCCTTGTTGTGTTCTTCACAGATTTAGGGTGCTGATATTGAAACTTGAGTAGATCCCAAACCCCAGGAAGCCTAGCTTTGGAACTGTCTTGTAATAAAAGAAACAGTTCAGCAAGAAAAATATAATTAACATAAATACGAATCCTTGCCTGAATTCTTCAAAGAACATTAAAGAGGATAAAATTCACTACTTACAGTGATATATCTTAAAATCCCTTTTCTCTCATATTTTTTAAATAAACTTTAAATCTTATTTTATTATTTATTTTATTTTTTTTTTTGGTGCCAAAGTCCAGGACAAACTTTTTTAAAGAATATTTTTAGATTTACAGAAGAGCTACAAAGATAATACTGAAAGTTACCATATACTCCTCGCCCAGTTTCCTGTATTATGAACATCTCGCATCAGTAAGGTACCTTTGTCACAACTAATGAACCAACGCTGGGACATTAGTAACTAAAGTCCATGCATATTTTAGCCTTAGTTTCCAGATTTTCTTAGTTTTTACCTAATGTCTTTCTTTCTGTTTCAAGATCCTAGGATACCGTGGTATATTTAGCTAACATGTCCTCTTGGCTACAACAGTTTCTCAGACTTTCTTTGTGTTTGATAACTGTGGCGGTTTGGGGGAGTGCTCATCGGGTATTTTGTAGATTGCCCTTCAGTTAGGATTGTCTGAAGTTTTCCTCATGATTGGATTGAGTCGTGCACTTTGGAGAGAAAGACCACAGGAGTCAAGCGTCACCCTCCTTTCGTCGTAGCCGGGGCCCATCAAGGCGATAACCTCGCCCCCCCACTGAGGCGGTGTTTGTGGGGTTTCTCTCCTGGAGAGTTACTCCCCGTACCCCCAACTCTGTGCTGTCATCTTCACTTGGACGTCACTATGCACAGCCCACAGTGAGGGAGTGGAGAGTTATTTCCACCTCCTAGAGGGCAAAGCATCTACCTAAATTATGTAGAATTTTTCTCCATGGGAAACTTGTCTATTCTTTCCCATTTACTTACATATTCAGTTTTTATGTCTATCGGTGTGGACTCCCTCCATATTGCAACTGTGTCTCATTCATTCAGCAGAGGCTCTGAAATCTCTCTTCACTCTCCTTACATTTAAATAACTCTCCTCATTGCCAACTTCTCTCCTCTTTCCTTTTCTTTCCCATTAGCCTTTTCCTGCACCCTCTGTTCTCCCTCTTTTATCTCAGCCCTTCCTTATTTGAATTGCCTACCCCACTTCTCCAGGTGTCCTCCCAACTCGTTACCCCATGTACCTAATAAAGTGGGAACAGGGGGAAGGCGGGAATGAAAAATGCTTATTAGTCAATATCAGAATATTATAGTAGCTGAGAAAGAAGCTGTGACTATTCCATGTATTAATTTTGTCCCTGTCCTGTTTATTTATTTTTAAGATTTTATTTATTTGTTTTCACAGAGAAGGGAAAGGAGGGAGAAAGAGAGGGAGAGAAATATCAATGCATGGTTGCCTCTTATGTGTCCCTCCTACTGGGGACCTAACCTAGGCATGTACCCTGACTGGGAATCGAACTGGCAACCCTTTGCTTCACAGGCCTGTGCTCAATCTGCTGAGCTGCATCAGCCAGGGCCTGTCCCTCTTCTGTTTATATATGTGAAAATGATCTCCACAGAGGCTGTGTCAGGAATTGTGCTGAATGCTACACGTAATATCTCATTTAAATCTCAAACAAACTCATCATGCCTGTTTCACAGATGATAAAACCGAGGCTCAGAGAAATTACTTCCCTAATATCATAGTGTTAGCAAGTGGCAATGCTGGGGTTTGAAGCCATGTCAACCCCCAAAGCTGGCCTGCCTACAGGATGAGCTGAGGTGTATTTGTGATCCTAGTTCTCTAGGAAAGAAAGCCTACCCCTGCGTTCTAAAACACCAATGTGGACCTGTCCCTGATTCCTCCTATGGGGCTTTTGCTCCAACTGTCTACATCTGTACAGTTTTACACAGTTTGCCCTTTTCCTTACCAAGCTGTACGCTTCATTTCACGCAGGGCCAAATCACTTTAGAGTTTTAGACTCCGTCCGTGTTTCATTCTTCTTTCTCTGTGTTAATATGGAGAAAGCCATGAAGGTCTCTGTATTAGTTTTCTATTGCTATGTAACAAATTACCACAAACCTAGTGGCGATTTGAAACATTAAATTGTGACAATGTGCGGAGCTAATAACTCACAGTGCTGTAGATTCTAAGTCCAGGGGCGGTGTGGTGGAGTTCTCCGATCAGGGTCAGGCCGAAGTCCAGGCGTTGGTCAGGCTGTATTCTTTTCTGGACGCTCTGGGGAACAATTTACTCTGGACTCACCCAGGTTGTTGATGGAATTCAGTGCCTCGCAATTGTAGGACTGAGGCCTCTGTCCCCTGGCTGGCTGTTGGCCGGGGGACTGCTCTCTGCTTCTGGAGGTCGCCTGCAGTTCCTTCCCATGCAGCTCCCTCCATATTCTCTCTCATGCTTTGAATCTCTTTGAATGCTTTAAAGAGATTTATAGGGCTCGTGAGCTTGGTCAGACCAACCCAGGTAATCCACCCTTCTTCAAGTCCATTGTAACACATAATGTAGCCCAATCATAGGAATAATAACCCACCATATTTACAGTCCCGGGTATTGTACAGGGTATGTACATCAGAGAGTTGGAGTCTTGGGGGGCATCTTAGAAGTTGCCTACAACAGTCTCCATTCCTTTATTTACTAACACATGACATATTTATGTGCCGGGCACAGTTCTAGGAGTTGGAGATACAATGGTGAACAAGACAAACTTGGTCGCTTAAAGCTTACCATCTAGTGAGGTGAGATACACAGTGACCAAGGAAACAAAGAAAACTATCAGTAATGAGTACTCCGCTGAGAATTAACAGAGTGGGATTTAGGTTCCATTGGGTGGTCAAGAAAGGAGGAGGAAATCTCTGGGGAGGTGCCGTTTTAGGTGCTCCATGAGAAGGTAACACAATCAAAAGGTCCAAGTAAAGATTGCCTAATATCCACGAACCCAAGATGAAAGCCACACCCTGTGCTTACAGGGTTCCTTCTAATCATGTTTTACATATTTAACAGAGAAGCCTGTTTCCAAGCCACACCCAAAACCACAATGCACAGCGCCTTACTCATTCTGTTTTCTTGGCCCTAGTTGGCTTGTGTAGCTTTGGGCTTGACCTCCTCAGTTCCTAAGCAGGAGCTACGCTTCCAGGCATGCCAGCAATGGCATGTATAAGCATGTGCTCCAATTCCCACACACATGCTTCCAACTTCCCCTCAGCCTTCTCCTGCAGTCTGGCAAAATATGAATGGGCGAAGACTCACAAGCGTATGTGTGTGTACAAATACCAACAGGACATGTTTCTGATAAAACTGTGCTGAGCCGAATCTGCATTCCCACAGCCTGCTTTAAGTTTGTAGAACTTAAAAATTCCGTGAGAACTGCCTGGCACAGGAACAGTGCACCCCACATGTGCCCTTGGGGCGCTACTGTTGAAAAGATTTCCAACCCCAGTCGGACACTTACCTGCATGGTTAAGAATGCAAGGCTGTGAGGTTTTGGACCTTGTTAGTTATCATGCAGTTGGAACCATCAAGATGCTCTGAAACATACACTGGAAAAACAAAACAAAACACCTTCTGGGTGTTGATCTTGTGCCAGGTGCTGTCCATATACAAAGATGAACTGTCCCAGTCATTACTGTCAAGGGACTTCCAGGGTCATAGTAGAGACCAACATGCAGATGGGCAATTGTAATACAGGAGGCTTCCTTTAACCAATTACGTCAAAGACTACTTCCTCTGTGCCGGGCAGTTGCAGATACCAGAGAGGGTGCAGTTAAAACAGACACAAATCCATGCCCTCATCAAGCTTATTATTGTCTAGAGGGGTAGACAGTAAAGGCATAAACTCATAAAATATATTGGGAATCAGGTGGTAATAAGCAACTAAATGCTATGGAGGAAAATAAAGAGAAGGTGTTTGAAAGTATGGGAGGAAGCTAAGTTATTATTGCATCAAAGAGTTGAGGGAAGACATCATTGAAAAGGGATATTGGGGTGACCTGGGAGGGACATGTGGAGGGAAGGGGAGTTGTGTAGGGCCTTGCAGGCCATTAGAAGGACTTTGCCTGTGACTGCATGAGCTGGGGAGCCACAGGGGGTCTTGATCAGAGGGGGGGACTGACAAGATCATCTCACTTTTGTTCTGAAAGATTCCCCTGTTTGCTGTGTGGAGAGTAAAGAGAAGGGAACCAAGGGCAAACAGAAAGACAAGTTAGCAGGTTATTATACACTCCAGATGAGAAATGAGGGTGACTGGGGTCAGAGTAACAGCTGTGATCTACCTGTGTCAGGTGGTAGCTACAGGATTTATTGAAGGATTGGTTGGATGTGGGGATGTGACAAAAAAGTAGAGTCAAGAATGTCTCCAATATTTTTGGCTGGAGCGACTGTAGGAACAAGGTTGCCATTATCTTACATGGGGAAGATGGCAGGAGGAGCAGGATGGATGCAGAAGACACCCGAAGTCTGGTTTGGGGCAGGTGGGGTTATGCTGTGTGTCAAACATGTAATGGATGTGACAGATAGGCATCTGGGTGTGAGACTGGCTTTCGAGAAAGAGGCCAAGCACTGGTGACACAGTTTTGTAACTTGAAAGCGTAGAGGTGATATCTAAAGCCATGAGCCAGAACCAGGAGATGAATGTAGATGGAGGAGGGAAGAGGTCCAGGGGCTGAGCCCTGGGACCTGTCAATCTTAGAGGTCAGAACGATGAGGAGACATCAGCAAAGGCGGCTGAGGAGTAGTCAGAGAGGGGGCAAGAAAATCAGGAAAGAGTGATTCTGGAAGCCAAGTGAGGAAAGTGTTTCAGGGAGGATAGCGTGATCAACCCTGCGTGAGAGTGGAGATGGAGTCTGATGCATTAGTATGTAGGGGCTGGATTTAGATCAGAGCCCCGACAGAAGAGTAACAAGGAAGATAGGTTGCATGAGCACAGATGCAGGTGGGTGGGTAGGTGGTGGAGCATCAGAGTTCCCTTCCGATCACTCCGCTGTTGGCAGTCCTGCAGAAAATGAGGCCCTTGGCTGAGAGCAGAGGATTGGAGAGAGGAAGAGTATGATATGGTCACCTGGGACAATGGAGACGTGGCCTAGGGAACTGTAATAGGATGACTGAAGGGCAACAGGGAGCTTGTTGAGGTTCGAGGCCGGGAATGTGAAGTGGCACTCGTCAACAGGGTGGTGAATTTTATCCCACTTTTGTCAGGCTGCTGGCAAAGAGTAGGTGGAGGGCTGGACTGGCCAGGGTTTAGGTAGAACAAAGGGAGAGCCAAGCAAGAAAAGAACTGTATGATGGAATCAGGGCTGGGTATGGAGGAAAGAGTGCATACAGGGGTGAGGAGCAGTGAAAAGCGAGTAGGATTGCTGGACAGATGGTGGGGGATGGTGGGGCCCAGTCAGGTGGCAGGGCTGTTAGACTTGGGGTCCAACGGGGTTAACTTCAAGAGGTAGTAGCCGGAAAACTAGATACTTGGAATCAAGATATGGGAACTGAGATAGCTGGTGTGACCAGAGCTACAGTGCGAGTCAGCAAACCATGCCCTGCGGGCCAAATTTGGCCTGCTACCTGTGTTTATGCAGCCTTGAGCTAAGAATGATACAACCTTGAGCTAAACCTCGGTTTGGGGGTGGGAGAGAGAGCTGCTTAAGGCACTGGAAGACATTGGGTGTGGTGAGAAATGGGCTGCAGAGGCACTGGGGTCCCAGATGGGAGTGGTGTCTGTCTTCATGGACTTCTGGCAAGTGTTTGAAGGCTTTCTCTCTCTAGAAAGCAAAGTCCAAGAAGGGAGGAACTACGTCTGTCCCGTTCACTGCTACGTACCTATGGGTGCTTACTTCCTGTCTGGCACATGGTATGCACCTTGATAATGGTGTGTTGAATGAATCCGTGAATCTTAGTGTACCTGTCTGAAACTTATGTTCATCAGTGTAAATATCATCACTACAACATTCTTGTAAATAAAACAATGAATGTGAAAGCATTTTGTGAACTGTAAAACACAGTACCTGTTTTAAAGCTACAAGATATCATGTTGCAAGTATGTATAAGGTAACATGTCTGTTGTGCCCTTAACTGTTTTTTTGAGAATCTTTTTTATTTATTTTTTTCTATTTATTTTATCTTTAGAGGGGAAGGGAAGGAGAGAGGGAGAGAAACATCAATGTGTGGTTGCTTCTCATGCGTCCCCCGCTGGGAACTGGCCTGCAATCCAGGCATGTGCCCTGACTGGGAATCGAATCGCGATCCTTTGGTTTGCAGGCCTGCGCTTTGGGAATCTAATTTACTCTACTCAAGTCAGAAAAAAATCTCAAAACATTGAAATAAATTATCCAGTCATATGTAGTACAAAAGTAGCTTCATTAGGAAAATCCTTCATCAACCTGATCACTTCCTTCTACCATTTCCTAAAGTGGCTTCTAACATATTCAGGTTGCTTGTTTTTCTACTAAGTGAGCATTAATCAACAAGTAATGATGCTTTTCTCCTGACCCAAAATAGTAGATCCTATCTTGTGCCTCCTGCACCAGTGAATCATTGAGTCCTTGAAAGCAGGCATCTTGTATCTATTTCCAGCATCTAACATTATGGTTGTCAGTTGGTACTGAATACCTGTTGGTTGAATTTAATAGGTAAATTTATCCTGGAAACTGACATTATATCTTTACTTATTCATAAATACTGTACTAGGCTCTAATTATTTTTACCAAAGGCTTCATATACTTTGAATAACTTGAAAGAGTGAAGGTAAAGAAAGATGTAGCAATATTGGATTTCATTTTACCTTCCAATTTTCTAGTATTTATCTTATTTTAGGTTTACCAAATACTGAGTACTAATAAGGTAATTTTACCATTTTCACTCAGATATGATAATGGAAAGTTCAGAATGTTTGGAAAGTTTTTCTGCTATTTAGGACAAGTTTCCTTTTATTTTATTGTTACAGCTCTCTATGGCCTACAAGTTTTCTATCCACAGCATTTAAAAGCTATAATTGCTCTTAGGTGTAGCTCTTTAATTTTGACTTTATTATATACACAAACAAGTGTCTTGATCTTGCTCCATAAAACAGTTCCTACAGCTTCTTAGTATTTGTTGCTCAACCCTGTCTGGCTCTTAGTTTTTGGAGAGTAAGCTCAGACATTTAGACAGGTTTAAGCATTTTGGAGGAGGAACTCTCTGAATTTTAATTTCAAAATAATCTTTTTTTTTTTAGAATTTGTGATTTATTTTTTGTCTGCATTTCCCAACTTTTCTTGTTTTACAGTGATAAATTTACTTAAATAGAAAAAAACCTCTTTGCTGAGCTAGAAAAAATGAGGGGGAATGCTTTTTTTATGTACTGTGGTTTCTTCGTTCATTAATGTGGTACCATTATTAATTCACATATACCTCTCATTATTACAAAATATGTAATAAAGTTGCAACAATGTATTCCACGGCTGCTTTCTGAATTCTTCTTCTGAATTCTTAAATTTCATACCAAGGGCTTGGGTAATTAGGTTTGGTATAAAAGACTTTCAAATCCTAGGTATAAATAGTGTTTGGACATTAAGAGTATTAATAATAAAGACTGCAGCAAAGGGTCTATTATAAATTGATGCTCTTTTCACTAACGCTCACGTTTCTTAGGTTTGTGATGTGTGCTGAATGTAAATGCGACCACACGCCATGTATTTTCAAATATGTAGGTTTGTCCTGCTGCAGCGGGCTTTCTGCCTTCTGCCAGATTGCTCTGTCACTAGTCTATCCCCATCTTTAAAGTCTCGCCTTGCCTGAGTGCTCCTATTCCTCAGGCAAGGAGCACTGGCAATGTCTGTGACACCAACTTTTAAATTTTACCTAGATATGAAATAAGCTTGCTTATTTGTCTAGTTATCTACTGCTTCGCTTCCTCCCCAAGCTAGTCCGTGGTGTGACAGGCCACCACTCTTTCCAGTGGTAAGCAGCGCTGACCTAAAGATACCTGCCCAATGCATTTCCGTTAAACGGAAAAATTCCCCATTTTCATCCCAAGACGGGCCATTCCCTAGGAGGTTGGGATCTGACTGTAACTTTGCATGACTCCGCACAAATCACGGTAAAAATGAATCTGCGCAGACGCCTGTCTTCCAGCCAAACAGAAACTCTGTCCCAAATCTCACCTTTCCCACCCCGAGTCTTGCTTGAGGAGGGCCCTGAGAATCGCCTCCTAACGTTTAACCTCGGAGTCCCAAGGCGCCCCAAACGCAGCGATGACGCCTGCCGCCGCCACGTCAGCCGACGCGCGTAAACCCCAGGGCGCCTGCGCGCGGAAGAAGGGCGGTGCGCAGGCGGAGGACCGCCCTATATCCGGGGCCTTGGCGGCCGCGGCGACGCCGCCGTGCAGGCGTCACGTGGCTCCCTCCTTTCCATCTCTGGCTAGCTGGGCGCGGGCCACTGCTAGCGAGGCGCGTGGAACCTCGCTCTGGTTCCCCTTCGTCTTCTCTCCCGCCTCGGGCCACTAAGTTCACTGACTCCGTGTGAGCTGACCCTGCCGCCAAAATGCCGGCCTATTTTCAGAGGCCGGAAAATGCCCTCAAACGCGCCAATGGTGAGTAAGAGCGCGGGGCGCACCGGGCTGGGGCGGCTGAGGCCTCAGAGGTCGAGGGTCCCGGGCCTGCTTCTCGCTGCTCCGCTGCCTGACTGCGGCGCGGCCGGAGAGGGGGTTGATGCGGACTGTCCGCCGACGTCCCAGCCCGTGGTTGGGCATGGTTTCTCTAATCGCTCCAACCGACCGGGACAGGAACCGTCGCTCTGGGGGCTCTGCCTTCCCCCCGCTGCTGTCTGCTGCGTCTTGGAGGCCGGGGCCGCGGCCCTGGAGACTGGGCTACCCGGGCTGGTGCTTGTCCACTGTGTTTTCCTCCGTCTTGCTCTTCTGGCCATGGGTCTTTTCGTCTGCTTAGGCCCCGCGCCCTGGGCCGCCATCTGGGAGTGCCGGGGAGGAAGAACATGGCTCCCTCCCGGGGACAATGCACGCGAGAACCTCGACTCCACCTCCCGCCGGGGCCGGGAGCCGGGCAGTCCCACCTCCGGCCCTCCCACGGCCCTCTCCGCCCTTTAAATCTAGCCCGGTTCTTTCCTGGGTCAGGGTCCACTTACCTTTCCTCCAGCCACTGTCTCTCTGCTTCGGGGACTCTGACCCATTTAACCTGTTTTCAGTTATTTTCTGGCATTGGTTATTGGCAGCCAAAAAGCGTATTCGGAATCACAGGAAGTTGGAACAGAGTTAACACTGTAGGAGGGAGGCTTAAAAGTTCTCTCTTAAAGATAACGAAACTGAGGCCTAGAGAGAGAGAATGGTTTGTCCAAGGTCACTCGGGGAGTTAGTTGTGATCCAGGGAGTAAAACTGTGAGGTCTGACTTCCAGATGAGTCCACAGCGTTACTGCCTGCGATTTGTATTTCCACTTGTGCACTTAAACTGCGGGCCCTCTCGGGAAAACTTGTGCCTATATTCAGTAGGCATTTATTACGTTGACATTAAGGGGGTGCAAATGTATTATGCATATCTCTGGTCTTTAAAAACTCGTTTAGGGTCCCCCCTACCCCCAGACTAACGGTGTTAGGGCGTCCAAAGCCCTCTTCCCAGACAAATTTTGGGTCTGATCCATGTGGTAGATGGATATGCCGTGTGTGTTACAGTATTATATTTGTGGAGCTTATTTTGTAAGGTGGTTTGTAAAATTTCTCTTGAGAAAAGTCAGTGTCAGTCATGACATAAAATTGTTACTGCTGATAATCTGTCAGGGCCTGAGATCTGTTTGTCACATGCTTATTATATTAACTAAAAGTAACAATTTAGGGGGAGGGTTAACAGTCTGGAATAAGGTGATTCTACATTCTGTGGAATACAAGTAATTGTTTTAAAAAACAGTTAAAACTACAATTTAAGGTCCCATCACTACTCATTCTAACCAGTCATCTAATGGTTAGAACAGGGGAGAAGTTTAAGTTTATAAGAAGGCCAACAGATGGAAATTTATCACTACCAAATAAAAAAATAACTGTAGCAAAGTTAAAAGTTTAGAAATTTAGGGTTTGTTAAATAACGGGTAAAATTGCTCCTGGATTTGCTGTTGTGGATCTGTTTTAAAGTCATCTGGATGCTTTTACCAATAGCATCCCCCCCATTCTGATAGGCCGAAGCACTGTAACCTCCATGGCCTAAATATTACACATTTGATGTGTTCAGGCCTTGTTTCCTTTTTCACTCCTCCCTTCTGAATCTTCATATGAACTTAATATTTCAGTAACTTTTGAAATTTAGTAGGGATACATGATGTGTAACAAATCTTAAAACTTTTTTCCCCACATTTTGAAGTTGAAATTGATTTGATTCATAAAGGGAAAGGCTGGGAAAGCATCTTAAAGTAGGCAAGAAGAGAAGAGGATACTGCTTGGGTGGGCAGAGTGGATTTTGTTTCTGTAGTTTTCAAAAAAGGCTGTGTTGACTCTTTGCAGCCTTTTTAAGGTGTAGGATGGGTGTTTCTGTGGTAGAGATGATGCCTTACCAGTCAGGTGGTAATTTCTGTGCCTTTGATCTTTTGAATAAGAGGTCTCTTCACACAAAGTATCAAGGTGAGCAGAATGTGGATGGCATATGGCGCTGATTACAAAACTAAATAGGGTAATGAAAACATTTCATTTAGTGGAAGTAATCTCATTTTATCTAAATAAGTGTTTTATCTGTAATCGTAACCTCAAACACATTTAGTCCTAATCCATTGCATTGTCTCAGTAGAATGTGAATGCATTTAAGTAGAATAGTCCTTTAGGTTACCCTGAGTCTGTATATCAGGGCAATTGTTTTTGGATACAATTGCAGTACTCTGGAAGATGAGAGCTTGGCTCAGCAGTTACAGGCAAAAAATTCATACCCAGGCATCACTTGGGAAAAGCCCTTTTCCCAGATTATGTTGTTAGTGGTGCCAAGTTAGCTACTCCTAACCCTATAATAGCTTTTTAATTAAACTACACCCAAGGTTTAAAAATAAAGTTGTTATTAAGCCCACAAATTGTGTAACATTATAGTTTATCTACTTGGTCTGTTGCATAAACAAACTAGTAAAATTGAAGGGTTCGCCTAAACTTTTCCTTTATAGACAGATACATAGTTTCAGTCACTGTGTCTGAAAGGTAAACTCTGAATTTTCACTCTCCTGCTAATACAGTTTAAAATTCCAGATTTTTATTTTTATTTCAAGAATATCAATCTGGAAGGGAGCATTCTTTAAACATTATAGGAGAGCTTTTAGTGTGTGATGGTTCCTTCCAGCCTCAGTTTCCCCCCCAAATTAGATAATTCAGAGGAACTAAATCCTCCTGGTCTATGTTAGGGTAAAGGCACCATGGATTATCATGAGAAATCTGTTCCCATTCTGGTTTTTCTTTTAAAACATCCTTTGCTTGTATCCATGTTGTGTGTGTGCACGCCTATGCATGTGATAGTTGAGTTTGACCTATAAAAAATTATTTTTTAATTCATTTTCTTTGGCTTTTTTGAACTTATTTCAGAGTTGTTAGTATGGTATGAGATTTGGAATCATAAATTTTGATAAACTGTTTAGGTAATGAGAGATACGTTTAGTTCTATTTCTAAACAAGAATTTTATTTTTTAGAATGACATAAACCATACTTTCCCATTTAAAAGTCAGATTGGGAAAGTGAATTATTTTAGACAATTTAGTATTTTGTCATGCTGGGTCTAGCTCTCAACTTTTCACTCTCTTTGTGCCTATTTTATGTTACAAGATATTGACAGTACATATATACTAGTATAAGATTTAAACCTTTGATACAAGATTGGGAATTGGGTAAAATACATTATTTGGGTGCTGATGTTCTGATGTTTTTTTAAAAAGATTTTACTTATTTTTAGAGAGAAGGGAAGAGAGGGAGAGAGAGGAGGGAAGAAACATGGATGCAAGAGAGAAACATGATTTGTCACTCATGCGTGCCCCAACTGGGACCAACCTGCAACCCAAGCATGTGCCCTGACCCAGGGCCCAGGCATGTGCCCTGAATGGGAATTGGACTAGTGACCTTTTGCTTTGTGGAAGGATGCCCAATCCATTAAACCACACCAGTCAGGGTGATTCTGGTGTTCATTTAAAGGAAAAAAAAAAAAGATTTTATTTATTTATTTTTAGGAGGGGAGAAACGTGATGTGTGGGAGGTAGAGATACATTGATCAGTTTCCTCTTGCACACCTCAAACTGGGGACCCGGTCTGCAACCCAGGCATATGCCCTGACTGGGAATTGAACCAGCAACTTTAGGTTTGTAGGCTGGTGCACAATCCACTGAGCCACACCAGCCAGGGCTGTTCTCGTATTCCTAATGTAAAAGATAAAATTTAACTAAAAACATTTGCTCCTCAATTTTTGGCTAATAGATACTGTTTTCTTGTTAAATAATTATGAAAAACACCAAGTTCTGTTGGATTCTAGGGCATAACCTTATATGCATTCTCCAGTAATAAACTAGGTAGGTCCACCCCCTTAAAACAGGAAAGGTTTATTATTCTAACAAGGTATCTATCTGGTTGTTTTACATCTTCATTTCATTTTGTAAGATTTGGGAGAGGGGTGGTAAAACTGACAGCTGAAAATGGACTTTCTCTCACAATGGCAAGATGAATATTGAGTTTATTAACAAGTATTGAAGAGAGGTTTGCATTCATGTACATGTGAGGACTATGATTTAATGCAGTATGGGGTGAAGTAGGGTATTGCGTAAAGATACTTGTTTCAGTATGCTGTGTTGTGGTTTGTCCTGTTGCAAGCTTTTTAACTACTAGAGACTTAGAGTACTGTTTGTAGCTTTCCTGTGGGGAGGAATGTTCACGATCAGCATTCCTGAAGGGTGCACTAGTTGGAAGAAGAAATACTAGAGAATTACTATATCTGTAGATCTGGTAAAACTCTCAAATAAGGGCTCTTTTTGCCTATTCTTTGCTTAACATAGAGTTGCATGGTAGATAATGCTATATACATTGTTAGTTTAACTCTTAAGGAATTCTTTGTCAAAATTTCTTTTAAAAGATTTTATTTGTTTTAGAGAAAGAGAGGGGGGAGGGAAATATTGATGTGAGGGAAAGATCGATTGGTTGTCTCTCATACGTGCCCAGGCTGGGGACCAAACCTGCAAGCCAGGCATGTTCCCTGACCAGGAATTGAAGCTACCACTTTTCACTTTGCAGGACAGTGCCCAGCCAACTGAGCCACATTGGTCAGGGCACAAAGTTGTTTTGTTTTGTTTTTTTAAAGGAGAATGATAAATGATTTAAAAAAATTAGAGATGTTGTGGTTTCAGACATTTTTTTAGTAGTATAAACTAGTGTTTTAGTTTTCCTGAATTGTTTAAGTGTTCAATGAGAAGTTTCTGTCTGAAATGTGGCAATTTTTTAAAAAAGATTTTATTTATTTTTTAGAAAAGGGAAGGGAGAGAAAAAGAGAGGGAAACATCAGTGCGTGGTTGCCTCTTGTGTGCTCCCCACTGGGGACCTGGCCCACAACCCAGGCATGTGCCCTGACTAGGAATCGAACCAGCGACCCCTTGGTTCTCAGGCCATCACTCAATCCACTGAGCCACACCAGCCAGGGCAAAATGTGGCAATTATTGAATTTTAAGTTGAACATAATCAGATGACTTACGTTAAATAATCTTTTTCCTCCAGTTTATTGAGGGTTTGTGCAAAGGAAAGCCAAAATTGAGAAAAAAGATAAATTTCAAGTTTAGTGAGAAATAATGTGATAGAGGAGCCTTCGCTTTTGACTAAATTTCAAAGTGAGCATTATATATAAAACATGACATTAGAACTGGATTTTGAAATATTGCCACATACAGAATGCCTTCAGGTTTAAGTGGTGGTAAATTCTAGAATATAAGTTTCTTTGCTGTATATTCTAAAATGTTTTTCCCAGTTTTTAATTTTGAGACTTACAGAATTATTACAAAGATAGTATAGCATTCCCATATACACCACACACATATTCCCCTATTAATATTTTTTATCAGAATGATGGTACATTTGTCATAATGAATGAATAAATACTAGTACATTATTATTAACCAAAGGCCATATTTCATTCATATTTCCTTAGCATTCCCTAGTGTCCGTCTTGTATTTCAGGATCTCATTCAGGACGCATCACACTAAGTTGTCTTGTGTGTTTAGGGTACTGGTTCTTAGAGTTGCTTAGACTTTCCTTTGAGGGGTGCTCGTCTGTATTTTATAGAATGTCCCTCAGTTGGGATTTGTCTTAATATTTGCTGATGTTTATTCTGGGATAAGTAAAGAGATACTCTGTGCTCATGTGTTGGAAGACTAAATTTTGTTATGTTGTTGGTTCTTCCAAACCTAAAGTATAGAATATCACAATTGAAAATCCCAGTGAACTATCTTGTAGGTATTTAGAAACTAATTCTAAAGTTTATATGGAAAGGCAAAAAACTTAGTATAGCCAACACAACGTTGAAGAACAATGTTAGGATGCTGAGACTAAGTGGTTTTAAGAGTTTACCATGTGTTCTTTTATAGAAATCAAGACTGAAGTATTAGCAAAAGACTACACATGTAGATCAATACTGAACGATCAGACTAGAGAGCCCGGAATTAGACCGACAAAAATAATCAGTTGGTCTTAAAGGAACACCAGTGTAATCTATTTTTCTGCAAGTCTTAGGATGAACTGGAAAAAAAATTACATCAGCCAGAGCACTGGTGACTAAAGTCATACTTCATTTGTGGGGAATATTTTTTCCCCTCATGACTTGAGCTTCTGGAACTTTAAAATCACTTGGAATTGAATGAAATCTAGCTTTGCCTGTAGACCAGATCTTGAGACAATGCCAGGTTTTCAGTTTTACCTTGGATAATTTTGGCATAGCTTTAGAAGTCAAAAATAAACGTGACCTAAAAGGAGATGGTAATGAGTTCAGAAATTAAAACAGACTATTTAAAAAGCAAGATTGAGACTTTATACAGTATATATCACTGACTTTAATTCTCCTGACTTTTCCAGAATTTCTTGAGGTTGGCAAAAAGCAGCCTGCTTTGGACGTTCTTTATGATGTTATGAAAAGTAAGAAACATAGAACATGGCAAAAAATACACGAGCCAATCATGTTGAAATACTTGGAACTTTGTGTCGATCTTCGCAAAAGCCATTTGGCTAAAGAAGGATTATACCAGTATAAGAACATATGTCAACAGGTATGAACAGAGCTGGGTTTAATTTCTGATAAGTGCTTTGAGTAATTTTGAGTTTACTTTTTTAAAGAAAAATTTATTTATTTATTTTTAGAGAGTGGGGAAGGGAGGAAGAAAGAGGGAAATATCAATGTGTGGTTGCCTCTTGCACACCCTCTACTGGGGACCTGGACCGCAACCGAGGCATGTGCCCTGACTGGGAATTGAAGTGGCGACCCTTCTGTTTGCAGGCCATTGCTCAGTCCACTGAGCCACACCAGCCAGGGCTCTGCTTCAATTTAAATAAGTTAATGTATTGGAGAATTAACTGCTTTGGCTAAAAAGTTTGCTCCAATTTTTAACTTTAACTGAAGTAAATCATACTTCATCTCCTTTGGGTCAACCACTAAAGATGGCCTGGAGAAACAGATTATAATTACTTTTAATCATACTGTTTTTACTATATTAATTTTTGTTAGTCCACAGACATTTCTGAAAGTCATAATTACATAGATATGTTTTCATTTTTTTCTTTTTATCAGAAACAGATTGTAAAGTGAGCAAGCATAAATATTTTTAAAAATTATTTATTCATTTTTAGAGAGAGGGAAGGGAGGGAGAAAGAAAGGGAGAGAAACATCAATTGGTTGCTTCTCACACACCCCCAATTGGGGACCTGGCTTGCAACCCAGGCATATGCCCTGACTGGGAATTGAACCAGTGACCCTTTGGTTTGCAGGCTGGCACTCAATCCACCGAGCAGCACCATCCAGGGCTAGTTTACCTTTCAAAGTTAATGTATGTTGTATCACAAAATTTGTTTTAAAAATATTTTATGGTTTGTTGGGATGTGTTTTAAATTCCTTTTTTCGGGGGTTAGGTAAACATCAAATCTCTAGAAGATGTTGTCAGAGCGTATTTGAAATTGGCAGAGGAAAAAACTGAAGCTGCTAAAGAAGAATCCCAGCAGATGGTCTTAGACATAGAAGATCTGGATAATATTCAAACTCCTGAGAGGTATGGGGGTTAAACTGCTAAGAATCTTTTTTCAGTGTTTATCTTTCCATGTGTTTCCCATTCTTATTTGAAGTAGATGTTTATTAGAAATACTGCTTACCTTTGAAATTTTAAATGTATAATAACCAAAAAATTATGTCATTCAAAATTCATACAAGTGGAAAATTACAACCTGCAGTAGGTGGGTATATACTAAGTTCAGTGGTTGTACTGTAGATTGGGAATTCAAATACTCGGACACTCAGCGTGACATCTTTACATGAGTCTGAAGTTGTAGGAAGAATTTACACTGTTTTATAATCATCATCTGGTTTTGGTGTTTTAGCCATATGGCAAAGTAGGAAACCATGTCTAAAAGTGTTCTCGACATTTTTTGTTTTTGTAGTGTCCTCCTGAGTGCTGTAAGTGGTGAAGACACTCAGGATCGTACCGACAGGTTACTTTTAACTCCATGGGTCAAGTTCCTGTGGGAGTCGTACAGACAGTGTTTGGACCTTCTTCGAAACAATTCTAGAGTAGAGCGTCTCTACCATGATATTGCCCAACAAGGTAAAACAGGAACTGATTTGAAAAGTTGACGTAAAAATAGGTTTTGCAAAAGATTAACTGTTAATATTGACCTCCTTTTCTCCGTAGTACTTATTTTACATAGCTTTTATTCTTACTGAAAGATTGGCATTCATTTGAATATTAAATAAGTGACTATAAGAAATTTGTTTTACTATTTAAGGTAATTGTATATGAAATTATTCCATTAATGGCTGAAAGACTTTTTTAAAGTCATTTTGGAATTTTTAACTTTTTGATTGCTTTCCGATAAATGAGTTCTACTTTTGTCCCCACTGCTGCATATTCTTGGGAAAGCTACTTAACTATGCACTGGATTTGTAAGGTCTTTTAAAGCTCAGGACTTAAGATTCCATGAAATACACATTTTTTTTCTTAAACAGTATTATTAAATATAGAACAAGCCTTTTTGATGACTCTGGATCATCATCGAAAGTATTCCATTGTTGGCTGCTCTGTCTGTGGCGTAGCCCATTCTCTGTCTCTAATAAATTTACTCTCGCTTTAAACTGTAAAAAAAACCCACAAACATCCAGTTGTTATACTGCCTGTACTTCTAATCTGAAGAAAAGAAAGTATTTCTTCTCTGATCATGCCTCTTGCCCTTGCTGTCACTTGTCTTGATGTCAGTGCAGCCTGTTTTCTACTGTGCGTGGGACTTGAGAGCGGCTTTTGGCTTCTTCCTCCTTTGGCCTTGGCATGAGCTTGGGCTGCCATTCCTTGTACCATGGGAATGGTTGGCATGTGTCGGTTCAGGTTTTAAGGGACTTCGTGATTATGGATGTTTCACTAGGAGTAGTAGGACCTGTATTCTGTTTCTGCTTTTATGGCTAGCATATATGAATTTTCACTTAAAACAAGTGAACTTGGGCTTTTTGATAACTATTGGTGTAAATAATTAACTTGAAGTTAAATTGCATCCCTTTGTTTGAGGCCTATTGAAATAGGAATACTGTTTTGTGTTTTTGTTTTTTTTTTTTTTTTTGAGAGAGGCAGCAGAGTTCCCCCAAATTATTCTACTATTGCATATATGACATAAAAATTACTACTTTAACTTATACTTTAAAATTATTAATAAGTAAATGATTAAAATTACTGATACTTGAATGACAGCAAGTAGTACATGTGCATGTACGGAGTTGAAATTAGGTCACTGTAAGCCCCTGATTTGCACATTTTTGTTAGAGCAAAAGCTTGCTGTCTTTGTAAGTTAGATAAAAAAGTTGATTGTACATTTGATCCTTGAACAACACAGGTTAGGAGCACCAGGCCCCCCATGCAGTTGAAAATCTGCGTAGAGCTTTTGACTCCTCAAAAACCTAACTACTAACATCTTGCTTTGACTAGAAGTCTTAATAACATACAATGAACCTATTTTGTATGTAATAAGTATTATACACCATTCTTATGCTACAGTAAGCCAGAGAAAGAAAATGTTAAGGAAATTATAAGGAAGAGAAAATAAATTTGCAGTACTTATTAAAAAAATCTATCTGCATATAGGTGAACCTGCACAGTTCAAACCTGTGTTTAAGGGTCATCTGGATGTCAGGCTAGAATTCTTTTCTGCTCTTTTGGGATTTGAAATGGTCAGTGTTAGAAAGGTGAGTCCCTGATAGACCTAAATTTGAATAATTTCCCCTTTGCAAATGCAGAACCACATTTTAGTCCTGGGACAGGACTGACGACTGTCTGAAAGGGGATCAGGGTACACGTAGTGAGTGTGGTAAGTCTTGTTAAAATAACTGATCTTAATACATGAAGTAAAACCTCTTCCAGTACTTGAGTTGATGATGGGAAGTACCTAATATGTCTTACATTTATGCTTACAGCTTTCAAATTCTGCCTCCAATATACCCGTAAGGCCGAATTCCGTAAGCTGTGTGACAATTTGAGAATGCACTTGTCTCAGATTCAACGCCACCATAACCAAAGTACAGCAATCAATCTTAATAATCCGGAGAGCCAGTCAATGCATCTGGAAACCAGGCTTGTTCAGTTGGACAGTGCTATCAGCATGGAATTGTGGCAGGTATGGTGTGAAATACTAGCTTTTTGTTCAAATAACAATAGCCCATGTTACACTTTTACCCCTTTCTGGAGTATCTTTATCTTGATATCTATTAATTAGTTTCAGTAGATAGGTCAGGAATTTAAGTTTATCTAATGGAGTAGGGAGGAGAGCTCTGGGCAGGGACATTCAGAATATTTTGGTTCTAGTTTCTAACTCAAGTCTGGGCCAAATCATGTCATCTCTTTTGGACCCAGTTTCTTTCCACATAAAGCAGCTCATTCTCAGTGCTGCTCAATGTGTAGTTCAATGCCTGGTGCCACTCTGAACTTTTTACTGGTTTGTGATGAAATAAGTCTAGAGAAGACACATTTACAAAGTTTTTTTTTTTTTTTTTTTAGCAGCAATTTCATGGTGATTTTGTATCTGTTTACTTTGATTAAAAAAAAAACAGCTTGTCATTCCACTTTATTTTTGTAGTAATTTTATTGTATATTGCATAAGAGTATTGGTGGCGACAGGTTGGAAATTAAAAACACACTTGTCCTTACTGCAGATAGAGATGTGCTGCGCAGGGTGGTCTCCTGCTTTTCTTAGTGTTGCTTCAGCCCAGTCAGAACACAGGTGGGGAATCCTGCACTGGAGATCGCACCAGGGTTGGGGATGGTCAGTCCTCTATTTGGCCTCCCTAATCTTAAGAATTCCACAAAGACAGTTTCACATGATTTTGTAGTCATAAGATGAACCTTTTATATATTTGATCCCCCCCAAATCTAATTGAAATTATAGAGGAAGAAACTAAAAATCTTATCAAAAGTTTTTCAGCCAAGTGAAAATGTGATTTGATTTCCTACTCTCTCCTTATGAAACCTTCCTTTTCTATCGGGATACTCTTAAAACAACTGCCTGAAATAAAAGTAAGCATGTTCATTACAGAAAGTATGGATAAGTAAAAAGAGGACAATATTCATTCATGATCTTAAAACTTGAAAATAACCTCTATATTGTGTTTGTGTCCTTCCAGATTTTTTTCTGTGTATTCCCCCAAGTGGTATGCGATTATACACATTTTTCTTAAAAAGTCTGTTGTCAAACTTTAAGGAGTTTAAGGATTTAGTATTTTTGTAGTTATGACAGTTTTCAGAACTATATCAAATATTAAATATAGGTGAATAAAAAGAACCATACTTTTGAAAGCATTTTATTAGCCACTTTTATTAAGTGTTTTGTGCTTTAGGTTTTATAAAGAGATTTGAATTAGATGGGTTTTTTTGGTTTAGAATGCAATGAGTAATTTATACCACTGATTTTAGGAAGCGTTCAAAGCTGTGGAAGACATCCACGGGCTGTTCTCCTTGTCTAAAAAGCCGCCAAAACCTCAGTTGATGGCGAATTACTATAACAAAGTCTCCACTGTGTTCTGGAAGTCTGGAAACGCTCTGTTCCACGCATCCACACTCCATCGCCTGTACCATCTGTCTAGAGAGATGAGGAAGAATCTCACCCAGGACGAAATGCAGAGGTAAGAATGTTACAGAGTTGAGATTATGAAGCAGCTGTCAACTGCTAAATGCTGTGGTAGTATGTTGTCGATTGGGGCTTCTCAGCCTCTGCACCGTTGACATTTGGATCTGGATACTTCTTCGTGGGGAGGGGCTGTGCATTTGGGAAGCAGCATCCCTCACTTCTACCCACTGGATTACCTAGCAGTTCTTCAGTTTGTGATGACCAAAAATGTCTCCAGACATTCTTCTTGGATGGTATTCTTGGTCTTCAGTAGCTATCTTGTCCAATAACCAGCTCTACCAGAGGCACAGTTGAGAAAGGTTGATTGGGAATATTGAATATAAAAGACACTGTTAAGGTGTAAGCTTTCTGTCCCCATACAGGTATTTAGATCTATTCTTAGAACAAATTAGACACTTAAAATAAATACTTTCCATAAAGTCACTTTTTGTCCTGATTATAAAAAATATTAACTATGTAAAATATTTAGGGTACATATAAAAATGCCTTTTTAAAAGGGTCTATAAGCTAGCATTTTAAAGACCAATTTTTAACATTGTATGTAGTCTGTTTTCTTTTTTTTTAAACATGTATTTATCTTTAGAGGGGAAGGGAAGGAGAGAGGGAGAGAAATATCAATGTATGGTTGCCTCTCGTGCATCCCTTGTCGGGAACTAGCCCGCAACCCAGGCATGTGCCCTGACTGGGAATTGAACTGCGATCCCTTGGTTCACAGGCCTGCGCTCAATCCACTGAGCTACACCAGCCAGGGCATAGTCTGTTTTCTTTCAGTCATTTTCCTCTCTTAAAAATACAGTTTTCAATTGGACTTAGGTGATTCACATACCATTTTTTTTCTCTTACTGGTAGACTATGATATTTTGGCCTCTAGTAGAATTGTTTTTCTTTTAGCTTTACAGCAATAATAGAACCAACTTAAATGAATTTGTTTAGTATATTTTTGAAACTCTTGAGGGCATTGTTCATTGTGTAATTTGCTGTCCCTTATGTATCCAGGTCTGTTTGAGGTAAGAAGAAACTTGGTTTTCTTTAAGGTCCTTCTGTAACCTCTCTTTAGAGAGTACTGTAATAAAAAGCACTAGGTTATCTAGCTTTATGTCATACCTTTGCTTAATCAAGTGTGTTGCCTGAGATGCAGTCGTGAAAATGGGAAAGCTGGGATGCCAGCCTGTGGCCGGGGGGCTGCAGACTCTCAGCCCTTCGTGTCCAGCAGAATTCACCTTTCCTTTCCTCTTGTGTTTTTAGGGGAGCTGAAATGTAGCTTTGTTTGCTCCTCCTAATTGTGTTCACTTATGGTCCTTATAAGTTCTTTCCCCTTTCCTACTGTCATTTTTTCCCTTAAATTTTAAAGCTGCCTTGTTTTTGTAAGGAACTGTGGGGTGTGCAAATGTGTTTCTCTTGCTTTTTAACCTAGTCGTTTTCTGTAGCTAGAAACCACTGACAATAGAAAGCGGATGGATGAAGTTCCGATTCCCCAGGTATTCATTTTAGCACAGTCCATTTCTTAATTATGCTTTGATGAATAATACTTACAAATACAATTCACATGGTGGTATACATATTCTGTCACTGGCACGTTGTACTAGATGATCAAAGAGTAATCTCTCTCTGCCTTTTAAGTAACATTTACAGATTTAATAGGTTCGTAATTTTGTTCTCCAGAATGTCTACGAGAGTGCTTTTGGCCACTCTTTCCATCCCTATTACCCCTGAACGTACTGACATCGCCCGACTTTTGGACATGGACGGCATTATAGTTGAAAAACAACGGCGCCTAGCAACACTGCTGGGTCTTCAAGCCCCACCCACGAGAATCGGCCTTATTAACGACATGGTTGGTACATGTTTGACATTCTTAGAGCTTTGAACAAAACTTGGGTCAGGTTTTATAGTTCGTGATGAAACACTGGAGGTTCTGATGCATGTACAGATTTTAAGAACTGGTGTTGTAGGTCACTGTGTTCTTTGAGGCGATTTGTCTCTAGTGGCTGAGCTGGATTTAAATTTAATGTGGGAGGTGAAACATGGCCAAGCTCTGAGGAATAGTATGGACCATACCACTCAGGAAGAGAAGAATGATGGGCAGGAAGGTTCATGGCTTATTTCAGCGGGCTGTAGGAAGACTAATCAAAGGTACGGAATTGGGAAATAGGAGGCCAAAACGCAGATTTCTAGGTTTCACCTACTACATACACTAAATCAATTTCAGAATATGGAGTCTGCGCTTTGTACGTTTACAGTGTTTTACACTGATGGAATCTTTTCATTAAGCAAAACTTTGTCATGTGAATACCTATTATATGCCAGGCTAGTGATACGTAAATGGAATTTGTATTCCTGGGGAGTTTAGATTTAGGGATTCTGATTTACCCTAGTGTGACTTAGCAGTTACTGTGGAATGCCTCCAGCAAGTTACTTCATGTGAAAAAAACAGGGACAAGTGCTTCAGGAAAGGCCTGCCTTTTTTGGCAGAACCGATCATTTTAGGTAAGAACTACAATAAATTCCCCCATGTTCATGGGGGATACATTCCAAGACCCCTAATGCATGCCTGAAACTACCAAAAGTACTGAATCCTGTACATACTATGTTTTTTTCTATATGTGTATACTTAGATAAAGTTTATAAATTAGCCATAGTAAGAGATTAACAACAGTAACTGATAATAGAAAAGAACCATTATGTCCTATTATTTGAATGTGATCTCTCAAAATATTTTAATGTACTCTACTTCCTTTTCATTTAAAGGAAAGCAATTTACAGCCTTGGTATCTCCAAATTGTCAGCATCACTAGTCTCACTTTGAGCATTAAGTTAAATAAGGGTGACTGGAACACAAGCCCTGGGATACAGCTGATCAGATAACCCGTAAGGCCATACAGCGTAGATACGCAGGACAAAGGGATGATGTGGGATAGAGCAGGACAGCGTGAGGTTTCATCTCATTACATTACTCAGAATGGAACGCAGTTTAAAACTTGCAGTTTGTTTATTTCTGGTAATTATAAATAGTTGTGCTGTGACAATTTTTGTGAGGGTTAGTTATTTGTAAACTCTGGTATTTTACTTGATATTGATAAGTTAGATTATTTTGGCAACATGAGTTATATTTGTAAATATCTTATTGGTAGTGTTTAGAGTTTTTATTTCCTTTTTAAGTTCTTGTGGGGCTTTTCACTGTAGATAGTTGCATAACTTGCGGCAAGAGACTCAGCAGTTGTCCTGGATTTCTCTTCTGTAAATTTAAAGATTGAGGCTAGACAATCTTTCATCTTTCAGATTTCAAGTTCTGTTTTCTTCAATTTATCTTCTGTTCAGAATCCGAGTTTGAAAATGTCCTTTAGCAATTCAGCTTATTTTTAATTTAATCTTTATTGTATATTTTTTCTATTACCATTTAATCCCCTTAAAGCTGCCTCCCCCAGCAATTAAATCTTCTGTTTTGTTTACTGTAGGTCAGATTCAATGTATTACAATATGTTGTCCCAGAAGTGAAAGACCTTTACAACTGGCTGGAAGTAGAATTTAACCCACTAAAACTCTGTGAGAGAGTCACGAAGGTAAGCCTTCGCGTTCAGTTTTGTGTTAGGTCACCGTGTAGCCTGCCCCTTGCAGTTTTAGTTTGTTTCTATTATTAAGTGCGAACTATTATATTGTCCTGTGTGTTTGAATTCAGTGCACATTTCTTTCTTGGTTTCCTTGTTTCTTTCCCTCCCTCCCTTTCTTGCTCTCTTTCTCTTTCTCCACCTGAGTGCATGTTTATTGATTTTTTAAAGAGAAGAGGGGAGGGAGGGAGGGGAGATGAAGTGAAACATCAGTCTGTCGCCTCTTGTTTGCACCTGGAGGACTGAACCCGCTGGACAACACCCCAACCAACTGAGCCACACTGGCCAGGGCTTCAGTGCACGTTTCATTATCTGTTGTTTTCGTGACAAGAGAAAAGGTACTTCTGATGTGCGACACAAACCTGTGGGGGTGACTTAGCAGCATGACTTATCTTAGCCATTGCTGCCAGTCACCTTCAGACAAGACCCATCAGTTTTGTAATACATTCTGCATTTCTTTGTGTTGCGTGGTGTTTTTGTATGTTAAGAAAATTGGGGAAAAAATTGAAAAAGTTTTGTAGATGTTTTAGTGTAGTAAGTATAAGTTCTGAAGTAGTAAGTATAAGTAGTAAGTATAAGTCGTTCTGAATTTAATGTGTTTTTATAGGTTCTAAACTGGGTTAAGGACCAACCCGAAAAGGAACCGGAACTGCAGCAGTACGTCCCACAGCTGCAGAGCAACACCATCCTCCGTCTTCTGCAGCAGGTAAAGATGAATCGTGGTGTTTCGTGTAAGAACTGGAATTTCCTCCCTTGATTGTTTTGATTGTGAAACTGAAACCTTTCAGAATGGCCTAGGAAGTGAAAGACTCCCCAAATTCTGCTCCCTGTCCAAAATTAGTCTTATTGATATTTGATTTGGGGGAAAAAGACTTATGTGTAATTTATAACTTTTTTTTCTCCTTTTTTGTTGAACACTTTGTACATTTTTTCCTTGTTGGTAATGGCTTTTCATTGCCTAAGGGTACCATAACTTATTTATTCAGACTGTTGATGCAATCTGTATTTCTGGGCTTCTTGCTGTTAGAAAGTGTTGCAGTGAGCATATTTCTTACTTCTGTGACTTTCTGTAGCATAAATAGTACAATTAGTCATAGAGTTTATGCGTTTGAAGCTTTAATAGCTCCTGAAAAGATTCTGTTAAGGGACCCTCCCATCAGGTGCAAATGAGAGCCTTTGCTCTTGCAAACAGTAGGTATTATCAGTCTTTCAATATATTTTAGTCCATCGTACTAAAGTTTGACTATTTTGATTTCTAATATGGTTTCAAGTTCCTGTTTTGTTTTCCATTTGTTTCGTTTGGGAGAGGGACTTTTATTATGTGTTCTCTTCAGTATTTGTGCACATTTCATTGACCTGCTTTCTCGTATATGTGAGCAGTGTTATTTCTTATGTGCTATACAAATAGTTGAAGGTTAATTAGCAGTGTAACTAAGTAGTAATGCTGCCAGTCTCCTTCAGACAAATCGTTTTAGGAACTTGTTCAGATGAATCAGGTAGCAGGTCTTTATCTGCAAATGTGTCATCAGTTAGGGTTTTTTTGTTTTGTTTTATGAAATTATAAAAAGATGCTTTTCAAAAATAGTATAATATGATGGCTTGAAGCGTAGGATTAGATGTTGAAAGCCTTGCATCGGAATGCCAGTTCCAGCAATGTACTGTTAATGTAGATACTCTGAACTTCAAGTTCTTTTCTTTGAATGATGGGCATAGTTTCTACTTCCCATGTATGAGACTGCACGTAAAAAAATGCTCATTAAATGATAGCTATTATTAGTAACCTTGTGTTTTTTATGCAGGTGGCACAAATTTATCAGAGCATTGAGTTTTCTCGTTTGACTTCTCTGGTTCCTTTTGTTGATGCTTTCCAACTGGAACGGGCCATAGTAGATGCAGCCAGGCACTGCGACCTGCAGGTATGTGCTGTGAGGAGGCTCTGAGCAGGAGGCTGGGCTTTGAGGGCTAAAAACACATCTTTTGTGTCTCAGCTTTTGGTACATTGGCATCATTTTAAAGCTTGACTAGTAAATCTTCCAGGTTTTTTATTCAACATCCTGTTGTTAATTTGTTTCTCATTGAGTTGAAATTTTTAGTCAAAAGTCATTTGAAGAATACTTTATATGCATATGGATTTAACTACTGATAATATTAATTTTCAAAGGTTCGTATTGACCACACTTCTCGGACCCTGAGTTTTGGATCTGATTTGAATTATGCTACTCGAGAAGATGCTCCACTTGGTCCTTATTTGCAAAGCATGCCTTCGGAGCAAATAAGAAACCAGCTGACAGCCATGTCCTCAGTACTTGCAAAAGCACTTGAAGTCATTAAACCAGCTCATATACTGGTATGCATCTTCGGGAGTAAAGAACTACAGAAATTTTGAGGGGCCCTTGTGCTACATCTTTCACAAAAAGGTTTGAGATGGTGTCTGAGAGAAGGGACTTGTTATATTACCTATTCAATTGTATTTGGTAATTTCGATATTTTTATCAAATTTCTTTATCAGATGCACATATCAGCGAGGTGCTTTCCGTGGGATAAAATAATACGGTCCACGTAATAATGAGTGTTGGAATATATCGCACAGTGATGGTCCCCCCAGTAGGGAGTACTGTCTGTCGTTGGGCTTTTCCTTCATGCGCAAGTTGTTGTTTTCTTGTTTGTGTATTCTTTTAATGTTCCTTCTTGGCTCTGGAACATTTCAAAGTAGATTGGGTGCAGTGTAGCACATCGAGGTTTTTCAGCTACGTTACTGCTGTGGGAGGAGTGTCGTGGCCTTTGGGACTGAGAGCTAGTAGCTTGAATAATCTTGTGTTGTTAAATGCAGATGCATAAGGATAACGCATCAGATTATTTAGTAAGTTTTGATGCCTAATACCATGGTAGCTGACTTAATCTTTTGTTTTGAACAACGTTTGTTTTTGAAGCAAGAGAAAGAAGAACAGCATCAGTTGGCTGTCACTGCGTACCTTAAAAATTCGCGAAAAGAGCATCAGCGTATCCTGGCTCGCCGTCAGACAATTGAGGAACGGAAAGAGCGGCTTGAGAGTCTGAATATCCAGCGTGAGAAAGAAGAATTGGAGCAGAGGGAAGCTGAACTGCAGAAAGTACGGAAGGCAGAAGAAGAGAGGCTGCGACAGGAGGCAAAGGAGAGAGAGAAGGAGCGTATTTTACAGGAACATGAGCAGATCAAAAAGAAAACTGTTCGTGAGCGGCTGGAACAGATCAAGAAAACAGAACTGGGTGCCAAAGCATTCAAAGATATTGATATTGAAGTAGGTAGTACGTCACTTGTTAAACTCAGTTTTATCCAGCTTTCTCAGAAGTATAGCCCATTACCATTTATTAGTATATTTTGAGTTAATTGGGTTGTTTCACTCATTTTGGTACATAAGATTTATTAACTACTATCTGTGAAGTAAGCATTTGTTTTTAATGGCTGTGCAATTTTTCAGCATATTGGAGGAGTGAGAAATAGATGTTATTTTCTCCTTACAATAAAATGGAAATATGGCTATTGCAAGACATTTTTACGCTGCCCAAATTTACCCCTTGTAAACATTTACCCATTATGTAAAAAGTAATTTAAGATTTGATTCTAGAATCAGTGCTCCATTGCATTTCTTTTATATTCTTATTTAAAGATTTCATTTATTTATTTTTAGAGAGAGGGAAAGGGAAGGAAAGAGGGAGGGAAACATCAATGTGTGAGAGATACATGGTTGCCTCTCACACGCCCCCAACTGGGGACCTGGCCCACAACCCAGGAATGTGGCCTGACTGGGAATCAAACCAATGACCTTTTGCAGGCCAGCACTCAAGCTACTGAGCCACGCCATCCAGGGCTATATTCTTATTAATGGTTGTGCATTTGTATTACTTTTTAGGACCTTGAAGAGTTAGATCCAGATTTCATCATGGCTAAACAGGTTGAACAACTGGAGAAAGAAAAGAAAGAACTTCAGGAACGCCTAAAGAATCAAGAAAAAAAGGTAAATGAAAAAAGCCTGGTAAACTTTTAACATGTCAAATTAAGAGATTTTTTTAAAAAAACTCTATTTGTTTTCATGTTATTCAGATTGACTATTTTGAAAGAGCTAAACGTTTGGAAGAAATCCCTTTAATAAAAAGTGCTTATGAAGAACAGAGAATTAAAGACATGGATCTGTGGGAACAACAAGAAGAAGAAAGAGTAAGATTTCAATTTAATTGAAATATTTTTAGATTGTAAGCTATAATTAAATCCTTTGCCTTTGCCAGCAATGGGACATTGACTTGTTTTGTATTCTTTGCCAGATATGGTGCTTTAGTGATTGCATATGAACAGATTGGTGGGCACAAATTTTTACAGTGAGATCAAAAAGTGAAACTTCTAAAATAACAAAGCACAACTGAAAAGTGTGGTTTTTAAAACAGGCTCTATGGGGATATACCGTACTTTTGCCGTGTATAATATGCATATTTTGCCCTATTTTTTGAGGGAAAATAAGGATGTGCACTATACATGGGTAGTACTGATTCCGTATCTATGTAAATATTTTAATTTTTTTGTTTATGCTTATGTGTTAAAAGTGTAACTCTAGAGAGCAATAACAATACGTTCAAAAACGAGTGCTTAAATTTCTTCATAATGCAAAAAAGTGTCAAATAAGTAAATTAGTAATTGAATTAAAAAATTAAAATGAAATATTTTTTCCTGACAGTTTGGGCTAAAAACTTGGGTGCGCATTATACACGGCAAAATACGGTAACTCATGTGTCTTGTCGTTCACCTAGTGAAAGTGTGCAGTTGACTGTCTTTAGTGTATTTCCAGAACTGCGCAGCCATCTAATTTTGGAACAGCTCAGAAGAAACTTGGTACCCATTATCAGTTATTCCTCATGTTGTTTCTACCACCAGGCTGTAGGCAACCTCTTTTTTGCCTTCAGATTTACCTATTTCAGGTATTTATGTAAGGGAATCATATAATATATGACTAGACCTTTACTTTTGTTAGTTGCTCTTTACCTAATGATACAAAAATAAGGTTTGAAAATGCCTGTAGTGGCTGAAGTTGTAATACGAAGAAGTGACCTCATTCTGGTTAAGAAGTGGAAGGTAACCACAGGCACAGACGGTGTGCATTTGTGGGGGCTGCAGCGTGGAGGAAGCAGCCCTCCTCTTGGTTCCATCGGCTTGTCGTTTTGGGCCTAGTGTTGCTAGTTCTTTCTTCCTTTTATTTTTTAAGAAGTTGGAATTTTAGTGATAGTTCTCTTTGACATTTGGAAAAATGCTGTAGACCAAATAAAATATTTAAGGTGATTTACTGCAATCTCTGCCCTGAAGCCTTACCTTTTTTTACTTGAGGCACAAATAGAAAAGCCTGAGTCTCCAGTTTTATTTCTTTTTTGTGTGGGTGGGTGGGTTATTTATTTATTTATATGGAGGGGAAGGGAGGGAGAAAGAGAGGGAAACATCAGTGTGTGGTTGCCTCTCATGCCCCCCCAACTGGGGACCTGGCCTGCAACCCAGGCCTGTGCCCTGACTGGGAATAGAACTGGCAACCTTTTGGTTCACACACCGGCACTCAATCTACTGAGCCACACCAGCCAGGGCTACAGTTGTTTTCAAGGAAGAAATGCCTTTAATAATTCAAACATAGTGCTTATTACCATTTTTTGGTGTTTATTGTTTGTATTTGCTGTTTGTTTTAACATGTACATTACAGTTTTTCCTTCATAAAAATTTGTGGTACTGTGGGCCTAAATGAAGACAGTGATTTACAGGTACCCGTGATGCCTCACGCATCCCCCTGATCGCATTCCTGGGGAGCTGTTAGCACAAGGAGTAGTCACCCTTCCATTTTTTCGGCAGGGTGGATGGGGCACAAGAGCTGCTTGTACTCTGCAAGAATGTGTCAGGATGTGGGGTAAATCAGGACTCAGAAAATGAAAGCTTGGGAAATTCAACGTTGTGTTATGTATTTGCAGATTACAACTATGCAGCTAGAACGAGAAAAGGCTCTCGAACACAAGAATCGATTGTCACGGATGCTTGAAGACAGAGATTCGTTCGTAACGCGACTCAAGGCAGCACGGCAGTCTGTTTATGAGGTGAGTGTGGGCTTTCAGGGCAGTGTTTGCTCCTGGGTTTGAGTTTTGCCTTAAAGGTTCTTTTTTTAAACACAGTGGCACATCCTGTATTGATCTAACAAATACAATGTTATCATTCAAATAATGTTTTGATAGAAAATTTCTTAAATATTTTCCAGTCAACCATTACTGTTTTTCTGAAGGTGAAGGGCGGACTGCATGAAATTGATTGTTGATACAAGCTTTGTTTATTGTTTAATTCAGAAAGAAACTAAGTGTCCTGCTCTTAAAATTCTAATTTAATCATTCAGTTTAGTTAGTATGGGTCACAAACTCAATATTGTTGACAATTTAAATTTTCGTAAATCTTACATTCGAGACAAACTTCAGTCATTTGGAAATTCTGGTTTTTATACTTGAACATTGCTTTTTATGGTTCCAAGAAATCTGCAATGCTTTTGTAAAGTTTAAATTTAACGGCTATTTGCAGCTTTTCAAAAAAATCCGATCTTTAAAAAAAATTTTGGGGTAACCAATTACAGGAAAAACTTAAACAGTTTGAAGAACGATTAGCAGAAGAAAGGCATAATCGCTTGGAAGAACGTAAGCGGCAACGTAAGGAAGAACGCAGAATAACCTACTACAGGGAAAAGGAAGAGGAGGAGCAGAGGAGGGCAGAGGAGCAAATGCGGAAAGGTAACTGTGGGCCAGTACCTGAGGTACGCCCAAGGTTGATAGCAGGGCAGGTTATAGCAGTTTTATTTGGACAGCAAAGGAATTGAGGAGTCGGGATCATTGGCTTATTAACTATACCTAACTAGTTCTCAGGTTCTGAGATCTTAACCTAGTTGTCTGTAATTTGTTGCACTTAAAGATACTAGGTCTTAACCTACTAGCTGAATTTCACATTTTTGCTGTTCGTTTAAAAAATTAATACTGCTTTTTAAATTTATATCACTGTATCTTCGAGGGAAGACCCAAAAAAACCTCAGAATTACCTTCTGGAGGGCAGGCCCCTTGTGGTACAGGCTTCCCCTGCTAGATGGGTTCTAGGAACCCATTTGTATCAGCGCACCAGCTGGCATTGTTGTGAGAGGCTGTGTTCGGTTTCAGTGACTTTTTTTTTTTTTTTGAAGACGGAACACATTTGCCCATTTCATGATGGGTGACTTACATGTGCACCTGCCCACACTGCACTGAGTCTACAGCAGTATTTGACCCAAAATGGCACGACCCCCGTGCCCTGCCCTCCCTATTCACCTGATCTCGCCCTAATTTCCCTGGATGAAAAAGTCCTCAACAGGAAATGTTTTGCCGATGTGGAACAGGTGAAACAAAAAATGACAGAAGCATTAAAAAGCATCAAAATTGACAAGTTCAACAACTGATTTGAGCAGTGCAAAAAAAGTCTTGATAGGTGTATTGAATCAAATGGAAAGTACTTGGGAGGTGGCTGAAGTTTAAACATGTAGTAGGAGTACACAATTTTTTATAAATGAATTTCAAGTTTTTTGGGTCTCTTGTAAGCAGTATTAACGTTTACTTAGGACTACCTGCCAGATGAACTCTGTCAAATAATCCTTTTTCTGGATATTGCATATGCTTAGGAGATGGAGGGGATCCCTAATATTTCCTTAAGTCACTACAAAACTATTAATGATGAGTGGCATAAAACTTGTTTTCTCAAACATCTTCTATCCTTTAGCTGATTGTAAGCTATTTTTATATTCTTAAAAAGCATTTATTTCTGTATTCTGCATGTTCAGTAACAGAAAAGTAGACCTAGCACTAAAGGAAAGGTGTGGGTAGGAGGCACACTTTCTAACCTAATCCCTTATGCAGAGCGTGAAGAGAGAGAACGTGCTGAACGGGCCAAGCGTGAGGAAGAGCTTCGAGAATATCAGGAGCGGGTCAAGAAGTTAGAAGAGGTAGAAAGGAAAAAACGCCAAAGGGAGTTGGAAATTGAAGAAAGGGAGCGTCGCAGAGAGGAGGAGAGACGACTTGGTGACGATCCGCTTTCCAGGAAGGTGAGTACGTAGACGTCGTTTCTCCCTGGGGTGGCTCGTGCTGATCGGCGCTCCTCCTCCTCTTGCACGACGTGTGTATGTATGTATGTCAGTGCATGTGTCGGTGTCTGGGCTTAGTGTTTTAAACCGGTTACATTCACGTTTCTGGTATTGCTTCGTCTTCCCACAGACAGAGGGTTCTTAAGGAGAGAAAATTAAACATGTTAGTGAGGCTGAGATTTTTACAGGCTTTGGTTTATTGAATCTCATGAGACTAAATAGTTGACAAAAGATAACGCATTAGTGCTGTTGCAGGGGGATTGTTCTGTGTTCCTTGGAAGGAGTTGCTGTGAATTAAGAGGGTGAGGTGAGTTCTCTAATTCTTGGCACTCAAAGTTGGGTCTGATAGACCATCAATATTCAGCATTCCCTGGGAGCTTGTTAGAGATGCAGAGTCTCAGGCCCAACACCAAACCTTCTGAATCAGAACCTGCCTTTTAACAAGATTGCTAAGCAGTTCAAACACTGCTCTATTTATTATGTTTAATTTGCACGCATGCCCAGAACTGACCTATTTCCTCCCCCTCTATTTTGTGTCTCTTTAATTCCCTCTCCTGACTGGTGGCATTGTTACCCACTTAGATCACAGAGGTCCAAACCCCTCGCTCCCCTTTCTGTTTCTACATTGCTGCCTTGATTCGGAGTTTTCTTTTGTCTGCATTATTTACTGGTCTTCCTATTTTTCTCCTGGTCATAATCTTCCCCCAGCTTCAGACCTCCCTCTGCATTGTGACCTGCTTGATTTTTCGTAATGTGTATTTGGTCATTGCACCTGCTTTTGGGTTTCAAACCTTTCTTTGGTTGGTTCTCATTACATAGAACAAAAGGTTAAAACATGCCTTAGCAGGCAAGGCCTTTCATGTTTACTGTTCTTTTTCATGAGCTTCGTCTGCGCCATTTTCTAATTCTTAGTTACCTATACTTCAGCCAGACTGAACTAGTTTTATGCTTTTTCAGGTGTCTGTGACATCTACCTAAATGTTCTTTGTTTTCCCTGGGATGTGCCCAGGCTGCCTCTTAAACAAAATACTGCTTGTTTTTAAGGTTAAGAGCTAAGCAGCTAGAGGGTTTCTTGCCTGCCTTTTCTCCACTCCTTTTTTTGTACCCTGCCTATACCAAGCCCTCCTCTTCATTGGAGGAACCCTTAGTAGGCTACCTGTGTGGTCTCTGATTTCAGTTTTACATATATGTGGATAGGTTGTCAGCTTTGTTACACTTGTTGCTAATTTCTATTTCCACTTTCTTGTTATTAGTGATTGTGGCCTGCATGGTTTCTAATTTTTGGAATTTAATACATTTTTTTTATTTGTGTCTTAAAACATGGTCATGTTTTAGGAGCACTTTTGGTTGGGCACAAAGTTCTACGTGTGCGTGTGAAACCAGAGCAGTTGTGTTACTTGATTTAATTTAATTTGCTTCATCCTGTTAATTTACGGGAAGTCCATCCTGTGAAGAAAGTGAGGTGGCTTACCCATGATTGTGGGTTTGTGACTTAGATTCTTTTAGTTTTTGCAAATCTGTGTTCATCCTTTTGTTTGTTTTCTGCCCCTGCCCCCCACTTCACCTTCTCTTTTAATTGGAGAGTTTTTAGTTTTATCTCTTCAATTTACCATGGTAACTGTTATACTTGTTTAATTTCTAACATGGTTTGGACCTTTTACTTGCTTCCATGTCCCTGCCATTACTTCTTTTCTTCAAGCCAGACTTAAGAACTTTATTTTCTTTACTCTTTTAGTGAGGACCATTAATGTTTTCCAAAATCTGTGTAAACTTAACAGTCTGTAAATTTTGGGAACTCTTCTGTCTCTTCAGAACAAAACAAAATTCTGAGCATACTTTTATTTAAGTTTTATTGCAATCGGCTGTATATTTTTGCTTCCAGAGCATTAAAACATGTTCTGTCTTTAAGGATTCATTATAGTCATCCTGGCAAACGTGATTTAGTTTCAAGTACATTTACACTGTATCACCTTTTCCCTTTTGCATGTAACGTTTTGTTGTGTGTTTTGTCTGCTTGATCTTTTTTCCCAGAACGTCTTTGTGTGTGTCTTTTGTTTCTATCTCAGTGGAACGGTGGTGCCGCGGCTGGGGCCGGTTCAGGACCTCCTCCCTCAGAGACTCAGAGACCTGGACACGGAGCTAGCTGTGCTAGTGCACGCGGCGGGGGGCGGGGGGGGTGCGGGGATGGCACAGTCTTGGGAGGCGCCGTTTTATTCCCGGGAAGCTTTTAGAGTGTTCTCTGTCCTCGGTGTGGAGGGAGTTTAAGGCTGTGCCGGGGCACCAGGGTGTGGTCTCTACGAGCTGTCCTTTGTGGCACACGTGTCCTTCCGGTCAGAAGACGCAGTTCACTCAGCATAGAGAGGCTGGAAGTCCCTTTTCTTAGGGAGATTTTTTTTCTCCTTTTCTGTATTCTGGTCTTTCAAGAGTTCTTTATCTTTTTTAATGTTTCGCTTTTTTCAACTCTGTCCTTTTGTAACTGGTTTTCTGAGATTCCTGTTTAATTTATATGTTTATCAACAGAGCCTGTTCTACTGTTTGATCTGTCAAGTGAATTTAAAGGTTTGGTGATCATGTTAAATTTTTAGAATTCTTTTTATTTGTTTAATGGCTCATAGCCACCTAAAAAAAAATCTCTTGAGATTCTAATATTTGTCCTAAAACCTCATAATTTGAATTCCTTGAGTTTAACTTGCAGGTGAGTATGAAGGGCAGGAGAAACTTGGTTTTCCGGGTGTGGACATTCCTTCCCTTGGAGTGACCATCAGTGACACTGACAGCTGAGGTCCCACTTTCTCCCATGGCGCTCGCTTGGGGATGTCCTGGAGAACAGCCCGGACAGCCCTGAGTCAGTGGCGGGGATGGCAGCTGACTTATTTGGCCATTCTAGTTTTTGGAGGTTTTTGTTACCCAAGGCACTTCTGAATTTTAAATTAAGATCCTCATATTCACCTGCCAGGGATTGTAGTTATTCTTGGTTTAATCAGGTTTTTGTGTTAGTCCTTCCACTCCATCCCGAGAGCTTGTTTTATATTGTTCTTTTCTGATCATGGCCTTACGTTGTGTTTGTAGAGTCAGGCCGTATCCGAGGTGTTTGTGATTAAAATTGTGCGCATCTCCCCTTACAAAGGCCGCACCATGTTCATACTCCCACCTGAAGGATGTTGAGCGGCCCCCACACCCTTTCCGTAATTTGCATCGAGCATGTATTTTGAACAGGGTACTGCTGTTAATCTAACCATCCCTTCTTAGACATGTCACTTTCTCCACCTCTGTTTAGTAGGCACTGTGATGCACATTTTGGGACACTCGGCTTCTTTCACATAATCTTAAAAGGGAATTGGCAGGTCAAAGAAAATTTGTAGGCATTTTGATGATTCCAGGGGCTGCTGCCAGCTTGCTTTCAAGTGGTAATTTACCATTCATAGAACCACACAGTACATGAGAATAGCAGTTTCACTGTCCTGCCAGTCTCATTTCAGGTTAAAAGAGAAACAGTTTTAAAACTTACTTATATTTAAAGACTTGAGATTGCTTAATATAAGTACGAAAATGTTTGATGATAATACCAGTAGTTGTAATTGTTGCCCATGCAGTGTGTCTTACTTTTGCCATGTAGGACTCTCGTTGGGGAGACAGAGATTCAGAAGGCACGTGGAGAAAAGGGCCCGAAGTAGAATCTGAGTGGAGAAGAGGCCTGCCGGAGAAGTGAGTGGGGCTGGGGAACGCGGTGCCAGCTCATCGTGGGTGTGGGCGTGACCCGGTGGTGGTTTCCCGGTTTGACTTACGTGGTAGGAGGGGGCAGAGCTGTGCAGAGTTGTGTGTGTGTCTGTTAATGGAATGTTTCCTGTGGTTTGCTTCGACCTGCTGTAACTGCTGACTTAGGGTCATCGTGAGAAATGAGTTTTGGAACAGTATTAAAGTTAGAGTAAGAATGAACAGTTTCATAACAAATAGCTTTTCAAATCATTCTTTAAAATGAATTGCCAAGGGACTCCTAGAAAAGTTCAGGTACCCTTTTAAAAAAAGCAGTCATCTGCTTACTGTTTTATTATATGTTGCTGTAGTATTTGTTTTTATTAGGAGTACATACTATTTTAGGAGTAGGATTAACGAATTTACACTGAAGTGATTGTTGAAAATAAGTAATTCTCAAAAGGACTATTTGCTTTTTAAAGAAAATGTAAAGCTGTTTGGCGTGTTGCTCTGCAGGGAGTGGAGACGTGGAGAAGGGCGGGACGAGGAGAGGCCTCACAGAAGAGACGAAGACCGCCCCAGGCGGCTCGGGGAGGAAGAAGAGAGGGAGTCTTCCCATAGGCCAGATGACGACCGGGTTCCCAGGCGCGGCGCAGACGAAGACAGAGGCCCCAGACGTGGACCTGATGAAGATCGGTTCTCTCGCCGTGGTGCAGATGATGACCGGCCCTCTTGGCGTAATGCGGATGACGACAGGCCTCTGAGACGAGTTGGTGAAGACGACAGGCCTCTCAGACGAATTGGTGAAGACGACAGGCCTCTGAGACGAGTTGGTGAAGATGACAGGCCTCTGAGACGAGTTGGTGAAGATGACAGGCCTCTGAGACGAGTTGGTGAAGATGACAGGCCTCTGAGACGAGTTGGCGATGAAGACAGGCCTCTCAGACGAGTTGGAGAAGACGACAGGCCTCTCAGACGAGTTGGCGATGAAGACAGGGCAAGCTGGCGTCATGCGGATGATGACAGACCACATAGACGAGGACTGGATGAGGACCGAGGAAGTTGGCGGACAGCCGATGAAGACAGAGGACCAAGACGAGGGATGGATGAGGACCGGGGACTGCGGCGAGGAGGTGCTGATGACGAGCGATCATCCTGGCGTAATGCTGATGAGGACCGGGGTCCCAGGCGAGGCATGGATGAGGACCGGGGTCCCAGGCGTGGATTGGATGAAGATCGAGGAACTTGGAGGAATGCCGATGATGATAGAATTCTGAGGCGCAGTGCGGATGATGACAGGGGTCCTTGGAGAAACATGGATGACGACCGGATCTCAAGACGGACGGATGATGATCGGATTCCCAGCAGAAGGGGTGAGGACTCAAGGCCTGGTCTCTGGAGACCATTCGTCAAACCAGGTAAGATTATTTTAAGGATTTATTATTTATTTTTTTACAGTAATTTTAATTTTTATTGCATTTTTATCCATTACCATTTATCCCCCCGTCCCCTCTTCCACCTCCAGCATCCCTGCCTCCTCACAGTCAGCATGCTGTTGTCTGTGTTTACCAGTTCTCTTCGTTTTCACTCCATCCCTCCAACACTGCCCCTACCCGCCCCAGCTGTCAGCCTGCACTGCCTGAGTCTGTTTCTGTTTGGTTTGTTCAGGTTTAGAGAGAGGGGAAGGGAGGGAGAAGGAGAAAGGAGAGAGCCATCAGTCCGTTGCACCCTGGCTGGGGTCAAATCCGCAGCCCAGGCATGTGCCCCACCTGTAATCTAACCCAGCCACCTTTGCTTTGCAGGCTGCTGCCCAGCCCACTGAGCCACACCAGTCGGGGCTCAAATGACTATTTTGATTTTTTAAAATAAAAAGTTATTTTCCAATGAAAAAAAATGAAATTGTAATGGGTATATGACAGATTGGTCCGTATTCCTATTAGCTTCTAGATAAACTGATCTTTTTTCTCGAATATCTCTGCAGTGACTTAGGTCAAAGCTCACTTACCTTCAGTATCCCACACACCAAAACAGAGTGACTTTGCTCTTTTTTCTGCTTTGTTTTCCTTTTGCTTTTTTACTGCTTTAAGGGCTCTTCTGTGTCCATACCATACCTGTCTGTTCTTTAGGTTCTGTCCTGGGCCAGCCTCCTTGTAATAAGTAACAAAGAGCAAAATACACTTGCCAGCTATAGGGTTATACTCTCGGCAAGAGCTCATTTCCTTGTCAGTCTTAGGCCTGATCATCTTTCATACTCTGCTATTCTTGAGCAATTGTATGCAAGTCTGTGAACTTGACTGTAGTCTCCAGATGACTTCCTTCCTGCCTTCAGACCCGGCGTTTCCAGCTGCACACTGTACACAGCACCCCCCCCCCCCCGAAGTGTCACTGACAGTTCAGACTCAGCCTGTCACAACTGCGCCCGTGCGCGCACATGCACACACGCGAGCACCTGCTTCTCTTCGGGGACACCACTTTCCATCTAGCTGTGTAAGCTGCGAATCTGGGAGTGCTTTGCGCTCTTCTTTTAGGGGAATCTTTCATTTAGTTCAGCTCTCTCTCCTTAGTGTTCCTTAAGCCCACCCACTTCTGGTCCCCCTGCGTGCAGTTGGCTCTGGGCCTGTCCTCCTTTCTTTGGGCCCTTGCTGGTCTGTCTCTGGGCGCGCGTGCCTCCAAGCCAGTGCGGCCTGTTCTCAGTGTGGACAGAAGCGAGCAGCTTCCTTTCCTTGCCTTTCCCTCAGTGCTTTCTGTCGCATACTCCCGTCTCTTCTCTCCTGGTCTCACTTCCTTCTGCTGTCCAGTTGTGTGGCTTTGGGCAAGCCGCTTAACTTTCCTGAGCCTCATGTAAAATGCGGGTAGCAGTGTCATCAATTCTTGGTGGTTGGGTTTTATAAAGTCTCTGAGTACTGAACCCTTTGCTCCTAGGGAAAATACAAGGTTAGGTTCCCGTGAGCCTTCTGGTTTACAGCAGTTTCGTTAACCAGTCAGTACACAACTTGTTTACTATATTTCTGTTTAGAGATACCTCATTTAATATATATTGTTGATTCATTAACATGGAATTCATGGTCAAAGCTCTGTAATTTATTCCTTAATGAAGCTTATCTAACCCGTGTATTTTCTTCCATCCATTGCCTTCTTGTGCTTGGGAACACTAGAAAACACTTCAGCCCAATGCTTGGAGGCCATTTTAAGCAGTGAAATTGCCAATTAAAAGCACAAAAATGCAAAAACGTGGCACTAGCTAGGCCTTCAAAAGGATGCTTATTTAAAGTATGAGGGATGTAGCAAGAAGACAGAGCATTGCTTTATTCAGCCTCAGCTGAGAATATATTGTACTTGTCAGTTAACTGAAATATTTTGCCGCCTTGCACATGTCTGCAAGTAACCATAAAAGTTCTCCAATTTACTTTTGGGAGTACAAATAAACGTTAGCATATAGGCAAACTAGCAAGTACAAAAATCTACTTAACTCGGAGCTATGGATAGGATTGAATGAGGTAATATACAGTTTGGAATAGTGCTGTGGCATGTGGTAATCGAGTGCTAACAGGAATAATAATTATTAGCCTTACAACTGTAGTGTGTTTTCATTGAAATCTCTGCTCCCTTTTGCCTCTTTGCACATAAAAATAAAATGTTCCTAGATTTGGACATTCCATGGGTAGGTATGAGGTATTGGGCAGGGTCAAAGGATTTATCCTTGTTTCCTGATCGTGATCGTGTGGGTAGTAAATGGAGGAGGGCAGGAAAATTAAATAAAAGGATGGTTTTAGTTACAAAGGTTTTGAAAACATTGCAGGATATAAATGGAAATATAATTGGAGTTCTGTCTCAGAGATCTGGCTTCTACCCTTCACCCTTTAAGTTCTCAGCTTAAATAAGTTGTTTGCCATCAAAACAGATTTTTTACACCCAGAATATCTGCACACAAGTTATTCAACCCAGGCTTATGTAAGTTTCTTATGTCATGTTCCTGTATGTTAGAAAAACAGGATAGGTGGTCATATAAATAGGAGCTGGGGGTTTTGTGAAATGAGGTAAATGGCTTTCGTTTTTTTTAATGAACTTGGAGTGTCTTAAGTTAGTATTTAGAATAGTGATGGATTACTCCCAACATTAAACTCTCTATTCATTGTTGCCAAACTGTGTTTCTTGAGTAGAAAATTTTTTTTTTATTCTTTCAAAAAACAGGTGGATGGAGAGAGAAAGAAAAGGCCAGAGAAGAGAGTTGGGGTCCACCTCGAGAATCAAGACCATCAGAAGATCGTGAATGGGACAGAGAAAAAGAGAGAGAGAGAGAGAGTCAAGATCGCGAGGAGAGCGGCAAGGACCCCGAGAGAGAGAGGGACAGAGAGAGAGACGGGGACCGAGAGGACCGTTTCAGGCGGCCCAGGTTTGACGCTCTCGTGGACACTGTTGGTGGGGTTCTGGTTGGGGTCGTCTTGCATACTCTTGTATGTTCCCCCTGCCTAAATTAATCTATTAGAATCATCGCTTTTTTTTTTTTTTTTAAATAAGAGTTTTAGAGGTCATCTAAGTGAATGTTCCCTCTTAACCAAGTGTGGCGTGAAAGCCAGAGCTGTGCGGCTCTCGGCAGTGCAGGCGCCTCTTCGGTGGGGGAACAGGGGCCGGTTGTCTTCCTCAGCCCGTGGCCTTTCCCTGCGGTTTAAGGCCGTCAGTCTTGCTGCCCTGAAATTGTTAAAAGCCCCTTTTCTTCCTTTTCAGTTGAAGTTACTGGGTCACATTTGTAAATAAAATTTTATAGGTTTCAGAAAGCTGCTTTACTTTTGTTAGCGATAATTCCTACTTCTTTTGGCCAAAGTGGCTTTGTACTGATAAATTGAGACCATCCCTGTTTAATAGAATTTCCTGCAGGGATGAAAATATCCTGTATCTGTAATGTCCATTATGGTAGCCAACAGTCATATTTGGCTGTTGACCATTTGGAATATGGTCAGTGTTACCGAGGGAGTGTCTTGACTTCATTTAGTTAGATTTAAGGAGCCATGTGTGGGTAGTGGCTACTGTGTTGGATAGCATACACCCAGGTGTTCTTATTTGACCTTCGTGCCTGCGGCATGAGATCGAGAGCAAGTGATGAGTTTGGACCTTATCCCTATTACTACATTCCTAAATTCTCTGAGCACCATGATGTATTATGACAAACTCACTTACCATTACCCATGTAGTCTGACATCAGAACTTAACATATCATTTTGGATGACTGCAGGGATGAAGGTGACAGGAGAAGAGCACCAGCTGAGGAAGCTTCAAGCTGGAGAGATTCGAGTCGCCGCGACGACAGGGATAGAGATGACCGCCGACGGGAGAGAGACGATCGCCGCGATCTAAGAGAAAGACGGGATGACAGAGACCGCAGGGGACCTCCTCTCAGAGCGGAGCGTGAAGAAGGTAGATTGTGTGTACAGCTGCTGAACTCCCGGAGAACCGTGACTTCTGGGGGATTGGGGGTTTTAGTCGTCTCATAAGTTTATGTGAACACCGGAAATGTGACAGCGGTGTTTAGCTTAGAATCCACAGTTCTCGTAAAGTTAGTCAGTGGTTGCTCAAGACACACTTTTCATTTTCACCAGTAACTACTGATTTGGATATTTGGAGTATGTCAGCTAACTCCCGCATGGTAGAACATTGATGGTTCTCAATGTCTCCATTTGATCTCTGTCAACCTCAGCGGGTCTCCCGGCCGTGGGGCATCGTCCAGGGAGACATGTCCAGCGTGAAACTTCACAAACCACTTTTGACGCATTCAGTCGGTCAAATCTTCTCCTTCATACATGCACAAATCTTCTTTTGCGTTTCAGTTGCATTTTTACCTTTCTTGAAATAAAGCATACTGTGTCAAAAATGTTGCATATATTCCATCTTCAAGATTAAAATGGCTGCACAAAAAATAATTTTAATAATCCATTGTATGGAAAAAACAAATGAACTTTTTTGGCCAACCCGATAGAGTAATACACTAATTAAATTGGTTACTAAGCAAAATATATAGATAAAAAGTTTATGTAAATGAGGAAACAGTTTATCACTTTTTTAAAAGTAAGGTCATAGTAGATTAGGACAAAGTGTAAATACTCTTTCTCTGAAATTGTGACAATTGAAACTTTAGTAAAAAATACTTTTAATATTTAAAATGATTATTGCACTAAAATAATTGTCTTACAAGCTTCTAATAGTTTATTAGTACAACTGGATTGTAAGGGTATTTCTGGGCCAGAAACCCTTTTAATTTAAAAATTTTTAAATTCAGCCATGTTATTATCACTTTGTCATAGTCTTTGTAGAATTATTGGGTTGGCCAAAACATTCGTATAGTTTTTTTCCCATGAAATAAAAGACACTTTTTTCATATTTTCATCAATAACTATATTGATTTGGATATTTTGGATATGGCGGTTATCTCCCACATGCTATAAGGTTGATTGGTCTCAGCTGATTTCTCCATTGGGTCGCTGTGAACTTCAGCTGATCTACCTGCCTGTGGAGCATTGTCCAGCGAGAAGTCTCTGGCATGAAAGGCATGAAACTTCACAAACCACTCTTGACATGTACAGTCACAGCACCTTCTCCATACACTGCACAAGTTTTTTGGTTTTTTTTTTTTTTTTTTTGCATTTCAGTTGTGTTTTTACCTTTCTTGAAATAGTAAAGCATAGTATTTCATCTTCAGTATTAAAATGGCTACACAACAATTCACCAATTTTGGTAAGTTACTGTTTTCAATGCATGCTGATAGGACAGTTGTCACAATATAACCTAACCAAATTGTTTCAAATGAGGTTAAAGACAGCTAAGCGCTACTGGAGTCATCTCACAGAAACAAAAAACCAAATGAACTTTTTTGGCCAAACCAATGAAACAGGACACTTGCCAGGCTAGTGATTTCTTGTTTGCAAATTTCAAGTATATCTCTAAGTCTGCATGTTTTCAAGGTTTTGTTAAGAAAATGTATCAAAATGATCATAATATATTTAGCTTTTACTAGTTTTTAATGCCTGTTCTGTATTGTTCTTTTCAGCACAGGATTTCTGAGTAATTTGAGGCATTCCTTTTGCTGAAGTTCTGTTTAGTTTCAGCCAGTAGAGGATAGTACAAACTAATTCTCTTTCCTTTAATTTAACTTTTCAGCAAGTTCCTGGAGGCGTTCTGACGACAGGAAAGATGATCGTCCAGAAGAGCGGGATACCCCTCGACGTGTTCCTCCTCCAGCTCTTTCAAGAGACCGAGAAAGAGACCGAGACCGAGAAAGAGAAGGTGAGAAGGAGAAGGCCTCATGGAGAGCTGAGAAAGACAAGGAGTCTCTTCGTCGCACTAAAAACGAGACCGATGAAGATGGATGGACTACAGTGCGACGCTAAGTCTCAGAAGGACGGACTCAGACTCCTGTCTTACATAGGTTTGATCACATCCGAGGATGGCTGTACTTGTGCTTCAGCCAGTCTGAATTGGATTCGTTAATGTTGTCTCACCATAACACAAAGCATGAACTTGTACTAATCCTTTATCATAGATCGATCACACGCCGTTTCCACAGAAGGTTGGAAAACCATGCCATTTTCTGGAATTTAAGGTGTTGCATTATTTCATCAATCACTTGTTTACAAAAAAGAAAAAATAAAAAATAAATTGAAAATGTGAACCCTTCAGGTATTGAGTAATACCCGTATCTTGGTATAGAACTGATATTTTCTTTTTGATTTTTGAAATATATTAATTTGGAATGAGGTAAGGTTCTATTATACAAAATGTATTTCAAGACTCTAAAGCGAGGGGCTAAAGCAATTTTCACACCATTAGCAGTTGAGACATGCCTCTAGGTGTTTTGAGGTACCAGCTAAATACAGAACGTTTAGGTTCACTCTAAATGCAGTAAACTTGACAAACGTTGGATGCAGTGGGATGTTCTGTAGATTTTACTTGAGAGAAGGTGAGTATAAAGTGATCTGCAGTTGTTGTAATGACAAGAATACTGCTCACATGTGAATCCAAGAGTTATAGCTTTTAAATTTTAAAGTATTTGGTAAACCTTTGCTGAGTTTTTTTGTTTTCTGTTGCCAATAGCAAACTGCTTTTCCATTAATGGAGAATTCAGCCTTTCAAGCATTTTAAATAAGACAATATTTATAAGTGTGATTTGGAGGAATTGTTTAAATTCTTTTTCTTAATTTCTTTTCAGGATAGATTCTTTCACCAAGTAACTTGTAGTAACGACTGTGTTGACTTCAATTTGGGGGTGTAGTGGCTGTGTTCAAGGTTAACTTTGGTCTCATTGAAGCCAACACAGAACTTGCTGCTGTGTTTTTTCTTTAATGATAAATAAAATACTTACAGAATTTGTTTCTGTGTTGATTTGTGATTATATTTAAAGTGTTTTGTTTATAATGGTGAATTTGCATATTCAGTTTGTTTTGTACTTAGTTTTTAGTGTCAAAGACAGCCTAAGTGCACTGTCAAGCAAACGTGGATAGGAGGTGTCCCCAAGACGATGTCCTTCATTCCTGTGGACCCCTTGGCTCCTCTGCAGTGCTGTTGCCTCTGTGAGCTTGTGTGCATCGCAGAGTGTGCGTGCATGTGTCTGGTTTACTGTCTTGGGTTATCCTCTGAAATTAGAAAAATTGTAATTCAGAGACTGTTAGTCGCAGCTTCATAGTAGCGATAGGCACTTAAATTATTTCTGATACTGAGTGGTGAGAGTTCCTGTTGGTACAGCTATAAGGCCAGAAGAGGGAGTATTGATGCTCTTTTACTTAAATATTATCAGATGTGGCCTTTTCTGTTTGATGTTACCAATGATAGAAAGCACTTTTTACATATTTAGCTTTATTGTCAAACAAGTAGAGGTCTTTAAAAGGTCTTGTGGGGAAAAGGCCTTTTGTAACAAAAGAAGTTGGGGCAGTAACCTACTCTGAGCTGACACCCCCTGCACCTGAACTCCACCCCTGGCCCCAACATGCATGTAGTTTTTCACAGGTGTCAAAGCTGACCAAGCAGCCTACTTACGAGTGCGTAGAAGTCTCCATGTTCCCAGCGGCTACTGCATTTTTCAGCGAGAATACCGTTACTGTTAATACAAGTGGGTAAGGGTGAGTGGGGATAGACATTGGCCAAAAAAAGACAATAATCGCACTAGTTGTCCACAGTGGCCACCAGGAGGAAGTTGGCATCGGTGGGGGAGGTGGTTTTATGTCCAGGACTACCTGTGTTTGGTTTTATACTATTTTGACTGTAAGTTGATTTATAGTTTCATAAGGGTAATTGACACATGGGACACTACAGAAGGTACGTTTCTCATGTTGTGGCTAAGAACAGACTAGAGAATGACAACTAAAACTTTCTTTTGCTGAGAGTACATAGATTTGTGGTGTAATTTTAAAACGTCATTTTGGCTTATAATAAATGTATGCCAAATGTTGTAGTCAAAGTTAGTAATTTTGCAGCTTCCAAAAAGGACTTCGCAGGAGAATTAAAATTCAAAGACATAAAAAGCCACTGGAAATGCCACCGCGGAGGACAGGCAGGTTAAGGCGATGCATGCCTCCAGAGCTGGGAAGGCTCTTCCGAGGGCTCCGTACATCGTGTTGATTTTAACTAAATGTGTAGCATGTTCTTTTTTTAAGATTTTATTTTTTAGAGAGGGGGATGGGAGGGAGAAAGAGAGGCAGAGAAACATCCATGTGTGGTTGCCTCTCCCACACCCCCTACTGGGGACCTGGCCCGCAGCCCAGGCATGTGCCCTGACTGGAATGGAACCAGCGACCTTTCTTTTTGCAGGCTGGAGTCCAGTCCACTGAACCACACCAGCCAGGGCTGTAGTATGCTCTTAACTGAAAATAATTTTTTTTCATACTGATTTTTAAACTGAAGAATTGGTAGGTTACATTTAAATACTGGGTTGGCCAAAAAGTTTTAGTTTTTTCCATACAATGTCTTTAGTAGCTCTAGGAGTGCTTAGTTGTCTTTTAACTTCACTGGAAACAATTTTGTTAGATTGTATTGTGACAGTTGTCATATCAGCGTGCGTTGAAAAAAACTTACCAAAATTGGTCAAATTTTGCGCAGCCATTTTAATAATGAAGATGGAAGAGTGTATGCAACATCTTCGGTGTATTATGCTTTATTATTTCAGGAAAGGTAAAAATGCAACTGAAACATAAAAGATTTGTGCAGTGTACGGAGAAGATACCCGGACTGATTGAACATGTTAAAGCCAGTTATCGAAGTTTCTTGGTATTGACATTTTGGTCAAGTAATTCTGTGCTGCGGGGCTGTCTTAGGCATTGGAAGGTGTTTAGCAGCACCCTGGCCTCTACCCACTAGAAATCAATAGCTGGAGACAGCTGATACACTGAAAATATCCAAGTCAATAAAGTTACTGGTCAAAATGAAAAATGTCTTGTTTCACATAAAAGACATAATAGACTTTAAAGCCAGCCCAGTACGTGAGTGTGGTTACTATACTTTTAATAAGACATCTCTAGAAAATTAATGGTAGTAATACCCTCTGTTTATAAACTCAGCATTTTAATGTTAGCTGGAGAAGGCAAATTTCGGGGCGGGGGCAATAACATCGGTTGTGTTTTAAATTAATATAATGGCTGCCAAACTGGCCGAGGGTCTTCTGGATACCCTTCCCAACACTCTCCTGACCTCAAGACTAAACTTCATCTTCAGTGTGTTCCCCGTTAGGCACGTCCCACCAAGCGACTTGTTTTGAAGATCTATCTAGTGAAGCTGCATGCCGGGGACCTGGAAACAGTGTCTATAATTTGGCTCCTCTTAAAAATATAAAGAAATTGCCTGCCTAATCCTCCTGGTCTGAAGAATGCACTCATCTGTTTATAGTCACTGCTGAAAAGGTAGGGAACAGCCGCAGGAGGGGTAGGGTGAGTTCACGTTCACCTGGAAAGGACCCCTTAAGCACAGCTAACTTACGCCGGTATACTTTCTAGCCAACCGAGGGATTATGTGGCTTTATTAAGCTGCTTGAGTTTAGGCCCAGTCCATTTTGAAGTCCTTCCACTTAGGGCAAGGCTGAAAGGGGTGGATTTTTTCTTCCTGGCCAAGAAACGGTACGCATGTCCCCCATCCCTCTCTTGTGACGCACCTTCTCTAACAAAAAGGCTCGCAAGGTACCCAAGAGTATTTACTCCAGCCTCTAGTATACCTTCAAAGTCATGTTCAAGCCAGTTTGTTGTGGAGAACGTGAGCTCTTCAATATGAAGTCAGTCTAATCTCTTTTCTCTTACTGGAATCTTTATATACTTAGATTAAATCTATTTTCAGATAGGCATTTTGTATTTCAGGTGAATTCATCTTTATTTCCATCTTTGCCTGTCTTGATGAGCTGCCTGTGATGGTGTGGCATTCAACTTGGGGGATTTAAAAATGAGGATGACGGGTAGAGTAGTGGTTAAGAACCTTTGCCTAAGAATCAGGTTTAACCTCATTTATGCATAACTGGTAGAGTTCCAGAAACACTGGGGACTTCCAGTGAAAATGGGAACATAGGTTTTGTACCTTGTCTCCAACCCTCAGCTCCATAATTACTGCTTATTCTGGTTTGAGGACCATCCAAGAGTGTTCAACCCACAGCCTGCGGGCTGCATGTGGCCCAGAATGGCTATGAATGTGGCCCAACACAAAATTGTAAATTTACTTAAAACATTGAGTTTTGTGGTTACCTGTTGCAATGTATTTAACATGTTGCCCAGAGACACCAAAAGGTTGGACACCCTACAGCCAGACAGCCCACAGTGGAACCTTCTTGAACACAGGTTATTATTACATTAACCTTCCAGAGTGCAAAGGGTTTCATCTTCCACTTAGCTGGAGAGGCAACAGCTGGAATGAGTTTTCCACTACTTAGGAACCCTGAAATTGAGTGATTCAGGATCGGTTCTACCTCCTCTTGATCTTAGTATCACAGTGTTTTTAAAGAACTGGAAATGGGGGTGGGCACAAAGACAAAAAGCCAAGCAAGTAGCAAAGTTATAGGCAAGATTAATGAAATCATATACTGTTACTGTATAAATACACAAGTCACTTTTTTTAAACAGCACCATTTCCAAGTGTGTACACAATATGATTATAATGGCACAATTTTTAAGGGTGGAAAATGCTAGTTTAGTAATAAAAGATCTGGTACCTAAGAATAAATTGTATTCTACCTGCTACAGATTGTGCATTTTTATACCTCCAGCTAGGACAGAAACAAGCCACAAGGAGGGAATACCTCCTCAAATTAATACTGGAAAGTTTACTAATTCTTCACTTCTCAAAACAGATGCTACCAGGGGCTTGCTTCACCTGGAATTAGAGTAACTGATTAAGGACAACTAAAAAAATGTTTCAAACAATAAAAGTCATTTTGCCAACATTCCATAAAATCATCAGTTTTAAGTTCAATTAAGAGGCTTTAAAAAAATATTCTAGACCTAGTAAAGTGCCTCCATTAATAAAATTAAACATCCAAGATTTGATTGAGAATTTCATGTTGATGCGCATCTAAAATAGGTCGACGTGTACAGTAAATAAACAGCGCCTCTAAGTTGCCATATTTCAGTTAGTGGAATACACACAGCCTTCACTGCCCAGATGCGCACAAACTAGAAACAGACAAATCGAGATTTTAGAGTCTTGACTCAACCGCAGTACTCCGAACGGCCTGCTTTCTTTGAAAAAACCGGAACGACATCCCAAGTTGAAGCAGCTGCTGAGCTCCACGCCTTCCCAACAGCAAGGAAGAGATGGTGCGCAGACCAAAAACAAGAGAGTGGGCAGGCGGTGATCCTGGTGGCGTCAGGTGGCAGCAGGCTGGGCTCAGCGCAGCTTCTTGCCCGGCAGGGAGTCCCTGGTGCTGCGCGGGGGCGGCCGGGCGGTGGGCGGCGGCGGCGGCACTTTGGAGAGCGGGCAGTACTTGATGGTGTGCGCGTTGTCGCCGCTGGCGCCGCACAGGGGACACGTGTAGCGGCGCAGCACGGGGCACAGCACCCGCCCGTCGGGTCCCTTCAGGATGTGGGTGGTGTAGAGCGCCACCGCCTCCTTGTTGTTCCGGCAAAACACGCACACCTGCAGCTCGGGCTTGAGGAGCCGGGCAGCTGCCGCCCCCGAGGCTGCGTGCAGCCGAGGCTCGGCCGCCCACGCCGGGGCTCGTTCCTCGCGCGGCGTCACCTCGCCGGTGGCTGCAGCAGCGGGCGCGCAGCCCAGTAGCACCGCGGCGGCGCGACCCGCGAACGGGCTCAGCTCGGCGAAGCGCTCTTCCAGCAGCCCGGCCTCAGCGGGGCCTGCGCACAGCTCCAGCGCGCTCCCCAGGTAGCGGGCCCCGCACCCTGGCTCGTCACTGTCGTCGTCGTCGTCCTCTTCGTAGTCCGGCGGCCCCAGCACAGGCCTCAGCGCCCCGGGCCCAGGCCCGGCGTGAGGGGAGCAGCAGGACGAAGAGGAAGAGGAGGGCGGAGAGCCGCCGCCGTCTCTGTCTTCTCCGCGGGCACAGCCGAAGCGTTGCTCGCCGTCCACCGCCTTGGTGATGAGCGTGGCGAGCCCCAGATAGTCGTTCCACGAGCTGAAGGGCTGCGGGTGCGCTGGGCCCTGGGCGCTCACGTAGCGGGCGCTGGGCACGAGCGCCATGGGCGGGGGTCCGCGGCGGGGCGAGTGGGGCGCCCAGGGGAAAGCCTCCATGAGCGGGCTGCGGGCCTCGCGGGCCGCCTCCCCGCCGCCGGCGCGGGCCGGACGGAAGGGACGTGCAGAGCTTGCCCGCTGGCCTGCCGCGGGGGTGGGGCCGCCTGGCCGCCTTTTATCAGGCCCCGCTCCTCCCCGCCCCCCGGCCTCGCCGCCGCGGCCCTGCCCCCTGCGCTCCCCCGCCCCGGCCACCTCGCCCGCGCCCCGGACGGAGGCGGAGCGGAGGCGGGCACGCGCTCCGCTCCGGACCGCGAAGCTCTCGCGCCTAGAGCGCTGCGCCAGCGTCCCCAGCTGCGGGGTGGCTTTCATTCTGGGAGGGGGCGGACGAGGCGCCGCCACGAGCCCCGGCGCTAATTGGCTGCCGACCAGAAACCCCCTGCGCCAAGGGTGCCGCTCCAGACGCTGATTGGTGAAACCGGGGGAGGGGCGTGCCCTGCCCGCTCTGCGCGGCCTGGAGGGGTAAGTAGAGGAGAAGAGAACCAGGGGAGGGGTGTCTGCTGGGACCCGCCTTCCCCTGAGCTCTGTGCCTTGGGCTTGAACAGGTGACAGACCGCGGTTTCAACAGGTGACTAGGCGTCGGGCTCCCTTGGCCTAGTGGTGAGACTCGCCAAGGACAGGGTAGGCATGGCGATGGGGGAAATGACCCAAGGTCCACGTACCCACCTCCCAGCCTTTAATCCCTGGGCCAGAAGCCCCTTCTCGCCTCCCACCTCCTCCCCAACATCAGCAAGAAAAGCTGTGGGGAGGTAGAACTGGGCGTGAACTAAGGATTCAGTTTTGGAGTCAGAGTCACCCAACAATCAAGTAACTTAACGTTTGCACAGCACCTTGGAGAGATTTCAGCTGGATGAAATCCTTGCCCAAACCTCTGAGGTTCACACAGGTTAGGGTTCTCGCCTTAGTAAGTAGTGGAGGGACGCAGCACTTCCTACAGCAGCCTCCCAACAAGTGTTCAGAGCCTGGGTGCCATTTAACTGGTGACTTACTAGAGGTAGGAAGTGAGCCAGAAAACCTTCCAGCCCTAGGATTGGGGGCCGGGGGGGGGGCGGGGGGTGAGAGCAGCTCTGCCCCATCCTCCCTGGGCGGGGTGAGGGTGCAGCAGGGGAGGCGCTGTTTCGAGATCTGAGGTGTAGGTGCCATTTGAAAAGCAAAGCATATTTAACACCACGATTTAATACTTTGAAACGAATACAATCTTTTTGTAAAAACAATGGAAAAAATAAGATTTTTGATTAGGAGGGTGTGCAGTGGTCATGCCCTTCCCAGGAGAAGGGGCAACTTCTTTTTGTGTTTTCATGGAAGGGTACTGGGAAGGGGCTTTGTAGGATTGTGTGGGGCTGGGAACGTGTCTCTTTTGGGGCCTGGGCTGGCAGGGTGGGGCTTTCCTTCCCCCCTGGCTATTGAAACAAGGAGCTGGCAGCCCTCAGCAGGCAGGTGGCTGTCCACAGCAGCTTCAGAACGGCCCAGGGGAGGACACCCAGAACCTCTGCTGCCACCAGTTCCCGTTAGAATGGCAGAGTGAGTCAGCCTGTCAGCAGCGGACGGGGTCTCTGGGGTTAGTCAGATCAGTTTTACTCCCCTCCTCTCGGGGGTCGCATGGTGAGTGCACTAGCAAGAACCGGGTCCCATCATGCCTGGCTTGGTGGCCTTCCTGCTATACCATGGACCCAAAGGTGTTTCGCCCCAGGAGTCCATGTGTGCATCAGCAGAAATCAAGTGTAGAACACAGGGGACACTAGAAGGCGGCCCATCCCTTTGGCTTGGGCCACTGCCCTCAGGGGCCATCCAGGGGCCAGGCGGCAGGCACGGGGTAGGACTTGAGGCCGTAACGGAATGCCTGTTCTGGCCACCCGTCCCCATGAGGGGTGGAAGATGTGTTTTCCTAGTCTCTTCCCCACTTTCTCCTCCCTAAAGCTCCGTTTAAGTCCCGAAACCAGGCAGTAAGGCTCTCCACTTGCCAACCCAGTCAGTTCCTTTTTCAAGTTTGTGTTGGCACCCAAGTGAAAAAGTCATTCCTTTATTTCCTCTCCTTCTCCCACCAAAAATAAATAAGAGAGCCCGTAAGGCGTGGGGCTCCTGCAGAAGCGTGGCAGGTTTGCTGACACAACTCTGAGCTCTTACCACGAGAACGAGGCCCCCAGAGGGGTATGAAGGTTATTTTTCTATAAATGGAAAATTCCACTCTGTTCGCACAGCCCTGCAGCCTGCACACTTACTTTCAAGGCATGCAGACATTGCAGGCTCTGAGGGGTGGGAGCCGCCGTTCAGGACTTCTACAAGGAGAGCTTAAAACCACCAGCTGCCGTGTCTGACCCCTTGGGCAGCCCAAAGAGAGGATGGCCGAAGGTGAGGCCCCTCTCCTTTCCACATGCTGTCAGCCTGGGGTTTTACCAGGGGAGTGGAGACCTTTCGGTGCACGTGAACAAGAACAACGGCCTTGATTTAGAGCTGCAGGGCGGGTGGGTAGCCATGACCTCCAGAAGGTGCCCTGCCAAGAGGTGGAAGGGCGCTCCTGTGCCCTGGGGGAGGGCTGTGGCTCCGTGCTGTTTCCCCAGGCTGCTCGACTTGTCTGCTATGGCCTTGGCCGGTGTCATATGCCAGTAGGTCTTTGACTGGAGGGGACACCTGGGAGTGGAGCCCAAAGTGCGTGAGGGCTTTTGTTTTCCGGCACATGCTGGCCTCAGGGCACTGGGTGGCCACAGGAAGGCTGGGGTGGGTGCCTGGTTCAGCTCTGGGTTAACTGGGAGGTTGCTTTTGTCTCCCGGCCCAGGCTGCAGCCTGGCCACGAGCTCTCTAGCCCTCTTTGAGGTGGTGGAGCTGACTTCAGAGATGTTCTTAGCACCTCCAGTGAAGTCTGCCTTTTGTTCCCTTTCCAGAAGTCTGAAACAAAACAGGCAGAAATAGCCAGAGTGTGAAAGGGTCTTCAAAGGGCACCCTCGGATTGGTGGAGGCAGGAGTCAGGACGGGCCTCATCACAGAGGTGAGAGGGCGTTGCTGCTCAGTGTCCTCAGGGATGGGCCTGTGGCCCGGCAGAAGGCCCCCCGGCAGGGCAGAGGTGGGGGGTGAGGAGGGCTGCGGGGCTGTGTGTCCCCGCCTCTCCTCGTGGCCTCCAGCCTGGGCCGTTTCCTTTGCTGGCAGCAGAACTGAACCAGGGGAGGCAGCACACAGGCCTCAGGCTTCTTGAGGCTCTTCAGAAACATGAGGTCAGCCCTGGGGAACGAGGCGGCTTGGCGGGTGTCCAGGCAGCTACAGAGATGCCGTTTGTCAGGCTCTGGGTTCCCGCCGACTCGCCTGCCAAGCTCTTTCGAGGGGCAGGAAGGGCTCTGGCTCCTCAGCCGTGGGGTGTGGATGTGGGTGAGGGGCATCTGGGCTCGCTGGGGGCTCTCTTCTCTAATAGTGTGGACTTTGTCCACACTGTGTCTCTGGCCAAACTCCGAGAGGCCTGGGGACGGCGCTCCTGCCCATTGGGGGCTTAGAGTTGGCCACAGTCAGTTGCGCAGGCACATGGGGAAGTGGTGGGAGCTTCCTGGGCCTTCTGCAAAGTCACACATGTCCTTGGATGAGGGACTTAACCACTCTGGGCCCCAGTTCCTTCCTGTCATCAGTGAGGGGCTCATGGTGTAAAGTGGCAGCCACTTGCCCCTTCTTGCTTTCTTATTCTTGTTCCAGGTGAATCCCCTCCCTCCACCTCAGGGATTAGCTGTGACAGGTGGACGCTGACGGAAACACCCGTTTCCCCTGGGCAAGGGTGGGGCTAGGTGAGGGCTGGTGGCCCTGTCCCAGTCCCTGATATATAAGCAGAGGTGTGTTGGGGGACGCTGGGAGAGAATTGGCTCCCTTGTTGAAAAAAAACGCACCGCCTGCCCTTCTCCTGGCCCACCAGCAGGTCGCGGAGCTGAGGCCACAGTGAGGGGCAAGTCTGAGGATGGAGCTGGCACTCAGGGGACCGCTGACCTTGGGACATCTCCCTTGACGACTTGTTACACAAGTTAAACACCTTTGCTGTTGCAGCACTGAGCCGGGTTTTCTGCCACCTGCAGCTGAATTCATTCTAACTGGAACGCACGGTAAGTAACATGAAGTGAATGCATTTGGTGATTCTCTCGGAAAGGCAGGATACAATGTTCCGGCCAGAGGGAGGTGACAGCCGGGTCGGAACTGTGTGTGGGGACAAGGGCAGGAAGGAAATTGGAGAACCGAGAATAGGGCGCTTCGAGGAGTCTTCTCACTCACGGGGCCCCGGCCCTGCAGCAAAGCCTCCCAGCTGGCGGTGATGCTAGTGAGGCCTCATCGTCAGGCCAGGTGCTCTACTTTACAGCCCTGGCTCAGGGCCCTGGGCATGATGGCCAGCTGAGGCAGGTACGGTGATCGCCTCGTGTTATTGCAGGTGAGGTGAAGCCTGCACAGCTGACACGCAGAAGGGCTCACGCAGAAACCTGTGTCCCTCCCACTGCAGAGCTGGTCCTACCCGATGCACCTGGTCATCCTCTGGCCATAGGGCTTCGGGGGCCCATGGGAGAGGCTGGTCAGCAGCATAGGCAGCGGGGGCCAGAGGAGAGTGCACAGGGAGCTCCCCGTGTCAGAGATCAACCCCCAAACAAAACCCATTCCAAGTCAAAGCAGTCCGGGTTTTTCTGATTACCCAGCAGTGGGCACTTGGGTGCATGGGAGTACTCCTTTCTGTTTGCAGCACACCTACCGCCCCCTAGGAACAAGGTTCACTTTTACGGAGTGGTTTGGTTTAAAGCAGGATAAGCCTGGAGGCTGACTGTCCGAAAGGCAGATGTCCCAGGGCTGATGGTGCTGATAATAATAGTAATAACAATAGCTCTCAGGAGAGGTGCCTGTACAAGGCACTCAGTATGAACTGGTATCATTCCCTAAATCCTCCCAGCAGTCCTACAAGGATACCCCATTTCACAAAAAGGAAATGAAGTTTTGAGAGGCAAAAAAGTTCACCCAGCGTCTCCCAGTGGGCTGGTGGGTGGGGTTTCTCCCAGGCCCCTGCTGGGAGCCGCCACCCTTCCTCCACCATCTCCTGGCCCATGGACGCTCATTCCGTTAGAATGCACTGTATCCTGTGGCCCCACCTCCTCGTGTGCGTCCCTAAATGGGCCCATCCACCTTCTCATGCTCCTCTTCAACTTCTGCTGTCTGCAAGGGGGGAGGAGTAAGAGCTGGGGCCCCAGGTGGCGGAGTTACACATAAAACGGTGAACTATGCGGTGGAAGTTGCTCTCCAGGGGGCCTGAGGTCGGGGCAGGGGGTGAGACCAGGGGGCCAGGCAGCGTTGCTGTGTACAGTTCTGCAGGTTGTGCACCGCCCCAGGGCTTCCCACTTAAGGGGGCGCCTTTCTCCGCACAGACGTGGGAATGCATGTTCCGGTGAATCTGTGATCGTTTTCTGGCCGACCTGGAGTGAAGTGTCTTTTTCTAATGGAATCAGTCTATTGTGACAGTTGTCCGACAGGCAGAAAACAATTGTCTTAGGGATGAAGTGCCTTTTCCCAGTTTGCCTGAAGCTTTGGCTCTGGCCAGAGGGATGAAATGAAGAGCCTGCTTGAAAGCAGGCTTCAGGTTTGCCATCAGCTAGGTGCCCGTGGGCCTTACTAAAGCTTCAGGTGAAAGTGCCTCCCTACTGAGCTGATCAGGCAGGTGCTGGTCCTAGAAGGTACAGATGGATCAGCTGCGCTGCAGGGATGAACGTTTTAAAGACTGCTCAAGTCATTTTAGCCATCTTCTGGTCTTACTTACCTGGCATGCACGTACATTTTCCCAGCAGTCCTGAGTTCCCTAGGGGTTTCTTGTGCCCCGACAGTGCCCGTCCGTGATGGTGAGTTGGCACTAGTATGTCCACCCTGGGGCTTCTGTGACCTAGTGACTGAAGAGAAGGCAGGTGGTGGCCAAGGCTGGTATAAATCAAGCAGCCTCGAGCAAGTCATTCCCCTTCTCTGGACCTCGGTTTCTCTCATTTAAAATAATTGGATGGCCTAAGGGTTTTCTTGGCTCTTTCTAGCTCTAAAGTTTATGTATTCACCAGCAAGGCCTGGGACCGCGTGTCGAATGAGACTGACCTTCTCCTGAGCTCCTGGAGTTTACACTCTAATTGGGCAGACAGACAAGCAAACAGGTGTTGATGCTTTGGTGGGATGCTAATTGGTTTTCTCTGGCTGCTGTGATCAAACACCACCAACACAGTGGGTTAAAACAACACACACTTATTTTGTTACCATTCTGAAGTCAGATCTGAAATGGGTCTCTCTGGCCTGAAATCAGGTGTCTTCTGCAGGGCTGGTCTTTCTGGAAGCTCTAGGGGAGAATCCGCTTCCTTGCCTTTTCTAGTTTCTAAAGGCACCTGCCTTCCTTTTAATCACCCCCTTTACCTGCTCCTTCAAAGCCAGCATCAGCAAACTAAGTCCTTCTTACCTTCTTAAACTACCATCTCTCTGTTTTTTTTCTTCCGCTCCCCTCTTTCACCTGCTTAAAAATGGATTTGAGAGAGAGAGAGAGATCAATTTGTTGTTCCATTTAGTTATGCATTCATCGGTTAATTCTTGTATGTGCCCTGACTGAGGATCGAACCTGCAACCTTGGTGTATCAGGACAATGGTCTCACCAATTGAGCTACGTGGCCAGGGCTCTCTTCCCCTTTTAAGGGCCCTTGAGAGGACATTTTGTTCATAATCCAGGATAATCTCCATCTTTTAAGATCAGCTGACCAGCAACCTGAATTCCACGTCCAATTTTAATTCACTTTGCCAGGGAAGGTAAGGGGCACAGGTCAGCGTGGCCGCTGTTGTGCCAGCCACAGCAGCGGTGGGGCCTGGAGCAGGTGATCACCCTCTTGAACCTCAGTTTCTGCATTATAACAGGCCCCTTAACCTTGGCACCGCTGACATTCGCTGACGTGAAGAGTGAATTCTTCGTTCTGGGGGCTGGTCTGCACATCGCAGGGCGTTCACAGCGTCCCTGGACTCTGTCCTTTAGATGACAGTGGCAACTGCGTCCTTCCCCGCCCCGTGACAACCCGAAACATCTGCAGACTTTGTCACACACCCCATGGGGGCAGGACCGGCCCTGGCTGAGAATTCATCTGGAAAGTGGGAGCTTCGTGGTGTGGTTGTGAGGGCCAGACCTGGCACGGTGGCTGCTGGGTGGCAAGGTCCCCCTGAGTGGTGGCTGTCTGTAGTTTACTTTTCCGAGGGCACATGACTGTTACCGTAATTAAAACAAAAGTTATTGGAAATACACGTTTAGCAGTGGGGCACCAGGCTTGACGATAAAATATCCCCAGAGCCCAAGTTGCCTTTTCAATGCAAATATTACAAATACGTTTTCATTACTCAAGTAGCGGATTAATTCCTATTGTGCAAAATTCTAACAATATAGACAAGGCTAATATTTTCCATCATCTCCCCAACCCCCACCCTCTACCATTCCCTTCCCAGAGGGGACCCCTGAATGTAAGTGCCACGAGGACAGGGGCTTGCTTTGTACTTTTCATCATTTTATCTCCAGAGGCTGGCATGGTGCCAGGCACACTGTAGACATTCAGTTCATGTCTATCGAATGAATGAGTAAACGAGTGAATTTAGTGTGCATTCTGATTTTTTAAAAAAAAATTTGCTATATAAATTTTAGTGGTGGTTCTTGTTTTTTACCCTATTCCACAGCTTACTAGCCATATGGTCGAGTTACCTAACCTCACACAATCTTAATTTCACCTGCAAGCCAGGGTCAATAACACGACAGCATGAGGTATGTAAGAGGTATGACGGTTCTTCGGCCAGGCCTTTGAATGGGCACGCACACACGCCTTTAAACTGAGTCCACGACGTGGCGTTGTGCAGCTTGCTTTTCTCACTTAGCACGTCTCCGGAGTTTTCCGGGCCAGGATGCATAGTGCCGTCTCCCCCTCAGACCAGCGGCTGTGAGGATGAGCCATGGTCTATTTAAAGGCCGGTGTCAGTCTCCCAGCTCTGCGACTCCCCGTGTCTGGCAGGTGCTCCGCGGACGAGTATCTTTTGCTGAATCATTGGGCAGAGTGTTCCACCAGCTGGAGGAGCCTGTCCGTGTTTCAGTTTCCATCAACTGTTCAAATCTTTGAGTCCTTTTGGTTTGAATGCGTCAGAGTCTGGTCTGGAAATCTACCCAAGAGTATTTTTAGCCTTTTTGGCCGGGGGACCAGCCGCTCTATGGAAACGTGCCCTCGGAGCCCGAGGCTGGTCTGCGCGTGCTGCCTTCAGCAGGCGGTCAAGGCTCCGGAGGGTGTGCCTGGGCCTCGGTGGACCTGGCTCGGAAGCCGATGCGGAACCTTGGGTTCTGCATCTCCACGCAGGATTGGGGTTCTCCTGGGGTCAGCTGCAGTCAGTAGGTAAGGGACCTGAGGGGATTCCCGGGTCCTTCTCGGTCGGTCTCTGTCGTGGTGGTTGGACGCTGGCGGGACATTTCACTCAGGCCTCCGCCGCTGCCCCTCTCGGCTCCACACAAGCTGTGAATGTGCACATCTCAGTGCCTTTGCACAAGCCGTTCCTCTGCCAGGAACACCCTCCTCCTCCTCCTGTCATTCAGAGGTCAGCGCATATGTCCCCTCCTGGGGAAAGCTTCCCCTTTCCCACCGGGGGAGAGTCAGTCACTTTCTTCTCTCAGTACCCGGGGACTTTGTACCAGCTGTGCTCTGGTCACAGGGGGGGGCTGACTGCCGCTCTCTGTCTGCCACCCTCAGGAAACGGGGGCTGCTGAAGGCAAGGACCTTCGGCGCCCTCCTCGTGCCTGGCCCATCTTGGAACTTTGCACGTGTCTGCAGGCGGAGGGAGGCTCAGCGGCTGCGGAATAAAGATGTTTAGGAACAAGCAGGTGAGCTGAGGGGATGCGGTGCAGAGGGGAAATCGGGTGACGGCTCCAGAGCCATATTAAAGGAGGATGACGATCATTTCAGTGATACTGTATTTTCATTATTTGTAATGTTCCATGTTGTTATGGACGTGTGTGAGACAAAGCATCTCGAAGCACTCTCCAGGGCGAAGGCCACGTCAGGCATGCACACCCATGGCCACTTTTCTAGGGGGTCTGACCCCTGAACCCTCCGCTGCCTGGCGCGAGGCTAAGGAGTGAGCAGTGAGGGAAAGGCCTTGGGTAGCACAGGGAGATCGACCAAGCACACGGGGCTGAGGAGTAGCTCCTCTCTGGGGACCTATGAACTCTTACTTCACGTACATGTGTAGCAGGCACCTTAGTCTGGTTTTTCAGCTCAAACCTTGCAGTGGTGGTGACACGGGAGGTGGGGCTGGGTTGAGCAAGCCCGCTGAGAGCAGGAGAAGCAGCGACTGAGGATGTGACACGGAGGGAGGACGGCAGCCGTCTGTGCAATGCTGGTGTGGGTGTTGTTAGGGCAGAGCCGCCTCGGGTCGGGCCATTTTGCGTTTGGACAAATCGTCCGACTTGCCTCCAATCACCTCTGGATTTTACTGTACGATGGCAGGACGTGATCTTCTGGTGATGTTAATTCTGAATTATTGGGAAAACATTAAATTTCAGCGAGTCTGTTTAAGAAGGCAGGCAATGCATAGTGCAGCTGAGAAAATGATTCGCGCGTAGTTTGTTTGGAGTGTATTTCAGGTGCCTGCGTTCGCTTATGGGATCTCTCTCCTTTTGCAGAACCAGCAGGCAAATGATGATAACGGTGGGTAACGTGGCCAGCACTGCCTAGGAGCTCTACCCTGGTACCTTCTTTAATCTCTAACAACCCAGGGAGGCAGGTATTATGGGTAATCCCGTTTTATAGGATGTGGAAGGTGAGGCTCAGAGAGGGAATGCAACCCATCAAGGTCACCCAGCCAACCAGAGCTTGAAGGGACTTCGCACCCAGGTTAACAGCCTCCAAAGCCAGAGCTCGGGGCCCCTTGGCCCTGCTCTGCCCTGGTTTTCCTCTGTTGCCTCGGCAGACGGCCACCCTGTTGGTGTGTCTCCTCCTGTACTTCAGTCTCTCCATATCACCCAGCTCTCTGGCAAGGTTCAGGTGATGGAGTTGCTGCCCAGGAGCCAGGACCCCTGATGTGCCCTGCTGTCACATTTGCTGATGAATAAAGAGGCCCCTTCCTGGAGCCAGAGCTTTCAGCCACAGGAGAAGCATCCCAGGTGTCCCCTGACAGCCTGAGGGTGAATCCTGACTGTGTGGATGCTCTGCATAGTGGAGACCTAGCAGGAGGGCCAGAGGTGGCAGATCCTGGAAGGCAGGGTCCAGGGTTCTGGCCAGGAAGGCACCGTGGCTGCCCCACAGGTTGCTGTGAAGCTGAGCCCTAGAATCTGCTGGGGGCTCTAAGGCAGGATTGGATCACCGTCCCCTAGGTGCTGCCTCAGGCCACCCCAGGTGGAACACAGTGTCACCTACGGAAGGGAACTCAGCAGCAGCCGAGTCTTGGGCTGGGACGGTCCCTGAGTGAGCTGGCTGGGGGAGCTTTCTGACCCACGGGCAACTTGAAACTGTTTCCCTCCTCTGGACCTCAGGTTCCTCACCATGAAGTAGAAAGTCAGATGGCGGATGGAAAACATTACTCCGTGTCATGGCTAACAAGGGCCACCAAACTGCAGGACCTCCCCACTTTCGTTAAAGGAAATGTTTGGCAGGCAGAGTTGCCTCTGTATAGTTGTGTAAAATCTATGGAAATATATAAAAATATGTAAAAGTGTAGAAGGATATTTATAAAATTGCTAACGGTGGTCACCAGGTGTTGGAATTATGGGTGTGTTTTTTTTGCATAGTAATATAGTACCTATTTTTTAAGTTTTATTTTTCAATTACAGTTTACATTCAATATTATTCTGTATTAGTTTCAGGTGTACAGCGTAGTGGTTATAGACACTCACAAAGTGCTTATTCTTATTTTTTAAAAAAATACAGAAGATTCAAACCCAGGATGTTCAGACCAGAACACTGTGCTCCCGGCTCGTCCGCGCCGCTCCCTCTGCCACTAAGCCTGACAGCGGTTGCCCTCTCTTGTCCCTGGAGCCTGCGGCCAGCTCTCCACAGCGACCAGGTCCACCTGCCGGGGAGGTCTTGGTCGCCTCGCCTGCTGAATTCTCCGCGTCGCACACCTGAGTGGCAAACTCCAGTTCCCAAACAGCCCAAGTGGAAGTCTGGGTCCTGTATGTTTTGTTCCCCTCTCACCACTGCCCCTGCCTCCAGGTCCAAGCACCGTGCTGACCCAGGAGAGCTTCTCACCTTGCTAGGAGCCAGGTGGGGCAGGTGAGGAGACCTTTATGGGTCTCTTTTGCTTTCCCCTCCATCTTAGCTTGGGCTGCTGCAACAGGATAACACATACTGGGTGGCTTATAAACAACAGAAATCTATTTTTCACCCTTCTGGAGGCTGGGAATCCAAGGTCAAGGCAATGGAGATTTTGGTGTCCGGTGGGGGCCTGCTTCCTGGTTCGTAGATGGCTGTCTTCTCCCCATGTCCTCACGTGGCCTCTTCTGTAAGGCCACCAATCTCATTCATCAGGGCTCTACGCTCTTGACCTAATCACCTCCTCAAAGTCCTACCTCCAAATGGCACCCATTGGGGTTAGGTGTCCACATGTGAAGCGGAGGGCGCAAACACTTGGTCCGTAGCCTTCCCTTCCCAGCCACTCTCTGGGCTCACTCCTGTCCCACGCTTTTCCCTCTGCTCTCCTAGCTTTCATCCTGGTAGATCCTGCCCAGCCATCGAGGCCAGGGCAGGGGTGTCTGCTCAGCAAAGCCACGGGCAGTGGACTGGGGCGGTGAGTTCATCTGCCCGGCACGCTTTCCCATACTCCTCTGGGTTTCTTGGAGAATGCCCTAGTGCCACGTGCTCCTGGTAGGGCTGTTGGTCACGGCTCTGCCCCTGCCACGGTGGTGGTCAGCACACAGGCAGACCAGTCGGCCAGTCCAGCCCCCGTGGACATAGAGATTGGCTCAGGGATGGGCATGTGACTCAGAGAGGACCGGTCAGACTCTTCACTGAGATGGATGTGAGAAGATTGCAAGCAGAGGTGCTCTTTTCACTGCCGTGGCTCACCTGGCGTGCTGTGAGTTCGCAGCTGCCGGGGCCCATTCTGCCTGCCTTGGAAGAGCGCCTCCGTGCGGAGGAAAACCAGATACAGGCAGAGCTTCCTTGTGCAGCTGAGCCTGAAGCAGACAGCCCTGGGCTTCCTGTGTTTTGTTTGAGCTGGTTAGACATGGGGTCCTGTTCCTGGCATCTGAAGGAGACCTGACCGGGACGACCTCCCTGACCCCAGGGACCCCCACCGTGGACAGTTTTAGAGTTAGTAACCCATTTTTTCCTGTATGCATATTGTCACCACTTGCTGCTGTCCTCCTCAGCAGGACCTCCCACAGTGCCTAGGCCATAGGACATTAGTTAGTGAAGGGTGACTGAGCGAATGGGGGAGGGACGAGCCTATAGCTTCCTGCAGCTGCTACCACTTCTACCTAAGGACACACTGGGTCTGAACTTCCCTTGCGAAGAGACTTTTGAAGAGAACAAGCAGACCTAGCCCCACTGGCCTGCATTCCTGCTTCAGGAACGAGGCTGGGCTTGTGGGCGGTGCCTTGGCAATCCGGGTCTGACTGGCCGCGGGCTGAGAGGACAGACAGAACTGTTTCTGGAGCAATGAGAGGGCCCACGGCCATAGCACTGGCACCTGCCAGGGACAGCTGGCATTGGAGCGCGTCTCAGCCCCTTAGAAGGCAACCAGGAGGTCAGAGGCGGGTCCCGCTGTGGTCGTGGGGCCACGGCTGGGGACAGCGGGTCCGTTGGAATGGGTGGAAAGCTGGGTCCCTGCCAGGAAGCTCAGCCATCTGCAGCTCCAGCTCCTGGGGAGAAGTTCAGGTTTATTTACTGTGTTACCGCCCGGGGTACCGTCTTCAGTGTGGCTGCAGGAATAAAAGTTATGGCTTTAAAAAAAAAAAAAAATGGAATCAGAGGAGCAACGTGCTTCCAGGTCTGTAACTTTAGAAAGCTTGGCAGGTAGTTGGAGAAATGCTTCCCTGTAATGAATTAGACAGTGTTTTATTTTTCCTTCAGATAATCTTTCATAATAAATTCTACTGTGGGGTGGTGGAGCAGGGTTCTTTTCAGTAATTCTTTCCTGAAACATAACACCTGCTTGTCTCAAGGGCCAGGAAGGGCCCTTGATAAGTCTGATATTGATGGAGATAAAATATTTACAATTTGCCTACAGTTTGTTTCGGTTTGTGGAAGTCCCCCTCTCCCTGTCTCCTCCTTACCCTGACTCCTAAGTAAGTACCACGGCTGTGCCTTCGACGTGAGTCCATGGTGATTTTAGCAGGAGCGCGGCTCGCGGGGAAGTTACCTCCGTATTTAGAGATCTATTCCCATGATGGAAGGGATCCAGTGCAATCAACTCGCCACTGGATCGCTGGCTGGTCCCCTTGGGGAATGAACGGTGACACATCCGTAGCCAGATGAGCCTGGAGGAGGTGAAGTCCATATTGCTGAGCTCGTGCCTCAGCTCCTTTCATCCGAGTGCCACGGCTCCGTGGTCACTAGAAAGCCTACTTCTCCAGTGTGCAGGGACCCGGGGACCTGGGGGAAGGCTGTGTTGGGGCAGCAGTTCCTTCTCAAGGGGCCTGTGGCAGATTGTCACGCTTTTGTGCTGTGACATGGAGACTCCTGACTGAGCAGCAGAGTCTGTGATCTCTTCCCTTGACAAGGGACTTAGTTAAAAAACTCACAGCAGGGCTGCGATGGTTGTTACGTGCCAACGTGAGCTGGTTCAGGGATGCTCAGCTGGCAAAACACTATTTCTGGATGTGTCTGAGTGGGTGTCTCTGGATTAGTATTTGACATGCTGAACTGGGTAAAGCAGACGGCCCTCCCCCATGTAGGTGGGCGTCATCCAGCCCACTGGGGGCCTGGATGCAGCACTAAGGCAGAAGAAGAGCTAATCCACTCTTCAGGAGCTGAGATGCCCGTCTTCTCCTGCTCTCAGCTGGTGGTGCCCCTGGTTCTTGGGCTTTCAGACTTACACCAGGTATTACACCATCAGCTTCCCTGCCCCTCCCCCGTTCTCAGGCCTTCATTCTCGGACTGAATTATACCAGCAGCCTGCCTGGTTCCCCAGCTTGTAGACAGCAGATTGTGGGACCTCTTCCCTCCATAGCTGTGTGAGACAATCCCCAGAGTAAATCCCCACTTACATCAATCTGTCTCTGATTGGTTCCGCTTCTCTGGGGACCCTGACGAATACAGCGGCAGTAGTGATGCTCCTTGGCATCTGGGGCTGGGCTAGAAAAAGCGCTACAGTTTCCCCCTGGTGCTCATCACGGAAGCCATGCCGACCTTGTCTCTGGTGGTCGAATACCGTCACTTGGCCTCCACGTCCTGAGATTTCATCCTCCCTGTTGAACTCAAGGAACCCAGCTGGATGCCCCCCTTGTTCCCAGTCTACAGAGAACAGCCACTGTGGAGAGACCTTCAAGGCTGCCGCACAGCCCCCACTGAAGCTGGGTCATGAGTGTGAAGTGTCTGCCCCTCACAGGTACTCCATCCTAGCTGGTGTCCTTGCTGATACAGACCAGTGGCAGCTGAACCCTTACACTGTGAGACAGCAGCTGGGTCTGGCTCAGGGGAGCGTGTCCTCTCTGGGGCCCAGAGAGGAAAAGAATCTACGTAGCATCGAAATGGAGGCAGCAGAGGGAGGCCAACCCGAGCCCCTGTGGGGAGCAGAAGACAAAGGCCACGGCAGGAGCAGCCCGGGTGCCACACAGGGCAGGCTGGAGGCACCTGAGATGACCCTCAGGGTCCTCAGAGCGGGACTCTTCTGCTGGGGCGGCTGGGCTGCAAACCCGTGACGGGGAGGCCGATCGTGGGGCCTGTCTGCTGCCCAGGGGTCCCCACCTCTGCCCTCTCCACCCCTGTCCTCCTGAGTACATATGGCCGTATCATTTGGATGTCCCTTTTTGGGGATGCCACCTCTCAGATCAGCCACCTTCATCCTGCACCTGATGTCTGGAGTCCTCACAGAGCCTTAGAGTCTTGGGGCTGCTCGGGGACCATGGTGAGGCCAGAGTGTCAGAGAAGAAGAGCTGGCGGGTAGGGGGCAGGTGCCTGAGAGACCCCCACAGGGACCCTGCTCCGAGAGGCGGTCCCCAGTGGTCCAGCACTGTGGTTCTCAGTCGAAGGCAATTTTTCCCTGCAGGGGACCATTGATGATGTTGGGGGACATTTTAGTTGTCCCAATTGGTGGGGGTGCTTTTTGTGTCTGGGGAGCAGAGGCCAGGAATGGTGCTGAACGTCCCACAATGAACGGAACAGTCCCCCACAGCAAAGAATGGTCTAGCCCAAGATGTCCTCAGTGACAAGGTGAGAGACCTTGGTCCAGGTGAGCGCTGTGGTGAAGAGCCTTGGTGTGGGGGGACCTCAAAAGGTGCAGCAGAGACCTGTGTGACTCAATGACCAGAGGGAATGAGGGTCTCTCAGGAGCTGTCAGCTGGACAGAGGACAGCAGGGGGCCCTCCTTAGCCCACGGCAGGCTTCAGCACCAAGTGGCATTTGGGAGCCAATGGAAGGAGAATAGAGGGGGTGGGGACCCCTCTATTGATTAAGTTTTCACTATCCTGTAAAAAAGGGGCTTGCAACAGAAATAAAGTTCAACCAAAGTGGAGTTCAGCTGTAGATCTGAGAACTGGATCTGCTGGTGCAGTCAACCTTGGCTGGGTGCTATGTGCATCACCCCACTTAATCTCATGGAGAGTTGGGTTGTTACTCCTTCTTATTTTAGGGGAAGCCGAGGCTCAGAGCAGGGAAGCAAGGGGCCCAAGCTCTCAGCTGGCAGTCGGCGGTGTTGGGATTGGAACCCAGGTCTGCCCGAATGCAGAGGCAGTGCCTCCCGCAGGTGTTTCTGCTCATGGGTGGAGCTGTGAAGGGCTCTGCTCTCTGAGTCTGAGTGTATCCAGGCTGATCCCTGGCCAGGGGGTCCGGCCTACAACGGCAGCTCACGGACCCTAGCCTGGGACCTGTTTGCTCGACTCATCCCTTGCCAAGGCCTTGCCTCCGAGCCTGGCCCTTATTTCTTCTGAGGCGGGGGTGTCAAACTCATTTTCACCGGGGGCCACATCAGCCCTGTGCTTGCCTTCAAAGGGCCGAATGTAATTTTAGGACTGTATAAATGTAATTACTCCTTAACAGTTGAGCGAGAGCTCGGAGCTGCCACCGGTTAAAAATAAGGTGCTGGGCCGGATAAAACAAGGTGGAGGCCGGATTTGGCTCACGGGCCTTGCGTTTGCCACCTGTGTTCTAAGGAGATGTAAGACTGCCACAGCCTCATCCCCGGGAGCTTGTGCCCTCCCCGTCGTAGCTGTGCAGCCCCGGGGGCGAGGCTGGGTTGTTCGGCAGCAGCCCAAGATCCACTCTTTCGCATGGGTTTCCCCCCGACCCCGCTCTTTCCAGGCACTAGCTGGACATCTAGGTGAGGCCCTGCAAAGAGGCAGGAGTGTCAGCTGCTAGGGAGGTCAGAGGCTCCTGAGGTCCCTGGGGAGCCTTTCTTGGCCGCATGTCCTCAGTTACTTTATGACAGTGGTGAGGCCCCTACCCTTCCCCACCGGGGCCAGCTAGGTGTCAACTTCTCAGCCTTTATCTGTGGCCTAAGTCAGCTGAGCTGTGCCCTGTGGGTGTCTGTCTTCCAGAGCACACCCTTGCAGTAGGAGAGGAAAGAAGCTTTACTCTTAGGTCCTGCAAAGGAAACTGACAAATGACAGATTAACAGGGGAAAGGCATACCGATGTTACTTGATGTTGACATTTTAATGTCTCTGCGTGGAGGCCTTCATGGAAAAGAAGTGAAGACCCAAAGAAACGGCTGGACCTGGGGTCTTGCAGCCTATTTTAGTGCATTAGGGACCATTTGGCCTTTGAGGGGTGATAACTTGTGGGAAGGTGAATGTAGGCAAAACGGGTGAAAGGGAAGGGGGTTTCAGCAGGGTTTGCTGTGCAGACCCACCTCAGTGCTGACCTTCTGTCCCCAGGGCCAAGGGTTGCGCTCCTGGATGGGCGAGGGGAGGGAGGGCACGTTCCCAAAGGGGGATTTACGTCCTGCTTTCCGGCAGATGGGGGGGAGCTGTGTGTCTGCTGTTCACCTGTCTCCAGCTCCAAGTTCTGCGCCAAAGTGGCATGGTGTGGGGTGGCAGGTTCCGATCTCCCTCACTGCTCCCTCCCCTCCCTCCACCTTCCCCTCAGGTCCATACGTTTGCCCAAATGCCCACACTTACTTCTGTAAACAATGTCATAATGCTCCCGAAGAACCCTTGGCAGCTGGGGTCAAACAAATTGCCCCAGAAAAGGTGATAGAGCAGGAAAGAGGCAGGAGGGAGCCAGGGGGACCTCCTGGGCCCTGCTCTTCACTTGCTGAGAGGCCTCATGTGTGTGGTTTTGCTCGTGCTGAGCCTCAGGCACGTTATCAGTACTATGGGGTAGGAGCTCCCCAGATAGCCAGTGTGAGAGTAGAGTGGAGATGAAGGCTTCTGTAAACCGTGGAGTCTCGGCCTTTCCTCCTAGGGCTGACCTTGAATTCTGGCTTGCGGTCACAGACAAGCTGGGATGGGGACAGCAGTGAAATGAACTGATTCACTTCAGCTCAGAGAAGCTAGCAGGGTGTGCAGGGACTGTCTGAAGGGCGCCCCCTGGTGTCCATGGTGATGGTTCCCCTTCTCTGCTGCCTTGAGAAGCAGGAGCCGGCGGTGCTGGTGCAGCTGGTGGTGCTGGTGCAGCTGCTGTACCACCTGGCGCTTTCCTCCTGGCCAGGCTCCTACCTGCACAGGAGCCAGTGCAGAGTACCACCCACTGCCTGTTCTCAAGCCCCGAAGCTCACACTCCGTGTCCTGTTTACGAAAGCTTTGCCTCCCCGAGGTTATGAAAATAGTCTCCTCATCACTTCCCAGAATACTTTTGTTTTACTTTCCATGGTCTATACTTGAAGAAAAATTTTAAAAAAGCACCCTAAAATTTGCTTAAAAGCTTGGTTGCTGTAGAGTCCAATTCAGTATGGAGCAAAAAAATAGGTAATAACACCTAAGCTTTGGTTTCCTTAGCCGGGAGGTGGGAATAATTGTCACAAGGTTTGTTGTGACATTATGGGAGATCATGTGAGTCAAGTGGGATAATTTGAGTAGGGTGGGCACACAGTGAGTAAAACTCAGCGTGGGCGCTAATGGTTGTTTCGGACCCGCCTGGTGGTTTCTGTGGCCGTCTGAGTCCTGTCTGACAGCGGCCGTCACAGAGGGGAGTTCCATTTTTCCACTCTGACAGCCTGGATATGCTCGTAAGCGCAGACACTTACAAGTACTTCTGCAGGACAGAGTGTATCCTTTCATTTTTTAAATCCTCACTCAAGGTATGTTTATTAGTTTTAGGGGGGGAGAGAGAGATGTGAAAAAGAAACATTGATTGGTTGCCTCCTGTATATGCCCCTGCACCCCAACCAGGGATCAAACCCAGAACCAGGCATGTGCCCTGACTGGGAATCGAACCTTTTGATGGATGGGACGGTGCTCCAATTAACTGAGCCACCTGGCCAGGGCGAACTTTTTTTTTTTTCTTTTAAAGAACTAGCTTTACTTCTGTTTTGCACAGAACCACGATGGACAGTATCACAGATGCTGCTGAGTGGTGAGCCTGGGGAATGATGCCACACTCCCAGCCTTGCACGGCTTTCCACTCACCACTGCTGCTGGGCTGTGTCCTCTGGACTCTTCCCTCAGAGCTGGAGGTGTGCATTCGATTTTGTCTGGGCATAAACGTTTCTTCCTTTGTTGCCAAATGCCAGGATTTGTCAGGTTGAGCTCTCAGCTGTGACTGAGACATGTACTGGACGGAAAGCAAAAAAGTCCAAGTTTCTTGATATTGGGTTTCCAGGGAGGTGCCTTGAAGTTGGGATCCACGTGGGTCTATTTCTGACCAAGCAGTTCAGGCAGGAGTGGAGGCGAGCGGAGGGATTAGGGGCCCAGGGGCAAAGCTGTTTGTGCGTGGCTCCCGTCTGCTAGTGGGGTGGAAGCAGGCACAGCTGAAGCCAGGTGGAGACCCCGGTTACTTGAGTAAGACTCTGGACAGCAGGTGGGGAAGGGGGCGTCCGGAAATCCGGACTCGTGGCTACAGGCAGGTTGCCAACTCCGGTGAACTTTTGACGAACCATTTCAATATTTTATCCTCCCTAAGGTGGAGGGAGTGCCAGGGAAGCAGGCAGGGGCCGTGTTACAAGGCAGGAAGGCAGAATTTGCTAGTTTAGAGAGCGTGCCTCCCCCCCCAGCTCTCAGCAGGGTTGGCGCACTGCATTTACAGGGCCAGCCAGCAAGCATTGTTGGCTGTGGGGGCTGTAAGGTCTCTCTTGCGTATTGTTTTTCTTTTTGATTTTTTTCCTTTCAAAAATATGAACTGGTTCTTGGCTTGCTGGCATGCAGAGAGAGGCTGAGGGCAGGATGGGGCCCATGGGCCACAGATGGCCAACCTTGCATCCCGTCACCCTTACCTCCCGCACGAACCCTCCCGTAAGATGGATTATTTTGTTTTATTTCCTTCATTTCCTCTAACAGGAGTGTCCAACCTTTTGGCATCTCTGGGCCACACTGGAAGAAGAATTGTCTTGGGCCACACATTAAATACATTCTGACATATAATCACACACAAAAATCTTGTAATGTTTTAAGTAAATTTACAATTTTGCATGGGGCCGCACTCAGAACCATCCTGGGCTGCGTGAGGCCTACGGGCTGCAGGTTGGACACCGCTGCTCCTAGAACGTGACCTCCGCAAGGGCCAAGGCCACGGCTCCTTTATTCTCTGCTCTGTCCTTCAGGCAGGGCCTGGCACAGAGTGGGCACTCCAATCTGGGCGGAAGGGTTGGGTGTGGTGTTAGTTCTAATTTCATCTCTGGCGACTCATCTGTGAAACGGGGGACGGGAATTGGGTCGTCTTGGAGGGACCTTCCAGAGCTCAAGTTCGGATGTTCCAACTTGCCAACAGTTACAGCAGCACAGAAGTAAAGCAAATAGTGCTTGTAAGCCGAGGGCTGGCTCTCGCCCACGTCCTTCCATGGCATCGGCCCTGTTCTGCCGGTGCTCAAAGACAGACGTTTCTCTAAAAACCAATCTGATCCTCTCAGTCCTCTAATAGTTCGCTGTTCCAGTCCTCGTCCAAATGTGCATGAAAGCTAAATTATTCAGCAGCCGATACCGGCACAGGCAATCCTGACCAATCAGGATAGACGCTGGCTCAAACAACTGGAGCTGCCATGGCAACGCCTGCAGCTCTTCTCTCCGCCCACTTCCGCATCGCCCTGGCTGTTCTCCACCTGGGCATGAGCATTCCGTGCCTGGGAGACTCCTATGCACCCTTTCAGACCCAACTCAAACTTAAGTTTGTCTCCTCTCTGGACTCCGTCCTCAATGCCTGCATCACTTCACTGGCTCCTAAAAGCCTAATAAATATTTACAGAATGAAAGGGATTTAAATCAGAAGAATGGGACTCACATGGCAGGTTTCCTGGACCTTGAGACTGGGATCGATATGACGTCTCCTCTGCTGGGTTTTGGCAGGTGGCTTCATCACAGTTGCCAGTGGGCATTTTTGTGGGGCTCTCGCACGTTGAGAGACTTGGATGGCAGCCCCAGGCAGCTGGGCCTTCAGGAACTGGTGCATGTCCTAATGGTGCCCAGACCACTGGGGCCATCTGCAAGAGGCAGGCTGCCTGGAGGAGGCAGAGCTTCGTGGCTGGGAGGCGGGCCATGGGTCTCCCTCCAGGAGGCACCTCCCCTCTCTGGGTTGGTCTCCTGAAGGGATCACTGGATTCCCTCCGAGGTTCCTTCCGGAGGCGAGGCATCAGTGACTCCACTAAAGAAAGGCCCTCTTCCTCCTGATCGAACACGACCCGTTCTCTAAGTGCGCCCTCCTACATGGTGCCCACGGCCCCGCTGTCATTCTGCACCGACGAAAACCCTCGCTGAGCACCAGGTGCTGAGCTGCCGGGGCACCTGACGCTTCCTGTCGCTCAGCCTTCTCAGCACTCCTGTGCCCACTTCACAGTGAGGCTCAGAGGGGGAGTGATGGGCGGAGGGTGTGCTCTCCCCCCCCCCCACCCCCGCCCAGGTTACCTACAGACAGTTCCTGCATGCTGCTGACCTCCTGGCTCTCTTTGTGAGGGTGTTCTCTGTCCAGGGGTGTGTACTGGCCCGTGGTTTGTGGCTGATCTGAAGTGGCAGGGAGCTGACACCCCGGAGCATTCCCCAAATTCCCAACCAAGATGGGTAGGGGGATTGGGAGGTAAATGCTGCCTTGCCACACCCCTGGTGGGACAGCTCCCAGGGCTCTGCCCAGTCTCTCTGGGACTCGCTGTGGATTGAGCTCCAGCTACCCACCATGGTCGATGCTCATTGACATACCTTTTGTCGGTGTTCTTCTCTTCCTTGCCACACCTGTCCGTTTCCGGGACCCTGTGCTTCCTGGGATAGGGTCTCAAGGAAACTACCTGCACCCAATGCACGCATCGTGGTCTGGCTTGGGGGAACTCACGTCTGCTAAGCAGCCAAGACTTGACTATGTCCAGCTGACTCTGGGTGCGCTGGTGGGTCTGTGAAGTGTGTGGGGATGGCCGACCAGATTTGTGGTCTGACGACTGAGGACAGCCCTGCCTTGCCTCAGGACAAGCTGCTGGCTGAAGGGGAGGAGAAGGAAGGAGAGTGGGGAGGAGGACATAGGGATGCCACCCTCGCCCTTCCTCTTGTCATCTTGGCCACGGCCCTCAGGTTCCATGAACTTGGCAGGGAAAAGGGGTCTAATGCTCAAGGTGTGACCAGCCCAACTGCACAACTCTTTAGCAGGCGCTGTGTGGGTGTGAACAGCATGTATGCTCTGGTCCCTGCCCCGGGGGCCCAAAACGAGCTTAGCTAATGGGACCAGTGTCCAAAGAACAACTGTGTTTGTGGCAATTCAAGGAAGGAGGCCGCAGCTGTGCAGGAGAGTTTCTGCAGGTGAGGAGATTGGTACATCCTGGGGGGGAACAGAGGGGACACCCCAGTGGGGGCCCGAGGAGGGAGCGAGCTCAGGGACTGCTCAAAGGGGAGGGAGGCATGAGAGAAATAGACCTGGGGTGGGGTGCTTATCACCACTGGCTGAAGGTCAAGGGCAGGGAGTGGTGTCAGAGCCTGCAGCTGGCATAGACCACCTGGTCTGGAGCTGAACTAGGCCCTGCTCATTTGTGGCCGGCTCAGTTGCCCCCACCACACTCTCCCCTGACCCCAGCTTTGCTGGGGCTTTGCACTGGGTGAGCCTGACCGGAAGCTGAGCTGCAGGGCAGGGTTGGGAGGCCAGGAAGACATCAACCACCGGGGCTTCCGTGGACCCCAGCCTGCCCTTGACCCGGAGCAATGTCTGTCCGCACCATCTTGCTGCTCCTGCTTAGTCAGAAGACGCGCCTGGAACTCAGCGTGCGGTTTTGTTTCCGACTGGATGCCTCCCTTTCTTTAAACAGGAAGCCTCTGAGCAGCCCCACGTTTGGAGTGATTGCTCCTTCTGCTCCTTGGCTCGCACTTGCCTGACCTTGAAAGAGCCATTTTCTGGGACCGTTGCTAATGGACCTTCACGTGATGATATAAAATATCCCAGCGCACGCAGAAAGAAAGGAGAAGCCGCCTGGAGTGATCCTTCATGTTCCCCAATGTCGTCTGATGAAATGGCCGAGGTGATGGATTCCTCGGCCACACTCCCATGGTGCCTTCACCCCCTCTGATGCTGGAAATGACATTGCCTTTAACATTAAAGAAAATCCTCACTGATGATATGTTTTTTAAAAAATTGATTTTAGAGAGGAAGGGAGAGAGAGAATGAAACATCAGTTGGTTGCTTCCCATATACACCCCGACTGGGGATCAAACCTGAAACCTAGGTATGTGCCCCGACCGGGGATCGAACCTGCAACCTCTTGGTGTACGGGCAATGCTCCAACCAACTGAGCCATCTGGCCAGGGCTGACACTGCCATTTATTTATTTATTTATTTTTAAAGATTTTATTTATTTTTAGACAGAGGGGAAGAGGGGAGGAAGAGAGGGAGAGAAACATCAGTGTGTGGTTGCCTCTCATGTGCTCCCCACCAGGGACCCGGTCCACAGCCCAGGCATGTGCCCTGACTGGGAATGGAGGCGACAGCCCTCTGCTTCGCAGGCCCGTGCGCAATCCACTGAGCCACGCCAGCCAGGGCTATTTATTTATTTTTAAATTAAAAAAATAATTATTGTTGTTTAAGTACAGTTGTCTGCATTTACCCCCCACCATGCCCCCCCAGCCCAGCCCAGCCCAGCCACCCCCACCTCCCTCCCCTGCTTCCACCCACCCCTTGGTTTTATGTGTTATTTATTTATAGTTGTTCCTGAAAACCCTTCTCCCCTTTCCCCACATTGTCCCCTCTCACCTCCCTTCTGGTTACTGTCAGATTGTTCTTAGTTTCAACATCTCTGGTTATGTTTTATTTGCTTGTTTGTTTTGTTGATTAGAATCCTTTACCGTTGGTGCAAAACCCACCTTCCCCTACTGAGTAACTAACACAACAGCCAACAGCTGACCCTCGTATTCACAGCCTCCCAAGGCCGATTGAACACAAATGCTGAGACCCAGGGCTGGGCGGCTGGTCGACCTGCTGTCAGGGGCGGCTCTGCCCATGGACGCATTTGGAGAGTTCAGTGAGTTTTCTGAGGCCTCAAAGACTCCTTTGACTAGGAGCTGGATCCCTAGGCCCTCAGTCCCGTTTGGTCTTTCCCTCCACTCCCAGCACACAGCCTGCCTCTGAGCTCATTGCCTGTCCGGAGGCCTGATGTTCACGTCCCTGGCTGGATCTGCTCCTTCCCTCCTGGCTGGAGGGTGGGGACGAATCTTTGTGCAGGACAAGCCCCTCGAACCTGGTCTGGGAATGGGTGACAGTTTAGCTGGTGGCCCTGGCTGTTGTCTAACTGCTGCCTGGCTTCCTTGGATTGGCGAGCGTCCAGCAGGGCTGTGAGATGCCTCTGAGCCACGCCTTCTGGGGCTGTGCGTGCAGGAGGCAGAGTTCTTGTGGGGTCTGAGATCCATGCCGAGGTGGAAAACCTCATTCGGAAAGCCAAGCTGTGAGTGGGGGAGCCTCCTTCAGGGGCGGCAGTGTCCCCAAGCAGACCCCCCGACTCCTGGGCTGCATGTCAGGAGATGTGGGTGCTCGCCCTGGTCCCAGCCTCTGGTTTGCCATCGGGCCCCAGACAAGTGTCCCTCCTCCTTCAGGTTTCTTCTCCTCAGCAAAACCAGGGCCCCAGGAGCGACGTGAGGTCCCTGTGGGTCCAACAGCCCAGCTTTGCTGTCACCTGGGGTACCCTTGCTCGTGTCCCAGCCCCTCAGAGCACGTGGGGCCTCCTCCCCCATGACCTCATCACTCCAGCCAGTCCTGCAGAGCGGTCGTGATGGGCTCCCCCTCACTGCAGGAGACACAACGAGCTCCTTTGACCTTGTTTAAGGTCCCCGAGTTGGAGGGTGGGGACCCCAAGATTGGCACCTCTGACAGCAAACCTCACAGCCTTTTCACTTTCTTAGACCCCTACCTGAGCCCGTCCCTTTCCAGGGAACTGAAGGGCACAGTCCCACTGTACTGGTTTTCGGGTGCTGCTGCACGAATGACTACAAACCTAGTAGTTCAAGCAGGGATTTATAATCTTACTGTTCTGTGGGTCGGAAGTTTGACACAAGTCTCCCTGGGCTAACATCAAGGTGTGGGAAGGCTTGCTTGCCTTCTAGAAGCTCTAGGGGACAATCGGTTTCCTTGCCTTGCTGGCACCTAGAGGCACCTGCATCCTTTGGCTGGTGGCCCCTCCCTCCATCTTCAAAGCCAGTGGGTTGAGTCTCTCTTTCATGCTCTGTTCCTCTTAGGCCTCTTCCTCTTTGATCACATCTCTGACCCTCTCTGCCTCCTCTTCCATGTTTAAGGATTTGTGATTAGATCGGGCCCGTCGGGATGATCCAGGATAATCGCCCCCAGCTCAGGATCCTTAACATTATTCCCATCTCTAAACCTGTGGTTGTAATGGATTCACAGGTTTCAGCAATGAGCATGGGGACATTTTGGGGGGCTGTTATTCTGCCTGCCACCCCCCTCCCCACTTGGAGGCTTCGGGGTTTGAGCCATGACAGTTTCCCTGTGGGGTCTCAGTTCAGGTGCTGGGAAGGCACCTTCTCTTTGGAGCCCTGCCTGATGGCACCAGGGAGAGGTGGTCGCTCTGTACTCTGCACTCCTCTGGTCCCAGGTGCACTTAGTCATACCTGTGTGGCAGGGCTCACGGGTAGGTCTGGGAGTGTGTGGGAAGGGACCTTACCTCCTTCTCTCTGGGTCCCCAGGGCATGGACAGGAAGCTCGTAGGGTTGACCTCGAGGGCAGCGTTAGCAGCTGTTGGGTGGGACGAGAGCTTCTCCTGGGGTCCAGCAGGTGCAGATGGGGCCTCCCCTCCTCACACTTCCACAGATCCTTTTCTCTGCTCCTTGGACGGTCTCGGTGGCAGGAGGAAGCACGGGCCATAATCTCTGTTTTACAGGGAAGAAAATACAGGCTCCGAAGAGCTAAGTGACTGCTGGGCTCCCAGGGGAAATGATGGAACAGAATTTAAACATGGGCCTCTCCTCCCCCACCTCCCCCCTATTCTCCCCCTTCTCACTCAGTTATCCTTTATCCCTCAAACTGCCTGTTATGGGTTGAATTGGGGCACCCACAAATATAGACATTCAGGTCCTAACCGCCAGCACCTCTGATTCTGATTGGAAATAGAGTCACTGCAGATGGAAGGAGTTAAGATGAAGTCATGCCGGAGTTTGGGGAAGGGTGGTGTGACTGGTGTCCTTATCGGAAGGGGGAAGGCCATGTGAGGACAGAGGCGGAGATGGGGGCGATGCTTCTGCAGGCCAGGGATGGCCCGCAAGCCCCCAGGAGCTGGAGGACAGGCGTGGAACATGTTCTCCCTCACAGCCCTCAGGGGAGAGCAGCCCGGCTGACACCTTGGTCTCAGACTTCCAGCCTCCAGAACTGCGAGACAGCACGTTTCTGCTGTTCAAGCCTCCAGTAGCCAGGAGCCCAAGATGCTGCCTGCGGAGAGAGGCCAGTCCCCAGGGGCCCATGACGCCTGGTGGAGCGGAGCTGGCCCCTGGTGCGCTCCAGCCACCCTGCCTGTATTCATTTCTTCGTTTCGAAGACTTCGTTTATTTAGAGAAAGGGGAAGGGAGGGAGAAAGAGAGGGAGAGAAATGCCAATGTGCTAGAGATACATCAATCAGTTGCCTCTTGCACACCCCCAATCGGGGGCCTGGCCCGCAACCCAGACATGTACGCTGGCTGGGAATCGAACCAGTGACCTTTGGGTTTGCAGGCTGGCACTCACTCCACCGACCCACACCAGCCAGGGCTACGTATTCATTTCCTAACAGCTCCACTGGGATGTGATGGACGTTCAATAAGCTGCCCGTAAAGTGTGTGGTTTGTTGACTTTTGTTAGGCTCGCGTGCCCGTGCAGACATCACCCCTCTCGAGGTGGTGATCAGGCCAGCCACCCCTGGTAGTCTCTGCCCTGCCCCCCCTTTCAGGCTGGGCAGCACTGTCAAGGCAGTTTGTATTTTCTGGAATTTCAGATAAATGGAATCTTCCAGTAAGTTCTCTTTCTGACTTGTGCACTGGCCTCCCTCCTCTTTCTCGGAACTCCTGTTGCCCTCCAGCCACAGGGTCTGGTCTTCCTCTGTCGACACCCACTACCTCTCCTCTGCTCCTCAGCCAAGCCCCCCCAGCTCCCAAGCCAGGAGGGCCCCCCTTTACCACACATTGCCAGCCCTGCACCCTCCCTGGGACACTCACGGCAGGTGCATTTTATATCAGCTGTGTGATTGATCAATGCCCCCTGGACCCCTAGCCTCTATGAGGGGCACGGCCGTGATGGATTCTGCTTACCATCATCCCCGGCACCTGGCACGAGGGTGGCACCCAGGAGGCACTGGAGGGCCAAGTGCGCACCTGAGATAGGAGGAGCAAAATCGTGGAGCACAAGGGCTGGGCCTCTGCAGTCAGCCCGCCCAGTGGTCTCAGGCAGGTGAGACCCTCCAGCCTGCCTCTGGTGGCCCCTGTCTGACATGGTGCGATAGTGGTGCCCCCGTCACTGCGTTGTCATGAGGTCTAAGGGAGCTGATGTGGGGAAGGAATTTTGAAAAGCACCTGACATGTAGTTAACTCTCAGTCCCTGATGGTCGGACGGCTTGGGGAGCTATCAAGGAATATAAGATAGGTTTGTGACTCGAAGCTGAATTTCTTCCAAAGAGTGTGTCTGCGGGGCTCGTTTTCTCCCTCCTCTTGCTCGCAGGCGCCTTAGTTACAGGCCTCTTGTTGGATCAGCGATGCTGGGGGATTAGCCAGAGGAGCAGGATAAATCACTGGTACGAGTCAGGTTTCGGCGGGCCAGTGTGGGGGTTCCATTAGCTGTGGGGGTTCCATTAGCTGCGGACAGCGCTGCGCTCCCTTCCAGTCCTCTTCCTGGGGACTCTGGCTCTGTCCATTCTATGCAGATGTTTATGCATGGACACTGAATAAAGGCCCAGAGGGGCCTGTTGGAAGGTGGAGCAGGAAGGTGGGCAGGCGAGGTGAGACTGGCTGTGGTGGGTGGACAGATTTCCCACTGGCCTCACATCAGGAAAGCCCCACAGGCAGCCCTGGCCTCAGGCAGGACGTGGTTTAGGGCGAGAACAGATTGGGGCTGGCTCTTGAGTGACACGGTCTGTCTGGGCTGATGTGGCCATGCCCAGCGGAAGGAGCCCTGAAGACAAGGTCAGGGGACCCTGGCCTCTGTGGAATGGAAGGGGAGGCTGAGCCAGGCCGGTGTGGGGTACCATGTAGGGCAGAACTCCAGGCATTGCAGTCTTTGTGGATGGCGCCCCCCTGGAGTTGTGCAGTGTGCTGCCTGCGTGGCTGTACCAGGCTGCCCTGTCTGGGGTCCTGGTTTATGGATTAGTGTTCAGTCTCTTGGTGACACTGAAGAAAACGGTAGGGCATGGAGGAAAAAGCTGGCGATCTGTGGCCTGAGAAGACGGCACAGAGCCGGCTCTTCCACAAAAGCTGAGAGGCGGGCGGTGGAAGGCAGGCAGGGCCCTCCCGGGGCTGCCTTATTCAGTGGTAATGCAGGCCTCCCTCACCGCACAGGCTTCTGGGAGGACTGAGTGAGCTGGGGTGTGTGGACTCTTTCTAAGCTGCTGAGTAGGATGGACAAGTGTTTTGTCCTCAGGAGTGTGGTCCAGGCGAGCGTTAGAGGCCCTCTGTTTGCAGCTGACCCTACGAGAGGCACCAGGGCAGGTTTTCTGGGGTTTCTTGGGGACTGGAGCTGGCATGCAATAGCCAGAGCCCACACGGGTGGCTTTTGGGGGGAAAAGGGGGCCCGCAAGGAGCTGCAGCCTCCTGTTCTTGGAGACTGTGCACCTGCAGGTGGCCAGGGCAAAGCAGACTGAGTGGCTCAGAGCAGCCGGGGGTTCGAGTCCCATCTGGCAGGTGTCGGTGCACGGTGGCAGCAGACCACAGCGCTGGGGCACCTGGAGCAGGTGGGTTCCTGTTTCCTCTGGTATCAGGTGGAGGTTGAGGATGTGGGCTCTGGAACCAGCCTGACTGTGGTTCGAATCCCTATTCCATCTCTTATTTCTGTGGCCTTGGGTAAAGTGCTCTATTTCTCTGGGCCTCAGTTTCTCCTCCCTAAAACGGAAATAATAAGAGCACGTCCCTGGAGTGAGAATTCAGTGAATTCAGTTGCCAAGTTGCTCTGTGCAGACTAAGAACTTAGGGCAGGCAAGGGAGAAAAAGCACCAACGGAAGTCACCTGCTTGGTGATAGGTACTAACAGTTTTGCTGAGCCAGGCCTTAAGCCAAGGCCCTATTACCCATGGGGGTCCCTGGCTCCTACAAGCAGAGAACTGGGTGTGACTTCCTGTACATCTGGGCTTTGCGCTGATGGGCTGCCTCTGTGCGTGTGGCATGTTCCTGTCTTTTACAGCCCGAGTGATGTGGGGCCGGGGGTCCCCTTGTTGCTTACAGCCCCAGGAACTGGTAGGATATTTTTTCGGAGGGAAGAATAACAGCACTAAAAGTCCTTAGAACAAAACCCAAGCAATCTCAAAGACTCCCCTTAACGGACGTGGTACAAAATACCGATCTGCCTTCCTCAACCCTGGGACGGACTCACACAGAGGAAGTCCCAGAGACACTGGTTACCCGCACCCACTGCGTCTCCAGCTGCACACCCTGTGGTTCCACTTCCTTCTGAGTCCTCCAGGCGGCCCCACAGAGGCACAAGGCCGCGTTTCTCCGAACTGTCACCAGCTGGTCCTGGTGCTGCAGGGCATTTGGAGAAATAGCAGGGTAGCATCACTCTAAGTCACTTCTGTCTCCTGGGATGAATCACATGGCTTGAGGCTGCACCTGGACTCCTGACAGATGAAAGTTGGGCACCATCCATCAGCATTCTGGAACCGTCCCCTGCTGCCCAGGGTTCACGCGTACTGGGGCTCTAACAGGCCGATTCATTCCAGGGTGCCAATGGTCTGGCCAGGAGGCACCTCCCGCAGTGTGTCGCTGAACTCCAGGTCCATGGCAGAGCCAGGAAAAGTGTCAGGCACAGGCTGGGTTGGGTTTCTCTGTGGGGAAGGAGACTAGGGACCCAGGGCTTTCAGGTTGATACTCGAAAATCTCCTGCCTCAGATCAAATAGCTGATGTAGATGATTATTAATCAGAGCCAAACGAAAAATCATTTATTTAGCATTCACTCTGTCAGACGCTGAGCTCCAGGGGCCTCCTACATGTAACCTGGTTGCTACTGGGTCCCCTGTGTCCCAGTCTCCATGGGGAGCGGCTTTCAAAGAGTATAGTGTGGCACCTCCGAAGTAACTAAAGGTAGATCAAAACCTGACTCTGTCTCTTGAGGAGTATCAAAGGCGGGAAAGAATATGCCCCGGGCAGCGTGTGAATTTCTTTAGAAACACCTGTCTCCACCTTTCAGCTTTGCAATGCCTTTCACCCAGTTGCTGTCCCCAAACTAATCCCTCACACTCCGTCCTTAATGCTAAAGTCTCCCTGAAAACTTGTTCAGCTCTTCCTCCCTCCCCCCATCCTGATTCCACACGAGATGCCATTCGCTTTCCATTGCCGTCTGTTCCTCCAGGTGTTGCCGTGTTTGGGCATCAGGAACCCGGGTGAAGAAATAATTCTTTGGGGAACAGGGAGATTGGTGATGGCAAAAACTTCTAATTTGAAACTTCTTTTATTTTCACATATGTTATTCTTACTAATCCTGACATCACAGCTTGGCTTGGTCAGTACTAATACCCCTCACTTTACAGACAAGGAAACTGAGGCCTAAAAAGTCTTCGGGAATCAATCGCAGGTGCCTGTGAGACCAGGGCCCGGACTCGGGCCCACTGAGTGGGACAAGGGGGCAGCTCTGCCTAAGAATGTACTTGGCGTTTTTCCCCTTCTGCCACTTTTTTTTTTTTTTTTTTTTAAAGGGCCACCTCTTCCAAGGACTTCGTAGTTTCAGCAACGCTCCCTTACTTCTCACTGAGTTGCGCTCCCTCCTGTGTTCCCCGGGCTGGGGGCCAGCAGTAGGTGGTAGAGCAGGGTGTCCTGGGCACCTGGTTTGCATGCTGTGTTAGTCGGCTCGGGCTGCCATAACCCAATACCTCAGGCTGGGGGCTTAACCAACCCAAAGTTCTTTTCTCCCAGTTCAGCCCTGGAGGCTGGAAGTATAGGGTCAAGGTGCTGTCAGGGCTGGTTTCTGGTGACACCTCGCTGTGCCCTGACATGGCCTTTCCCCTGTGCGTTTGCAGAGAGAGGGAGGGAGGGAGCGAGCCATCCATAGCTCAGGTGTTTCTTCCTCCTCTTGTAAGGACACAAATCCTATAAGATTAGGGCACCACCCTTATGACCTCATTTAACCTTAACTGTCTCCTTAAAGGCCCTGTGCGCCCATATGGTCACATTGGGGGTTAGGGCTTCAGCTTATGAATTTTGGTGGGTGGTGGGGAGGGTACACACAGAATTTGATCCACGGCATATACGCAGCTAAGGGTGGTGGGACCTGAAGGGACCGTGATGGGACGAGGCCAAAGGAAAGGGAGGAGAAATCTAGAGTGGGCGGGAGATGCTCGGTTAGCTCAGGGAAAGCGCTGGAGAGGAGAGAGGACAGTGGGCTTCAGTGGCCTGGGAATCCTGGGCTGTGGCATTTTGACCCTCACCAGGCATGTAAGCTTGTACTTGCTATTTAACACCTTTGAGGTGCTATTTCCTCATCCGGGAAATGTGAATAATAGTCGTACCTGCGTCGTTAGGTTGCTTTGAAGATGAACTTAAGCCATTTATCTGAAGGCCTTGGCACTGGCACTGGCTCCTGCTCACTGGTGAGCAGAGGAGACGGGAGGCCGGTGATGGTGCTGGGCCCCAGGTGGGTGCCAGTGCGAGGCTCCAGCTGGGCAGCAGGTGTCCGTCGCTTTAGAGGAATTAACCTTCACTACCTAATGGATTAGAGGAGAAGGGGCTGCTGAACTCGGCCAGGTGGGGGGGTGCTGGGGCTCGAGTGAGGGGCCTGAGTCAGGCAGCAGGGGACAGGTGTGAGATTGTATTAGGGTCTCTCAAGGTCGGGGAGAGGCAGGGTCCGGCAGGCCGAGGAGGCGAATGCCCAGGGAGCTGTGTCGGTCACAGACCAGCACAAGTGCTGCAAGACAGGAACCAGCACGTGTACGGCTGGTGAGTGGCCAGAGTGAGCGGTTGGGGGGTCCCCTGCCTTCTCTTCTGACAGGCGGGGCACCACCCCCAAGCGTGGTGCTCTGAAACTGGTTGGTGGCATTTATGTGTTGGTGAGTCATTTTATTTTTTTAAATGAGATTAAAGGTTTTTTTTTGTTGTTGTTTGCAAGTACAAAGTTTCTTCGTTGTGCTTCATTGTGATTAGGGTCATTTTAAAGGATGGGTGCTTGGAAGCCGACACACTAGCATTTGATAAATCAGAATAATACATGTTTTCTCCCCGAAGTGCCTGGCACTTCCCTAAAGGTGCTTCCCCAAAAGCCCTGAGTGCGGACTGCGTCTGAAAGGCTGAGGAATACAGAGATCAAGGGTCAGACCCACACCGGCAGATAAACAGCTCTGCGACCCCATTTTAAAGGACCCAGGCGCTAGCCTGGGGTGGTCGCATGTTCCCCGGAAAAATCCCCGGGAGGATTTCTGTGAACCTTGATGGGAATGGTCCAGGTGCAGGTGACTGAAGTTCATGGGTCTGTTTGAATATTTGTATGTGCTGAGTCACTCGCATCCCTTCCAAATCTTCAAGGCTTGGGGAGAGGATGCCGCTTGTCAGAGGTCCCTCTGCGTCAGCCTACTGCCAGCACAGACAATGTTCCCACACCTGAGGGGACTCCACCTGCACCTCCTGACCTGGCCTGTTGAAGAGGCAGGTGTTGTGTTTTTTTAAATGCCAGGCTGATTCCGTCATGGGGAGAAAATGAGCTCCAGGTTTTCCCTGGGGCTGGGAGAAACTCCAAGTGAACTTTCTCGGAATTTCAGTGGTATTTCTTGGCAGAGCCTTATCTTGGGAAGGAGGAGGCAACCCGGAGGTTTGGATCAGTGGCGGGAGGGTGGGATTTCCTGGGGTCTCACTGGCGTGAAGACTCCTTCTTGTCCTTTGTGGAAGCCCCAGGCCCATTTCCTGTCTGCAGGGCCGTGTGGCTGTGTGCTTTGCTCAGCTGCTGGGCTGACTCCTGCTAGATGAGAGCCATGATGCCACGCAGTGAGTGCTCCCTCTGTACAGGTCAAGGTCAACTACTTGATACATAGTAGCTCATTTTACCTTCACAATTGCCCCATGTAGAAAGTACTGTCCTTCCTGCCTGTTCCTGCTGTGGAAGCTGAGGTTGCCCGGAGAGGTTGTTTAACTTGTCCAAGGTCACACAGCTAGAAATAGGAGGGTTTGAATCTAGACTTTCTGACTTGAAGTGTGACCGTGCATCAGGGAGCTTCCTTGGCGTAGCTGGCTTTAGTCTCTTGCCTTCCCTCCTTGTCCCCAAGGTACCCCAAAGGTCCTTGCCACCACACATGCACTTCCTTGAGCTGGAATGCCCTTCCACCTGGCCAGCTCTCACTCATTTTCAGGACCTGGCTTGGTGACCACTTCCTGTAGGAAGCTGTCCCTGACCACCCTGAAGTCCAGGCCGGGTACCTCTCCTGGTGCTCCCATGGCATCCCTGGCTTCCTCCCAGCAGTCCGTTCACCACCCACTGTTAGAAACAGGTGTCTACTTGTCCATTTCCTCCACGGGGCAAGCAACTCGAGGACAGGGCCTGCTCACTACACGCTGGATGGATGAACGGGGGAACAGGTACGTGGTTAACTCGTGTCCCCCGATGCAGTGTCTGAGAGGATCGGCCCTTTGTTTCTGGGCAGCAGTTCGGCCTGCTTGCTGCGTTTCTCTCCCTCCTTTCCTCCCTCTGCCTCAGTTTCTCATCCGGACGATGGGGAGAATCATAGTTCATCCTCGCAGGGTTGTCGTGAGGCTTACTTGAGCGAGTGAACCCACAGGGGCACTGGGGAGAGCACAGCCACCTGTGAGCTTATCACCCTGCGGGGGGGGGGGGGGGGGGGAGGGCGGAGGCACTGGCCCAGGCTGACCTACTTCTCCCTCAGGCTCGGCCCTCTGGGGTGAGTGACTCAGCCTTTGAAAATCTGACTTCTTTTTTAAGGAGTCACATCACTCCCCCATAAAATCAAAGATGTTAATCAAGGTTAAATGCCAACCAACTGGGGTGGGGGTTGGAGTGCTGGCTAGCAAGAAAATTGTTCAGATGAAACCGAAAGACCGTTTGCCATGGAGGATGGCAAATAAAATGTGTGTGTGAAAGTGTGTGTGTTTAGTGGGGCTGTTGGGGAGGGAGAAGTGGGGCAAACATGTCTTCCATGGGGGTGGGGGGGCTATAAACTCCAGAAGGCGAGTGCTTTTCTCCTCCAGTTCTGTGTTCTCTCTTGCGGAGTTTCCCCGAACCTGTTCCCATTAGTCCACCGTGTCTCGTTAGGGCTCAGAGTACCGTCGGAGAAGGCCTGTTAACAGCGCACTCCTGTGGAAACGAAAGAGCAAGCCTGAGCCCTGAGCAACGAAGGCAGCGCGGGGTCATTGAGGGCTGACCCTGCCGGCCAGTTCGCATTGCTTTCTTTAATCCTCACGGTGAAGTGGGTCAGAAGACTCTGACTGCCGTCGCCTATGCTTGCCCTTGTGTGGGAAGGAGACCAGGTCTTGCAGGGGCTAGGTGACTTGCCCGAGGTCCTGAGGAGGTGAGGCGAGCCAGGACTTGAACCAGGTGGCTTACTCCTGAGCCAGACTCCCCAGCCCTTCGTTTGCGGTTGATTTGAGCATAGAACTTGGTCCCAGTTATCAGCGGGCAGTTGGACCCCCTGCTCTGCTTAAGCAGCCTCGGACCCCCGCTGAACCCCTGTTACTAGGATGCGTGGGACCCCAGGCTTCCTTCAGGAATCACGTTAGGGGATTAAGAGGCAGAGATCGATTCAGAATAGCTATTGGAGCCAACGATTATTATTTTTTGCTACAATGGGTAAAATTTTCCTCTCTGTTCTCGTTCCCCTGCTAAAAGAGTCAATTGAATAAGCCAGGGACACAGCTGTGTGTGTTGTTTGAAAACTGTTTAGTGCGATTACTGCTGCAGACTTGACTGAATTTGGAAACGATAGATGGCAAATCTTCATTTCCTCGGCTCTCTGTCCCCGCCAGCAGAGTTTTAAAGACTAGTAGCGCGGCTAATTGCCCATGCGTAATGCCCACGGATACACGGTTTTCCCTTTTATATAACGCATTATGCTAATAATGCCCTGTATTCCATTTTTCAATAAAAGGTCGGCAGAGCACTGTTTGCTCAGAATGCGCAATTTAAACTTCATGTCTGTCATTAGAGATAATCTAGGTTTGCTGTGTCAAGTAGGGTTGTCATAGAAACCAGACCCGCAAGCTCTGTTTACAGCCTTTGGAGAATAAACACTTTGCATTCATTTCTCTGGAAAGGAAAAGAAATCAGAAATCATCGACCAATTAAGTAACGTTTGAAAACAAAGTGGTGATAACCCAGAAGAGAGAACTATGTCATTCATCAAAAATCAGTAACTGTCACACAGTCAGTGCACTGCAGGTGGCATTCAAGCAGGTGACTTGATGGACATGATCGCGTGCCTCCTCTGGCAAGAATGAGTAAGGGGAGAGGGTGTGTTATTATGCTGAATATGAGTTAATGCTAATGGGTTTTATCTGAGCAATTATATCCTTGAAAAATATTTTGTGTGAATCACATTGAGTGTCTGATCAAGCATCTTATGCCATATATTGATTGGACTTTCATTTATGAACCCCACAGAGCCGAGATGGCTCCACACGATGGTTTCTCTGATCTTCCTTCTGTCTGTGGACCCTCCAGGGGGGAGCAGTTCCAGGGCCCTGGGCTTGAGCATTTTAAGATCCTGCCTGAGTAGCATCACCATATTTATCAATAAAAATAGAGGATGCCCAGTTGCATTTGAATATGTTCTTAACGTGAGTATGCTCCCAAAATTTCATGCAATATGCTTATGCTGAAATTACTTGTTGCTTATTTGAAATTCATATTCAACTGGGTATCCTGTACTAAATCTGTTCCCTTGTGCCTCAGGGGCCCAAGGGGATGAGGAGGTAATTCTTCCATCTCCCCTGTCAACCTCAGGCTGCGTTCCCTTTAATAGGGGAATGAGAAGTGTGGGCACAGGAGGTACGTGCATGACTAACTCCATTCGGTCACAGTGTAATTGTGGCTCTAATTTGCTGGAGGCATCTGCAAAGTCAAGTTCAAAAAAGTCACCCACTTGGAAAGGATCAAGCACCCACTCGGCACAGCTACTCCATAGGGGTAAAGCTTCTGGGGGCTTTTCCACCTGGGGAGGGTCTGGGCCTCCGCTTCTGGGGGACGAAGAAAGCATCCCCAGTTGTTTTTGGAGCTGGTCCAGAGGGAGAACCTGAGCTTCTCTGTGGGGTGTGACACTCAATTTGGGCTGAAAGGGGGCGTGATGTGAACTGAGGCCCCGGCCACGGGCAACCCCATTGTTGTAACCTCCACCCATGCAACATAGCTCCCAGAAACCTGGTGATTGGCAGAAGGTGCATCGCTAGACTATTGTATCAGATTCAGGCTGGTGGAGCTAAGTAAAATCCAAACGCACGTATAGTTCAACACCTGGGAATTCAGCACACTCTGCCCTGGGTCAGCCACTCTAGGGGACTCAAAAGCCAGTTCCCAGTCAGTCCTCCAGGGACTGACCTTGGCCAGTGGGAGAGAGTGAAGCACAGAGGACGACACTCTAGAATGAGCAGGCGGGGCCAAGTGCCAGAGCAGAGGTGGAAACAAGTGCCGTGAGAATGTTGGTGGATGAAGAGATGAATTTCCCACACTGAGTTCAGGAAGCCTTCTTGGAGGAGGGGGATTCTCAGCTGATCTTAGAGGTGGCTGTGTGCTTACATGAGATTAGTTAATACTAGAAAAACCTGTCTTACAAAAACACTCACTGCATTTGGAGGCCATCTGAGTTCAGTATGATCCCATATCGATTCTTAACCTCAATGATGTCTGCAAAACCTTATTTCCAGATAAGGTCACATTCTGGGTTTCTAGGTGGACATGAGTTTTTGGAGGACACTATTCAACCCGCTGGAGTTACCAGTGATTAAAACTTGGTAGATTTCACACAGTATAGAGATTTTTGCCTTCAAAAGAAGGCAGAAATCGGATTAGCTGGCCGCAGTAGGCTGGGGTGGAGGGGCAGCTGGTTCTTTTCCCAGGCGTGTCCTCTCCAGGCACTTGGGTGCTCTTCAGTTCTTTGCCTGCCCAGGCCCTGCTTTTGATTTTAGGTGAAGCAATCACACCTGAGGCTGGAATATGCTTCCTGCTCTCTCTCTTCCTTCTCAACACCTCTTTACGACAGGCACTCACTGATTCTGTGTGTGAACCACTGGTTAACAGTATTTGTTTCCAGAGTCAGAAGTATTTGATTCCAATTAAGAACACTGAATTGAAAGCCATGCAGCATCAAAAATGCAGGTCGGGTAGTAACTGAGAGCCTGTGACACAGGGCAGGGTGGGAGAGTGCAGGCTCTCGGATCAGCCAAGTTACGCAGCACCTGCTCTGACCCCTGTGTGGTCCTGGGTTCATAACTCAGGCCTCAGTTTCACACCTGTGAAATGGCTATAATAGCAGTTGCTTTCAATGTCATGAGGACTTGGAATACTGTGTGTAGAGCGCTAAGCACAGTCCTGGAATGTAATAGAGGCTTAATAGGTGTATGGTGGATAAATGATGAATGTACTAGTTTTTTTGAACTTTGTGTCACTTCCAGCTGAAATAGGAGAAATAGTTCAGATGCACACAATAATCTCCAAACCACACTGATGAAATCAGAAAAGAATGTTCCAAGAAAGATTCTCCTTGGCCCTGCAGTGCAATAAACAAGGCATTTTTCAGTCAAAAGGGAATTCACTCCAAGATCAAGATGTAGCAATTCCAAAAGTAAAAATAATGACAAACATCAACGGTTATTCCAACAGATGGGAAGTTTACATAATTAAGCAGCAAAATAAAGTATTCTTGAGCGTCTCCTGTAGCATTTCCAGTTATGTGTGTTCTAAAAGAAGTTAAGAGGCGCCCTATAAAAAAAGGTTCCTGGTTAATTTTAGAAAAATACTCACATACAAAATTTTCTTTATGGCAGGGTTTTCCAGAGCCTTTAATATGTTGATATGTAGCATGAATTTCTTAAATGCAGATAGAGTATGAAGTATTTTCCTTACATGGCAAGTATATTTTGCCTTCCACCCAACTCTTTTTTGGAGCTAGTATTGCATGAAACACAGCACTGGGTGATTTTTGATGAATATGGTCCCCCACCAAATGATAGACATTCTTACAGGTTTTAGAAGGGTTCTAACCCTGGGCAGAGCTGTCTGGCTTCACAGCCCTAAGCCTCTGGTTATGAAGTGACAGACTGACCAGATGGCTTTGGGTATGGACAGAAAGGCACCAGGCATTGAGCCTGAGAGATGTTACCTTTAAGGCAATTGGTGGGAGATTCCTGCAGGCCACCTACCGACGGCCTGAATAGGAGGGGTTGGGGAGAGCCAGGGCAGTGTTTCAGCTACCCCAAGTAGGCTCTCATCTCTCTCTGCTTCCAGGTCTTGGAGGGCCAAACCTAATCTTTAGACCAGCTCCCAGCAGCACCACCTGAAGTGCCTGAGTACAGATGGGGCTCCTTGGAGCCTGGGGTGAGGGGTTGCCTGTTCCTCAAGCTGTCACTTACAGTCTCCTTACCTCTCTGCCACTAACCCCCACCGGCTGATTCTGCCCAGTAACCCCCTCCACACATAAAGACCTCATGCAAAATTTGACTTTAAGCCCTTAGACTTTACCTGTAAGTCATCCTTTATCATTTCTCTGCTCATGTCTCTCGGCAATCAGTCACATTAACTTTCCTAGCTGCAAGGGAGGCAGGGAAATTATTCTTTTACCTAGTTGTCCTTGTGCCCACCTAAAAGGCTCTCTTAAGAAGGGAGAAGGGGGTACAGGGAGGTAACTAGCAATCTACTACAATATTTCTTATTTTACTTTGGACAACACACACTTTTTTGTTTTATTTATTTTTTAATTAAAAATTCCGTACATGCTCATTGCTGAAAATCTGAAAAATATTGACAATTTTCAAAAAGAGAAGAGTCAATGAGCGCTAATCCTGCTTCCTAGAGATAACCATTATTAGCGCTGTATATAAATATCCCCTCTCCCCAATTTGAGGTCATACCTTTTTTTAAAGATTTTATTTATTTATTTTTAGATAGAGTGGAAGGGAGGGAGAAAGAGGGAGAGAAACATCAATGTGTGGTTGCCTCTCACACATCCCTCACTGGGGGGACCTGGCCTGCAACCCAGGCATGTGCCCTGATTGGGAATCGAACCAGCAACCCTTTGGTTCGCAGGCCAGCACCCAATCCACTGAGCCACAGCAGCTGGGGCTGAGGTTGTATCTTAAGTTTGATTTTGTATGTTGCTTTTTCTTTTTTATCTTTTTCATGTCATTAAGAACTTCACAAATATTTTTAACAATGACACGAAATTCTATCACGTGGCTATAATTACACATACCATAATTTACTTAGTCATTCCCCTAATGGATATTGAAATTTTTAGCAATTTTTTATTTTTAACAATAAAGAAAATTGCCTGGGCTTTGACCTCATTTTGGCTCATTTTTCTCAGGCTTGATTTCTAGAAGCAGAATTACGGTTCACTTGGGCTGACATTTGAGAGTTTTTTGTTATACAATGCCAAATTGCTTTCCTGAAAGCTGATTCACCTCACTTTCTCCATGATTGAGAAGACATCCAGGTTTAAAAAAATACTCTTGGCCTTTTGTGATGGTGGTGGGCAACTGGTTGTTGAAACGTTCTCCCTGAGGGCAAAGTATTTACATAAAGTATTCAGAATTTTTCTACCCTATCTTCCCCCGTTTATATATTTGTTTATTTGTTCAACTGCTTATTTATACCAGTATGGACTCATGGATGTTTTTTGCACAAATTACACATATGTATTTTTATAACAGCTTTATTGACACATAGTGCAAACTCACCCATTTAAAGTGTACAAGCTGATGGTCTTTTACTATATCTAGAGTTGACAAGCGTAGCCACAATTAATTTTAGAACGTATTCATCACCACAAAAAGAGACCTTGTATGCATCAGCAGTCGCTACCCATTTCCTTCTGATGCCCCCCAGCTTTAGGCACCTACTTTCCATCTCCATAGATTTTCTGCTTCTGAACATTTCATGTTAATGGAATCGGGTAGTATGTGGTCTTTGGAGGCAAGCTTCTTCCGCTTAGCGTAATGTTTTCATATTTCATCCATACTGTAGCATGTATCAGCGTTTAATTTCTTTGTATTGCCAATTGTATCCTACTGTGGGGATACAGCACGTTTTATTTTATCCATTCATCAGTTGATGGATATTTCTGTTGTTGCCACTTCTTGGCTCTTATGAGTAATGCTGCTATAAACACTCATGTTCAAGTTTTTGTGTGGACATATGCTTTTAATTTCTCTTGGATGCGTATAACCAGGAACAGGATTGCTGAGCAGTGGGTGTGAAGTGCTGTCTCGTTGTGGTTATGATTTGCATTTCCCTGATGTCTCATGATGTTGAGCGTCTTCTAATGTGCTTCTTGGCCATTTGTGTACCTTTGGAGAAACGTCTATTCTGATCCTTTCATAATTATAAATTGGGTTAACTGTCATTTTCTCATGGAGTTATAAAAGTTTTTCCATATATTCCGGATAAAGTCCCTTATCAGATACGTGAGTTGCAAATATTTTCTCCCATTCTGGGGATCGTCTTTTCATTTTCCCAGGAGGCAGGCAGCGCAGCGGTGAACCGCCGAGGCTCTGGAGCCAGACACTGCGTGGGTTCGTTTTCCTCGATGTTATGCTTTGAAGCACAACATTTTTGACTTCGATGAAATCTAATTTACTTATTTTTCCTTTTGTTGCTTGTGCTTTTTGTATCACACACAAGAAACCTCACCGTGGTTTCAGTTTACATTTCTGTAACGACGGATGATGTGGCACATCTTTCCATGTGCTTATTTGTCATTGCATATTGTCTTTGGCGAAATGTCTGTTTATATCTTTTGACCATTTTAAAATTAGATTATTTATCTTTTTTACCTTTGGTTCATTCTATATTCTAGATACCAGTCCTTGGTTGGATATGTGCTTTGCAAATATTTTTGTTTACTATGTACCTTGTGCTTTTATCTTCTTAACAGGGCCTGTTATAGAGCAAAAGTTTTTAATTTTGGTGAGCTCCAGCTTGTGAGTTTTTCCTTTTATGGATCGTGCTTTTGGTGTCGAATCTGAGAACTATTTGTGTAGCCCTGGATCCTGAAGATTTTCTCCTGTTTTCTGAAAGGTTTACAGTTTTATGTCTTATACTTAAGTCCACGATCCATTTTGATTTAATTTTTTTATGTAAGGTTTGAGACTTAACTAGATGTCCATTTTTTTGGCCTATGGATGCACGATTTCTCAAAAGGCTATTGTCCCTTCATCAAATGGCTTTTGTACCTTTGTCAAAAATCAGTTGGACGTATTTGTGTGAGTGTGTTTCTGGGTTCTCTATTCTGTTTTGTTGTTTTTAGAAGATTTTACTTATTTATTTTCAAAGAGAGGGGAAGGAAAGGAGAAAGAGAGGGAGAGAAACATCAATGTGTGGTTGCCTCTCCTGTGCCCCCTACTGGGGACCTGGCCTGCAATCCAGGCCTGTGCCCGGACTGGGAATCGAACCAGTGCCCCTTTGGTTCACGGGCCGGCACTCAGTCCACTGAGCCACGCCAGCCAGGGCTCTAGTTTGTTTACTGATTTACATGTCTATCTTTCCACCAGTACCACACAGTCTTGATTATAGTAGCTTTATTCTTTTTCAGAATTGTTTTAGCTCATGTAGTTCCTCTGCTTTTCCATACAAACTTTGGAATAACCTTGCCTACATCTATAATTTTTTTCCTGGGATTTAAAAGCAATTGCCTTAAATTATTTGCGTATCAATTTTGGGACAATTGACATCTTTCTTGTGTTGGGTCTTCCGGTGCAAACATGCTGTGTCTCTTTTTTTATTTAGAAATTCTTTAATTTCTTTCATCAGCATTTTACAGTTTTCAACATGTAGTCCTGTCCATACTTTGTTAGATTTATGCCTAAGTATTTTAATTGTGGGAGCAATTTAAAATGATACTGTATTTTTCATTGTAGTATGTACATGTTCATTGGTAGTGTCTAGAAATACAATTGATTTTTGTACGTTCATCTCATGTCCTACAACCTTGCTGAGATCATTTATTAGTTCTAGGAGTTTTTGTAGATTCCTTTCAATTTTCTATGTAAATAATCTTGTCATCTGCAAATAGAGACTGTTTCATTTCTTCTTTTCCTATCTATAAGAATTTTGTTTCATTTTCTTGCTTTATTGCCTTTGCTAGAACATTTAGCACTATGTTGAACAAGAATGGCAAGAGTGAGCCCTGGCTGGTTTAACTCAGTGGATTGAGCGTGGGCCTGTGAACAAAAGGATCACGGTTTGATTCCCAGTCAGGGCACATGCCTGGGTTGCAGGCCACTTCCCGGCAAGGGATGCACGAGAGGCAAACTTACATTGATATTTCTCTCCCTTTCTCCTTCCCTTCCCCTCTAAAGATAAATAAATAAAATATTAAAATAAATAAATAAATAAAAATAAGAAATAAGTCTTAACAAAACACAAGCAAACAGAATTCAGCAACACATAATCAGAATCCCACTCTAAGGCCAGCTGAGGTTTATTGCATGAGGCAGGGGATGCAAAATCAATCAGTATAATCCACCCTATTAACAAGCTAAAAAAGAATGATCACATGATCACCTCAACTGATACAAAAAAATCACTTTACCAAGTTCAAAACACATTTATGTTAAAAACTCTCAGCAAAATAGGAATAGAGGGAACTTCCTCAATTTGACAAAGCACATCCACAAAAACCTTATACTTAACAGTGAAAGACTGATACTTTCTCTGTAAAACTAGGATCAAGGCAAGAATATTCACTCTTGCCATTCTTTTTTTTTTTTTTTTAAGAATTTTTGTGTCTGTCTATATTCATGAGGGATATCAGTCTGTAGCTTTTCCTCTTTTTGTATTGTCTTTATCTGGTTTGGTATTGAGGTAATAGCAGCTTCACAGGATGAACTGGGAGTTGTTTCCTCCTCTTCTATTTTCCTGCAGAGATTGCATAGAATTAGTGTTCATTTTTCTTTAACTATTTTGTAAACCATCTGGATCTAGAGATCGTATTTTTTTCTTCCTTTTTTTGGAGGGAGGTTTAATTTATAAATTAAATTTTCTTAGTAGTCAGAGAGCTACTCATATGATCTCTTTCATATCAGGGGAGTTGTGGGGGTTGTGTTTTTTGAGGAAGTAGCCCATTTCATGTAAGTGGTCATGTCTATGCGTGTGGAGGTGTTTGCAGTATTCCCTTTTTATCCTTTTGATGCCTGCAGGGTCTGAGTAGTATTCTCTCTTCCATTCCTCAAATCGATAGTTTGTATCTTTTCTCTTTTTTTCCCCATTTCTCAATATCACTAGTGGCTTGTCAATTCTGTTGATCTTTCCAAAGAAGCAACTAACTCTTTGTTTTGTTGGTTTTCTCTATTGCTTTTCTTTTCTTTTTCTTTTTTTCCAATTTCATTTATATCTACTTCTGGCTTCATTATATTCTTTATTCTTCTCATTTGGGGTTTATTTTGCTCTTTTTTCCTAGGTTCTTGAGGTGAGAGCTTAGATTATTGGTTTGAAACTTTTCCTGTTTTCTTTGTATTTAGCAAATACATTTCTCCCTTAAAACTGCTTTAGCTAGGTCCCCAAATTTTTGATATAGTGCATTTTTATCTTCAATTAGCTCAATCTATTTTTTAATTTCCCTCGAGACTCCCTCTGTTCTTTATGATTTATTTAGAAGTATATCTTTAATTTCCTGAAGGATATGTTTGCTGGGTATGGGATTCTAGGTTAATAGTTCTTTCTTTCACCAACTGAAAAATGTGCTACTCCCTGCTGGCCTCCATGGTTTCTGAAGAGAAACTCACTGTTATTCTAATTATTTTCCCCTAAAGGTAAGGTATCATTTTCCACTGGCTGCTTCTTTCTATGTCTTTAGTCTTTACAACTTTATTCATTTTTTCTTTTGAATATTCATTTTATTTTTAGAGAGAGGGGAAGGGAGGGAAATAGGGAGAGAAACACCGATGTAAGAGTGAAACATTTACTGATTGCCTCTTGTATGTGCCCCAACTGGGACCGAACCCACAACCCAGGCATGTGCCCCAACCAGGAATTGAACCCACAACCCTTCAGTTCACGAGATGATGCCCAACTGAGCCACACCAGTCAGGGCTAGTTTTGACAATTTTAATTATGATGTGTGTCTATGTGGATTTCTTTGGGTTTATCCTATTTGGGGTTTACTCATCTTCTCAAATTTTGGTAGGTTTATATCTCTTGCTAAATTTGAGAAGTTTTCAGCCATTATTTGTTTGAATATCTTGTCAGCCTCACCCTCTTTCTCCTCTCCTATGCAATACCGATGACACGAATGCTGGATCTCTCATTGTACTATAGGTCCCTGAGGCTCTGCTCTTTTCTTTTTTTTTTTTTTTAAGTCTATTTTCTTTCTGTTGTTCAGGCTGGGTAATTTCTGATATTCTGTCATCCGGTTCACTGATTCTTTCCTGTGTATCCCACTTGACAATTGAGCCCATCCACTGAGTTTTATTTCAGTTCCAAAATTTCTGTTTCTTCTTTATATATTCTATTTCTTTTTAAAAATATTTTATTCATTTGTTTTTTAGAGAGAGAGGAAGAAAGAGAGGGAAAGAAACATCAGTGTGTGGTTGCCTCTTGTGCACCCCCAACAGGGGATCTGGCCCGCAACCCAGGCATGTTCCCTGACTGGGGATTGAACCTGTGACCCTTTGGTTCTCAGACTGGCACCCAATCCACTGAGCTACGTCAGCCTGGGCTGTATATGCTATTTCTTCGCTGAGACTTCCTATCATTTCATTAGCTACAGGTGCAATTTGTAATTGCTCACTGAAGCATTTTTATCATGGTTGTTTTACATCTTTGTCACATAATTCTAACATTCCTGTCATCTTGGTGTTGACATCTATTGCTTGTCTTTTTTGAATTTGGTTTGAGCTCTTCCTGGGTCTTGGTGTGATGAGTAATTTCTGGTTGAGACCTGGGCGTTTTTATATTATGCGATGAGACTCTTCATCTTATTTAAAGCTTTTGTTTTAGCTGGATTTCTCTGACCCCATTTCAGTAGGGGAAGTTGTGCTCTCGTGTCACTGCCAGGTGGAGGTAGAAGTCCAGGTTTCCTAGTTTGTATCTGTTGACAGGGCAGAGGGCTCCTTGGTACCGCTGGTTAGGAGTTCTGGCTCCTGTGTACTCCTCATGGACACTGCAGGGGTGTGGGCAGCGGCTCATGACCACCATGCAGGGATGGGATACAAGCCCTGGGTCCCTCCTTGGTCTTGCCTGATACCATCTGGGTAGGGATGTGGGGAAACCCTGTTACAGCTTCATGAAGGCGGAAATCTAGGCTTCCACTTGGTCTTCGCCGGTAGGGGTAGAGGCGGGACACAATTTTTACTGGTGGTGACTGGAGTGGTTATTGGCGAAAAGTGTTCTGCCTTGCTAGGCTGGTCTTTCCAGCCCTTTGGCTAAAGAGAGCCGGCTTTTTTTTTTTTTTCTTTTCTTTTTCTGTGCATGTGTTGGCATTTCTGGGTTGTTGGCTCTTTCACACCATGACTGGGATATACGAAGCAAAAAGGAAACCCAGGAAACTCAGTGTCATTCCTTGGATACTGAGGTCTACCTTTTTCCCTTTACCTTTCAGTCTACTTATGTGTTTTACACGTGATGTTTAAGGCTTTTAGCGGGACACAGTAGAAGAATCAGGGAAAAGTAGGTCTATTCCATTTTCCCAGAAGTGGAAGTCCTGGACTCATGGTTATTTTATACTTTAGGTTCTAATCTATACTACTTTTTTTTCCCTCAAAATTTTCCAGGTATAGTCATTGGGAGTATCTTTTCTTTTTTGCATCAGAATCCACCTGAGCTGCTTTAATCGCCAGGGAAGGAAGGACCCTCACGGAAGTGGCAGACCTCGGTTTCATTGCGGGAGAAGAGATTTGGCTTCCTTCAAGCCCTTCTTCCATCTGACAGCTTCAGCAGAGGCCTGACGTGAAGCCAATTCTGTGGCTCCCCCAAGAGCTGTCCTATGTAAACTGACGGTGGGCTAGTAAAAGGCCACTGAGCAAAGGCCCCAGACCCCTCCCTTTCCTTCCCGAAGCCTAGATTCTTCCTGTTCGATTCTGACAATTCTTCCTCCATCTTATCTTGTGAGGGAATGGGATACAGCCAAGGTGGTCACTTATCTGGGGCGACAGCAAGTAAACATGAAGAATGTGCTGGGGAACACGAAAGGACAAGGATCAGAAAAGCTTTCTCTTTCAGCCTAAATCATGACGTTCGGGGCGTCGGCTAGAGTTTCCCAGGTTATTTGTAACTGTCCCTGCCTGTTAGGGAATATATGTTTTATCTAAAAATAGGTAATCTTCCTAACCAAATGATAAATGTGTGTGTCCCAAATGGAAGCCCCATAGTTAGCCATCTCGTTAGAGATGTTCAGGTGTGTGATGGAAATATACCCAGCATGAGCCTGGATCAGAGGCTGGAATGTACGCAGAGTTTGGCTGTCAGGGCTCTTTGAGTGTTTTTGGTGGAAGACCCTTCATGTTAGCAGGAGGCAGCCCTTCTGAGCCAAGTCCTCTGAGAATGATATTCAAGGTACTTCCTCATAGCAGCTAATGATTACGTGTGGGAGGTTACATTGTGATCCTTTGGAGTTTATGTTGCATTTAGCCAGCATCTGGTTCCTTCAGATTTCCAGTCCTTCTTGAGGGATCCCTATGGGGCATCTCAGCCCCAGAATTAGTGGGTGTGTAGTGCTCATTTCTTATTCACACAAAGGGAAATTCATAGAACGTTGCAGCTGGCAAAACCTAATGATTACTTCTCAACCCTGGTTGCCATTTAGAAACCTCTTGAAAATTAAAGAAACACACCAGTGCCTGGGCCCCACTTTCCAGCGATTCTAACTTTTTACACCAACCTGGACAAATAGGTAGTGTTATTATGTCCATTCAACAGATAGAGACCCTGAGGCCCAGGTTAACTTTCTCCCAGACCCCATAGTTGCCTGTGGTGGGGCAGGATTTAAACCTAGAAGATCTGAATCTGGAGATTCGGATCTCAATGCACATACTACCTGCAAGTGGGCCTTGACACATGCTGGTTTCCTTCTACACCAGCGCTTCTCCAGCTGGGCTGAAGGTTAGACTCACCTCAGGAGGCTTTTACTAACATCGACACCTGGACCCCACCCTCTGAGACTCTGGCTAATTGGTCTGGGGTGGGGTCCGTGCACTGATGGGCTTTTTAATGTTGCCAGGTGACTTGGATGGGCACCCAGGGTCAGGAACAACTTTATAGGCTCAGTCGTGCAAACCACCTTCCACTTTCTAAAACAGAGCCCACTGCCCAGAGGTGCAGGTAGCAGGAGGCAGTGCTCAGCATCCTCAGGGGCTGCTTGCCCGGTTTTCTCACAGAAGGGCATCTGACTGAATTAGACCCTTGATCTTTAAAAAAATTTATTTGCTTTTTGGGTTTACATTATATTGAAAACATTTTTGAACCATTTAAGAACATTAAAAAATTGAGAGATTTCATGTGAAAGTCCTGGTTTCAGAATCCACATCCGAATACCTGGTAACACCTGGATGGAGCTGAGCAGGGGCTGCTGCCTTGTGGCAGGGTCGTCCTCTCCAATTAGACCTGTCCCCTCTGCCCTCCCACCTCTGCCCCCGAGGGCTCGGCAGTTCACAGCCTGTGCACTCCTGCCATTACTGTCCTGTGATGTTCCACATCATGAACATCTGGGTACTTGTCTTAGCTGATCTTCTAGATTGCAAACACCTTCAGGTTTTCAACCTGTGGGCCACTCTGCCTCCGAGGGCCAGTGCTACTGGTGTCCAGTGGGTAGAGGTTGTGGGGGAGGCTGACCATCCCATAATGCACAGGACAGCCCCCCCCGCCCCGCCCCGACCCGAAACTAGGCATTATCTGGTCCCGAAGGTCAATCATGCTGAGGTTGAGAAACTCCGCCTTCACGGCAGTGTCTGTGTCTCTTCCTCATCTCTGAACTTTCCAGCGTGGTAGCACAGAGGAGATGGTCAATTAAATGTCTGCTGGCGGCCTGACGGATGTCAGGCTGTGCTGGCTTCTCCCCGGCTCCTGCAGGGTTTCAGCCAACGCATCGGTGCTTTCCTCTGTGTGCGCCATATGGCCCCGCAATAAATGAGTGAGTCAATAAAAAGCCTGCCATATGCGAAGTAAGTGATCTTATGAATGAAATCCAGGGCAGGGACACAATTATTTCATCCGAAGAGAGAGGCTAATTAAACGCAGGATCGCAGGGAGCACATTTGTAGGGGGAACCAAGGCATTCTGCTGCCGGAAGACTCATTGCTCATCCCTTGGGACGGGTCGTAAGAGGCAGGAAGTCCTACTCGTGTTTTGAATGATCAAAGGTGTCCTTAAAAATCAGCCCTTTCACTAACTGGGTGAAGAACAATACTGACCTAGTGGGATGTTTCAGGTGGCATAAATTAATTCTAAATTGCTGCACATCGTCTGACTGATATCCAGAGCCCCTAACTTTGCAGGAAAGGGTCTGCAGGAGCTGATAATTAAGTAGCTCAAGCTGGGGCGTGCTGAATCAAGGCTCCATGTCACCCTTTCGGTGACCATTTGGGAATGTGGGCCATGTCAGCCTTAGCTGGCCACCACTATGTCTGCCTTGCAGTGATGTCCACGATGAAGTGACAAATTTAGGGTGACCAACTAACCATCCAGGTTTGCCTGGGACTGTCCTAGTTTTAGTGCCGGAACCGTATGACTCAGGAAACCCCTCCTTAGGATGTGAAAAGTCCTGATTTTCAGCCAGGAGCACAGCAGGTTGTAAGAAAAGTACAAAACCTGTCCTGCAGCCCCAGATACAGGCTGAAAACAGTGCTGCTTCCGCGTCACGTGGATGGAGAACAGGTCATTGGCCTTCTGAGGTGGCTGTGGCTGTTTGTTCCCCTCATCAGTCTGGCTCAGATTTATCAATGTCATTAACGTTTCCTTGATTTTCTCTGTTGTTTTTCTGTTTTTCCTTTCATTGAATTCTGACCCTTTCTTAGTTTCCTTCTTCTACTTGCTAGGTTTAATTTGCTCTTCTTTATCTAGTTTCTCAAGGTGGGAGATGAGGTCATTGACTGGAGACCTTTCTTTCCTAATGTAGGTGTTTAGTGGGGAGATTCCCCCTTAGGCACAACGTTACTGGTACGTAACAAACTTTTGTTATCTCATTTTCGTTCACTTCAAAGTCTATTTCCTTATGGTATTTTCTTTGACCTTTGAGTTATTTAGAAATGTATCATTTAGGCTCCAAACATTCAAAGACTTTCCAGAGATCTTTCTGTTATTGATTTCTCATTAAGTTCTGCTGTGGAAGGGGAATATACATCGTGACTTGAATTTTAAGTTTACCGAGACTTGTTTTGTGGACCAGAATCTTGGTAAACATCCTGTGTGCACGTGAAAAGGATGTGTGTCCTGCTGTTGTGAAGTCTTCTGTAAATATCAGTTCGATCACATTGATTGATTGTGTCCAGTCTTCTCTGTCCTTTCTGACTTTCTGCCCACTTGTTCTATTAGTTATTAAGAGAAGGGTATTGATATATTTAACTATATTAGTAGATTTCTCTGTTTCTCCTTTAAGCTCTATTTTTTTCCACGTATTTTAAAACTTTGCTATTGGGGCATAAACATTTAGGATTGTTAATTCATCTGATGAATTGATCCATTTGCCATGAAATGCTGTTCTTCATTCCTGGTAATGTTCTTTGCTCTCAAATGTATTGGGTTGGCCAAAAAGTCCATTTCGTTTTTTCCATAAATAAAAGACACATTTTTCATTTTCACCAATAACATTATTGATTTGGATATTTTGAGTATGTCAGCTATCTCCTGCGTGGTGTAAAATTGATTGTTTTCAATTAATGTCTCAGTTTGATCACTATCAACTTCAACTTTTTTACCCAACCGTGGAGCATCATCCAACGAGAAATCTCCAGCATGAAACTTCACAAACCACTTTTGACCTGTCCAATCAGTCACAGCACCTTCTCCACACACTGCACAAATCTGGTTTCTTTTTGTGTGCTTCAGTAGCATTTTTACCTTTCTTGAAATAATAAAGCATAATGTGCTAAAAATGGTGCATATTTTCTTCCATCTTCAATATTAAAGTAGCTGTACAAAAATTCACCAATTTTGATAAGTTTTTAAAAAAATGCACAGGGATATGACAGCTGTCACAATATGATCAAATAAAATTGTTTCGAATGAAGTTAAAGACAGCTAAGTGCTACTAGAGTCATCTTACAGAAAAAAACTAAATGAACTTTTTGGCCAACCCAACACTTTATCTGATGTGAAAATAGCCACTATGATCCGTGGAACTGTGAGATAATAAATTCGTTCTGTTTCAAGGCTCCAAGTTTGTGATAGTTATGCAGCAATAGAAAACCAATACACAAGGTATAGAGTTCAAGCCTGAAGGTTTTCCTCTCTACTCTGAAGATATAGACCCGCTCTCCTCTTGCTTGCATTGTTTCTGAGGAGAAATCTGCCTTCATTCGTCTCTTTTTTCCTGTGTATGTAATGCTTTTTAAAAAGTTGGCCACTTTTAAGATTTTTTTCTTTATAATAAATTTTGAATAAGTCTTGGGACCATTTTCCTTTTTCCTTAAAGATTTTATTTATTGATTTATTTTTTAGAGAGGGAGAAGGGAGGGAGAAAGAGAGGGAGAGAAACATCAATGTGTGGTTGCCTCCCATGCGCCCCCTACTGGGGACCCGGGCCACAACCCAGGCATGTGCCCTGACTGGGAACCAAACCGGCAACCCTCTGGTTCGCAGGCCGTCGCCCAGTCCACTGAGCCACACCAGCCAGGGAAGGATCATTTTCTTTATATGTTTTCATGTTTGGGTGGGTTGAGCTTCTTGGATCTGTGGGTTTATAGTTTTCATTAAATTGGAAAATTTCGTTCATGATTTCTTTAAATATGTTCTTGTGCGGTGCTTGCCCTCCTGGCTCTTCTCCTTTGGGGACTCAGTCACACATGCGCTAGTTTGTTCTAAGCTGTTTCACGGCTCATTTAAAAAACTTTTCTTTCTATTTTTCATTTTGGGTAGTTTTCATTGTTGTCTGAAGTTTACAAATCTTTTCTTCTGTGATGTTTGGTTGGCCATTAATCTCAGTGGACCTATTGTTAATCTCACACATTATAACCATGTCAGTTCTGGGCAGTGAAAACCCATTGGCTTTCCCCTTCTTGTGGCTGTTATTTTTCTGCTGCTTTGCACGCCTGGTAAATTTTCACTGGATTCCAGACATTTGACTTTTACCTTTTGTGTGCTGGATGTTTTGTTTTCCTATAAACATTATTGAGCACTGTTCTGGGGTTCAGGGATATGACTTGAGAACACTTGATCCCTTTGAGTCTTGCTTTTAAGATTCGTTAGGCAGGACCAGGGCTCGCTTAGTTTAGTTTGGCGCGATTATTCCCCCTGTACTGCAGCAACACACTTGCCTTGTGAATTACGAGGCTTTCCCGTCTGGTGGGACAGGCGCCATTCCCAGTCCTGCTGAGTGCTGCGTACTGTTCCCTCTGCTCCCGAGGGGCTGTCTGTTTTCCAGTCTTGGGCAGTTTCCTCACTTACTGTGCTGATCAGGACTTTGCTGAACACTCTCTGGGGGCCTTCTGTGAGTATCTGGGGTCCCCTCTCAGTGAAGCTCTCTCCTCTCTGGGACTTTTCCCTGTGAACCCTTGCTGCTCTGTCTCCCTGGGTTCTCAGTTCTGCCTCCTCAACTCGGGGCTTCTCCTGGGCGTTACCTGGATTCTCCCTCTTAGTGCTGGAGTCTGGAAACTCTGCCAAGGCATCAAGCTGGGCCACTGTGGGGTCACCTGGTCTCTTTCCTGCCTTTCCGGGACCTTGGTCTTTCATTGTCTAGTGTTCAGTCTCTTGAAAACTTGTTTCAAACATTCTGCCCGGGTTTTTAATTGTTTCAGGCAGGAAGGTGTATCTGGTTGCTTTTTTCCACCTCGGTTGGCAGCAGAAGTCCAAATCTGTTTAATGTGCTCATATTCCCCCTGCATTCTGGTTTAAACTCACCATGAGACTGCAAGAATTAGAACACTTTGCTATCTTCCTCCTCTTATCTCATCTGCTTTCCCACAGTGTTTGCGTGACCTCTATGCTGTCCCCTGAAGTCTGTGACTTAATACATTCTATTTTTACTCACTAATCTTGATTGACTTTCATCCTCTAATGCAATAAATTTCTCTTCTGACCAATACTATCTGACACACACAAAATGCGTTTCTTCTTCACCCTCTCAGCCGTCAAGCAAGGAGTGGCGGTACTGCCTGGCTGCCGTGAGCTGCATTGTTCTCCCCACCCCCCATTCATACACACTGAAGGCCTAACCCCCAATAGGATGTATTTGGAGGTGGGGCTTTGGGGAGGTAATTATGTTTAGATGACAGTGGGACCCCATAATGGGGTTAGTGTCCGTCTGAGAAGAGTGCTGTAAGCCAGGAAGAGCTCTCGGCAGAGGCCAAGCCCTGCTGGACCTTGATCTTGGACTCTGCAGCCTCTAGAACGGTGAGAAAATAACTTTCTGTCGTTTAAGCCACCCAGCCTTGGTCTTTCATTCTGGCAGCCCGAGCAGACTGTCCTGCCTGCCATCCACATACAGACCTTTGCTCTCTCTCTGTCTTCTGCTCACGCTGCCCCCCTGGGGTTTTTCTCCCCTTGGAGCTACTCTACAACCTGCACACTAGAGCATTTCTTCCTCTCCTGTTCTTAACCCCAGCACTACGCTAGGCCAAGCCTTCCTCATCCTGGTCTGTGACGGTCCTTTTCCTTCTAGGCCCTCTGTTCTACACATGCCCCCAAGGCAGTCCTGTAAAGCCTTCCGATCGCCTTCAGGGACCCCCCTTGTCCTCACACATGGTGTTGGAAGTTTCTGTGTTCTTCCCCCCAGAATCCTACTTCAGTCTGCCAGATGGAGAGATTTTCTCCTCTGTGCCCCCACAGGGCATCTGTTTTCTCTCCTGGTCGTTGGATATATCACCTTCCTCCTTTTCATTAGCTGCGAGCTGCCCTCTCCTCATTGGCCTGCACACTCCCAGAAGGTGCACCAGGACCAGGGCGCCTCGCAGAGCCTTACCCACAGTAGGTGCCCACTGAATGCCCACATCAGAAATCCAAGTTACTGTTACTGATCTAGATTTTCAAATGACATTAGAAGAATTTTTTAGAGAAGAATAGAAAACCACCACAATAACCCTACCCTGTACAACACATCTTATTTTTGCAGTCTTTCAGTCTTTGTGTATTTTCAGACCTGTATTCATAATGAACATACAAATCAAAGTTCTTTTTTTAATTATATTTTATCGATTATGCTATTACCGTTGTCCCATTTCCCCCCCTTCATTCCCCTTCACCCTGCACACCCCCTCCCACCCACATCCCCCCCCTTTAGTTCATGTCCATGTGCCATTAGTTCTTTAGCTTCTACATTTCCCACACTATTCTTGCCCTCCCCCTGTCTATTTTCTACCCACCATCTATGCTACTTATTCTCTGTACCTTTTCCCCCCTCTCCTCCTCCCACGCCCCTGTTGCTAACCCTCCATGTGATCTCCATTTGTGTTTCTGTTCCTGTTCTACTTGTTTGCTTAGTTTGCTTTTGTTTTAGATGTGGTTGTTAATATCTGTGAGATTGCTGTCTTTTTACTGTCCTATTTTTGATCTTCTTTTTCTTAGATAAGTCCCTTTAACATTTCATATAATAAGGGCTTGGTGATGATGAACTCCTTTAACTTGACCTTATCTGATAAGCCCTTTATCTGCCCTTCCATTCTAAATGAAAGCTTTTCTGGATAGAGCAATCTTGGATGTAGGTCCTTGCCTTTCATGACTTGGAATACTTCTTTCCAGCCCCTTCTTGCCTGTAAGGTCTCTTTTGAGAAATCAGCTGACAGTCTGATGGGAACTCCTTTGTAGGTGACTCTGCCTTTATCCCTTGCTGCTTCTAGAATGCTCTCCTTCATTTTAATCTTGGCTAATGTAATTATGATGTGACTTGGTGTGTTCCTCCTTGGATCCAACTTCTTTGGGACTCTCTGAGCTTCTTGGACTTCCTGGAAGTCTATTTCCTTTGCCAGCTTGGGGAAGTTCTCCTTTATTATTTGTTCAAATAAGTTTTCCACTTGTTGCTCTTCCTCTTCCCCTTCTGGCACCTCTATAATTCGGATATTGGGACGTTTAAGGATGTCCTGGAGGTTCCTAAGCCTCTCCTCATTTTTTTGAATTCTTGTTTCTTCATTCTTTTCTGATTGGATGTTTCTTTCTTTCTTCTGGTCCACACTGTTGATTTGAGTTCCAGTTTTCCTCCCATCACTGTTGGTTCCCTGTGCGTTTTCCTTCATTCTACTTATTGTAGCCTTCATTTGTTCATCTAATTTGTGACCAAAATCAACCAATTCTGTGAGCATCCTGATCACCAGTGCTTTGAACTGTGCATCTGATAGGTTGGCTATCTCTTCATTGCTTAGATGAATTGGCTCTGGGGCTTTGATTTGTTCTCCCGTTTGAGCCTTTTTTTTGGGGGGGGGGGTCTGGTTGCTGCTGTTATGTAACAAGGGGTGGAGCATTAGGTGTTTCCCAGGGCTGGGCAGCCCAGTCACTGGGTTGTGACGCTGTATGTGGGGGCGGGGTCTCAGTGTTTTTAGATTTTATTTCCTGGCACTGGGGCCCTGGATTGTGAGTTCTTATTCCCCATTTTCGCCTAGATTATCTGTGTGCAAATGTGGGATCACCTGGTCAGCCTTGCACCTGGGGTCTGCTTGCCACCGCCTGCAGGCCCGGGTCTGCCAGCAGCTACCTGCGCCCGGTCTGCCAACCTCCGCTTCCCCCTGCCACGACTCTGCCCCTCTTACTGGTCTGGATGAATGGTTGTCGGACCTCCGTACAGTTCAATTTTCTCTCAGTTCCGGTTGTTTTCTTGTTTCTAAATCCTTGCTGTTCTTAATTTTGGTTGTGCGAGGAGGTACAGTGTGTCTACCTACGCCTCCATCTTGGTGAGAAGTCCTCAAAGTTCTTTTTAAAAAACATACAACCTTGCACATTTCCCCTAATATCTAGTTTTATCATGGTGAGTAACTGTAATATCCATTTAGTAGAAGTGTAATAACTTGCTAGGTTGTATTAAGACTTATTGGATTCCAGCCTGTGGAAATGTAACCTGATATCAAGTGTCTCCTTGTTCAGGGGACCTGACTGTTTTGGCCCCAACCCAGCGCCTTCCATTAATGCAGCTGAGCCCCTTCACTGGTTTCTACAAGAAATAGAACTGAACCACGCACTTTTTGGCCCTTTGAAGATCTGTGGTCTAGGAAGGGATCACATTGCATGGCACAGAGCCTTTCACTTGAAATATCCTCGTTAACCGTAATTTCTTTCTTTTTTAAAAATATATTTTATTGATTATGCTATTACAGTTGTCCCATTTTCCCCCCTTCACTCCTCTCTCCTCCAAGTTCATGTTCATGGGTCATCCATATAAGTTCTTTGGCTTCTACTTTTCCCACACTATTCTTACCCTCCCCCGTCTGTTTTCTACCCACCGTCTGTGCTACTTATTCTCTGTACCTTTCCCCCTCTCTCCCCCTCCCACTCCCCTGTTGCTAACCCTCCATGTGATCTCCATTTCTGTGTTTCTGTTCCTGTTTTACTTGTTTGTTTAGTTTGCTTTTGTTTTTGTTTTAGGCATGGTTGTTAATGATTGTGAGTTTGGTATCATTTTACTGTTCACATTTTTTATCTTCTTTTTCTTAGATAAGTCCCTTTAACATTTCATATAATAAAGACTTGGTGATGACGAACTCCTTTAACTTGACCTTATCTGGGAAGCACTTTATCTGCCCTTCCATTCTAAATGACAGCCCCACTGCCCCTTCCCATATCCAGTGTCCAGCCTTCCTTCTTAGTTACCCTGGAAGTTTAAATGTCTCATCCTTGTTTTATTCAGAGCAAGTCACTTTGCTCTAGCAACCTCTTCCAGGGTGTAGAAACAAACCCAGTAAACCAGTCTGGCAGTGATGGGACTTACTCTCCCAGGGGTTATAAAGCATGTGAGTGATAAATGACATCCTTCCAATCACCCCCCACCTGTGCTATGGAAGGGATGGGAAGTTCTGTCAAGGGGTGGGGGTGGGTGCTGACTCACCTCTGAAAGTGTTGGCAGGGCCTGGCTTTTGGCATATGGGAAGGGGCACTGTGGATGAGTGGGAACCCCATTCCCAGTGCAGGAACTGGGAATGGGGTTCACGGTGCCAGGATATTGCTGAGGCAAGTGTTGCTCTCAGGGAAGCTGAGATGCCTCCTTGTCTTCCAGGAGCAGCTGGTATGGGTCGAGTGATCCCTTTCCTGGTCTCCATCTTCCGGGTGAAACAAATGTCTTGTGATGCTGGGCTCCCACTCTTCATGGCTAGGTTTGGGGATTCTCCAGGTGGAAGAAACCAGGGCTTACTGGCCCAGACAAGGACTTTATGGCTTGCATTGCTGGGAGGGGCCCTGTGACAGCTCGTGGGGTGGCTAAGAGCTGCAGCAACCGGGTTCCAGGATGAAATTACACTTAAAATGGCTGTGACGTGCTCCCTCCCCTGCAGGTCCCCCTCTCATCTCATGCTTGGGGTCTTCTCTCCAGTTGAAAACAGGCTTTTTCCCCTCCATGTTTTAGGGCAGGTGGCCACTGGCAGATCCTGCTCTGTGTTCTTTGGGCACCAGGACCTTCAGCTCCATATAGATAAGTCTTAGAGGGGGGCTTATCAGTCCAGCCTGAGGATCATAGCCTCCTGGACCCCCCCCCCCACCCAAGGGCATTGGATAGTGCGATGGGTCACAAGTCCCATGTGTGGAGGTAAATAGCGGAAGAGGGGAGCCTGGCAAGGCTGAGCATCAGTTAAACGATCCTGTTCTATAACCCTGGGGCGCAGTCCTTCCTGCATCTGGGAAATGGCTGCTCCTCCTGGGGACTCAGTTTTGAGTTGATGTCTCTGCGGACCCTGATCCCAGTTCCAGATCATTAAATCTCACTTACCTCCCTTGCTTAAGCTCAGGTGTGATTCTAACCATTTTGAAACTCCCTACTAGAAATCATCGACAGGAATGGGGACATATGACCCGTATCACACTAACACAGATGAGCACCTTTTTGCCCCGTTGTATAAAGGTGTTCAGTCTTTGCGTGTACACTTCATACAGTGCCCGTGTACATGATCAGTTACATTTGAACTACTTGTGGGAAGGGCAGTCTGGATTAGGACAATGTCCGATCCTGATTTATATTTTAAACAATTCAAGCGTTCGTGTGACTGTTAGGCTTCTAACTGCAGACAAACAAAACCTACTCTGGGAGGTTTAGACAGGAATGAGCTGCTAGGAAATCCAGCTAGCCCACAGAATGGTCAGATGGCTAAAGAGACAGACTGGAGGCTCTTTTCCAGGGATGCTGCCCAAAGCCACGCTGCTGAACTGGGCCACCAAGGGAGCTGCTGCCTCTCCGTGGTCGGAAAGCTGCTGAGTGAGCATGCTGCCTGCCCCAGCCCCGGCTCCGGAACTGTTCCATCTCTGCCAGGATCTGCTGGCAAAGTGGACACATGTAATTCCTTCCCCACTCAAAGCCTCATGCAAGCACCTCGCTCCATCAGTTAGTTTTCCATCACAGTCTTTGTGCAAGTACAAGCGACCACTGGACCTAAATCACACGTAGAACTCCAGCAGTAAGGGAGTTTAGGAAAGCCAGTGGGCGGAGTTTCCAGCCTCTGTGCAGGAGAAGGGAGATAAGGGATGGAACAGAAATTAGATGAGTATCTTTTCTGTTTGGATTCCCCGTAATGCCTCACACAGAGAAGAGGCTTGGCAAATGTTGGCTCAGGTGTGCGCGTGTGTGTGTTGTAGACTGAATATTTGTGTTCCCCCCAAAGTCATGTTAAATCCTAACCCCCCGTGTGATGGTATCCAGAGGTTGTACCTTTGGTAGGCAGCTAGGTCATGAGGCTGAAGCCCTCTTGAATGAGATTAAAGTTCTTATAAAAGAGACCTGAGAGGCTCCCTCATCCCTTCTGCCATGTGAAGACACAGTGAGAAGACAGTCACTTTTGAACCAGGAAGTGGTCCCCCGCCAGCCACTGAATCTACCAGTACTTTGATATTTGACTTCCCAACCCCCTTAGTGGTGAGAAATAAATGTCTGATGTTTGTAAGCTACCCAGTCTGTGGTCTTTTTGTCATGGCGGCCCAGATGGACTTAGATAGATGGTAACCGAAAGCGCTGGACCAGCAGTAAGCCGACCCTCATTCTGAGTAAGGCCCCTTGCCTATCTGGGCATCGCCTTCTTCATCTGTCAGGTCATGGGGTTTAACCAAAGGGTCTGGAAGGCCCACCCCCCCCAGCTTGAATAGTCCACGATCCTTTGATTTCCTTATGATATCTGAGTGGCAGAGGAGAAAATCAGTGAAGTCCATGAAGAAGCTTTGTTTTTGATTTATCGATGCCTAGTTCCCTAAAAGGATCTAAGGAGATGGATAATCTTTACATAGTTTTGTATTATATTTACACACCAATGCATGCCTTTACCTAAGGGACAGTGGCTGTCTCTTTAAAAGCATAAACTTGTTAGTGTCTAAGAAAAGCCTGTGAAGTTTCCTTCTGTAGCTGCTGCTGCCTATAGGAGAACGTGTCTGGTTTGACCCCTGTCTGGATCAAAACATCTTGTGCTTTTAAGCTAGATAAAATATGTAAAGAAAACACAAATCAGGGGCGTGGTACAACCCATGCCCTGGATGGTCTCTCAGTAGAAATTTCATTTTGTTTCTAGTTACTTGGAGTTATAGGGATTGTATCTTTCAGGCAGGCAAAGTCATTAATCAAGAGAGGGGCCTCTTAATCCTTCTCCCGATTTTAATGAGACACTGCAAACTGCCTTTCACTGGTGAATAGCAGGTATCAGCCGGGTGTGATTAGCAGGCCTCGGTGGCGTGTTCGCTGTGGTGCTATGTACCCAGTTCCTCCCCAGCCTCATCCCACCCGACTGTCACGAGAGGCAGAAATGGGCCAAGATGGCTTTGCGGCCTCTCTCCAATGGCAGGCTGACAAGGGAGGGTGTGGACACTCGCATGTGGGGCATGTGGGGTAAGCCCTTAGATATCAGGCCCCAATACTAGAGTAGTCCCTAAGCAGAATTTCCAAAGTACAGATTATGTACCAGAAACGGAAGTTCACTGTCAGCATACGGGGGCCTCCCTCCTCTGCTGAACACAGAACTGCAGACCTGGTGGGGTGGTGGTGAGAACCAGGGTCTCCCTCCCTGGCCCTGCTCGTGTGGGCCAGTAGCTGTGCTGGTTGCCAGGGAGACAGCGATGTGTAAGCGGCAGCTCCTTCCTGTCTGTGAGAAGCCCAAAGGATAGGAGCGACAGGTGTGTTCTTGACCCACCTGATTACCAGGAGGTGGTCTTGCTCTCCGTGTTTACAACAACCACTATCTCCAGACCAGTGCGTGCCTTCTATGTTTTCAGCAAGCAAGGCCATCTGCACTCGTCTTCTGGCCCTGGAGCGCTTTGGCCTCTGGTCATCAGGGCCATCTGGGTGGGCGGCCCAGCCTGCCTCCTTGGAGTTGGCGGATGCCAGTGTCCGTACAGATGTTGGCCTGGTGTGACCCAGTAGTCACCTTCCATGGCATCCCATAGGGGGTGCATGCTGAGGGCTGCCACTGAGATCCGTGTGGGCCTTAGAGGAAGGGCACGGAAGGGCAGTCCAGGTTTGGGTGGCTGGGAAACACCTCTGACCAGTGGATTTGCAGCAGGGGGCAATGGACTCATGAATATGCATGTCCTTGAATTAATCCCTGAACCAAATTGAAAGTTTTCCTTTCCAATCCTGCTCTCTCCTCATAAGAAGTTGAGTAAAGAGGAGAGCAAGGGAGAAAAAAAACATACCCCATAAATCAGTGAATGAACTCTAACTCCTAGGGGGAGGGGGTTAAAGCTCTTGTGTCTTGGGGACTCTGGAGCACCCATGGAGGGGAGTTTCCTTCCCGAGTCAACCACCTGCCACCAGGAGCTGAGCAGCCCTGGGCTTTTCCTGGGCTGGGCTTGCACAGGGTTACCTGCACTGGCCGCTCCTGGGGAGGGACTGGCCACTGCAATGAGACGGATTCCGATGCAAAATTCCCTAATGATTGGCCAGAGGGAGAGGAGAGGGGCTAAGGATGAGGGAAATTCCAGTTCGTGTCTCTCGCTGCAACGTTATAGAATGTGAATGTATTAGTTTCCGGTTGCTGCTGTAACAAATTACCGCAAACTTAGAGGCATGAAGTGACACAAATCTACTTTCTTACAGTCCTGGAGGTCAGAACTCCTAACAGCAAGGTGGCAGCAGGGCTGAATGCCTTCTGGAGATTCCTTGCTGTTTCTAGCTTCTGGAGGCTGCCTGCATTCCTTGGCTCAGGGCCCACCCACCGCCTCAGAGTCAGCAGCGCAGCCTTCCAGACCTCCCGCTCAGCTCCCATCGTCACATCGCCTTCTTTCCTCACCCTTCTGCCTTCTTCTTGTAAGGATCCTTGTGATTACCTTGGACCAACCTGAATGAATCTCCCCATCTCAAGATCCTTAATCATGCCTGTGAAGTCCCTTTTGCTGTGGAAGCCTACCACGGTCACAGGCCCTGGGGGGTAGGACACAGGCATCTTCGGGGTCCATTCTCCAGCTGGGCACAGGGGGCTCGAGTGTTCCGAAGGAATGACCTGCAATGTCCTGGCTTTCCGAGGGCGGGGACAAAGACGTCAGCTCGGAATGCTCCCCACCCTCGGTCATGAGAAGGTGCATTTTTCCCTCTGATATCTGTTGGGGTTCTGTGGAAGGTGTCATTTGAAGAGAAGTTTGAAAGCCACTGATTTAGTCCAACCCCTTTAGGGGCCCAGAGAAGGAAGCTGATTTTTCCAGTAACGAGCAGCTAAAAGTGGCGGACCTAGCGCTCAATGTTGGCCTCTTGTTGCCTAGTCAGGTGCCCTTTCTAACGGCCCCTCTCCGGGATGAAACAGCAACCAAATTAAGGGTGTGTGTGTGTGCAAGCACACACTCAGCTATTGGCACCAAGAGCCTGAGTGAAAGGCAGAGAGGCATTGCTTTTTTGCCCCATGATGCTGAGACGGGCCCTGTGTGGTGGAGTTCCTCGTGTGTTGCCAGGAAGGGTCCCAAACCTGGCTGAAGCCTTCGGACAGGCCCCCTCACTTGGCTTTTCTCTCCCGTCCCCTCCCATCCCCTTCTCCGGCTCTGGCCAGTTGAAATTGGTGGCGAGTCAGACACTCAGCCACATTCCTGCTCTGGGACTCTGGGCCACAGATCGTCATTCAATTAACTCTGTAGATTTTCTGTGTGGGCCAGGAAGCAGTGACTCAGGGGACATGGCAGGACAAGGCAGCTGTCATCTGCTCCCCCAAACCCGGCTCAAAGCTGCTGCTCTGAGCTCCTGGAGGTGGGATAATTCAGTCATGGGAGCTCTGCCTCCCGCAGCCCGGGGCTGGGCTCAGACACACAGTCCACCCTCCCGGCAGCCAGACGGATTTGCGAAATGGAACAATTAAATTTAAAGCGAGCTGTCTGAACTGATTTTTCCCCTTCATCCTCAGCCAGTTCGGCAAACCCTCTTCCCAGCATTGTCTTCATTAGTGGCCGAGACAGCCTGGACAGGACTCACATGGCTCGCTCCAGATTGTGCGCGCTGCACCCTGAAACCCCCACTCCTGTTATGCCCACCACCTGCCTGTGCCTGTTGGCTGTCCCCTTCCTGGCTTCCCCAAAGTCAAAAACTTGGGGCGTGTCCTGTCATTGCAGGGGCGGGGTAGCAGAGTCTAGCTGCACAGCTGTGCTGGGCCCCGTTGGTGTTGGTGTTGGGGGGGTGAGGGCAGCATTTGCTTCCAGCCCATTGTAAATGGCGCCCCCTGGAGGTATGTGGGCAGTGCTTGGTTGGGGCTCCCCTCAGGCCAGAAAGAAGGGATTCACTCTGACTCATTTGTGTCTGGTGCTCAGGGGTGATGGGGGGAGGAAGAGAAAGGGCCTCTTCCTCCACTAGGTGAAAAAGCCCGTTCATCTGTCTGGTACGTGGACACTGGTGTGGTGCGCCTCTCGTCAAAGCCGGTCACATCTGTCTGGATTGAAAGCCCAGGGGCAGAAAGAACAGTGAAAAGAGAGGAGTCTGCAGGTGATGTAGCTTCTGGGAAAGATCACATGTCAGTACTCAAGATGGGGAAACTGAGGCCCAGAGGGGGAAGGGGAGGGCTCAGAGCACACAGAGAAAGCAGTGGGTCAGGCCTAGTCTCTTTTTGTTCCTGGTCACATAACTCCTGGGCACGACATGGTACCTGGCCCACAGCAGGTGCTTGATAATGGCCGGCTGATTATGTAAGAATAGTAACTAGATCCTCAGCTCTTCAAGGTCAGGGCCATGTTGTCTTCACCTCTGTATTACAAGAGCTCAGAATAGGCCTGTTATGCCGTAAATGCTCAGTAAGGATGTATTAAATAAGTCACCCTGGCTGGTGTGGCTCAGTGGATTGAATGCCAACCTGAGAACCAAAGGGTCACCAGTTTGATTCCCAGTCAGGGCACATGCCTGGGTTGTGGGCTAGGTCCCCAGTAGGGGGTGCACAAGAGGCAACCACACATAGATGTTTCTCTCCCTCTCTTTCTCCCTCCCTTCCCCTCTGTCTAAGAATAAATACATAAAATCTTCTTTAAAAAAGATATATTAAATGAGTCAATGTAACTGGGGGCAAGATGGCTGGGTCTCGAAAGAGAGTCCATGCCTCCCCCATTTAGTAGTTGTTTTGGGAAATGAAAGGAAGCCATCCTTACCAGGACTTCTGGCGAAGCTGAGGGAAGCGCTGGGGGTGAGGACTGTATTGCCACCCTGGGTCGGGGGTCAGGAAACCCAGGTTCCAGGTCCCGTTGCGTGCTGTTGGTTGAGCCCCTTCTTGTCTCTTCAGCTTCCCCTCTGACGAAGGAGGGAGTTGGGCCAGCTGGTCTCCACGGCCCCATCTAGCTCCAACGTCTTGGGGAAGCTTAACGTCCTCTAAGGAAGCCCGGCCCGGGGAGCACAGCTGTGGTGCTGGCTTCGCATCCCGGGTCCGTGGCTGTGTAAAAGGTTGTCAGACTCCCAGTGCCTCAGTGTCCACCTCGTAGGGCTGCGAGAATTAAATGAGAAAATGCAAATGTAAGGTGCTCAGGATCGTGTCTGGCGTAGCGTAGGTGCTCACTTGCTGCAGTGTGTTATTTTTCTTATTGTGTTTTTGAATGTGCTTTTTATAGACATAAGATTCCTGGATCAAAGGTTAGGAGGTTTTTATGGCTCTTGAAATGTTTTGACAAATTGCTTTGGAAAAGATTGCGCCTCTTTCCATCTCATCAGCAAGGCCGGAGCAGCGGCTGGTTGCTTTCTCCTGTCTTCCGGCAGGGTATTCACAGTGCAGGTCTTAGGAGATGCAAACCGTAATGGACTCCTTCTCTGGGTTTTTGGATCCTCCAGCTACCCACCCCCACTCAGCCAGTCCTCTGCTCCTAGTCCAGAAGGCTCTCTTTTGCCTTGAGCGTGCCCTAGGCTGCTCGGCGCTGCATTTTTCTATAATTCTTTTGTGCTACACTGATTTCTTGAGACAGTAACTTATGCTTTGTTCTCTCTGTGATTACTATCATTCCCACCCCATTTCAAGATGGCAGTCAAGCTGGTTCCCACCCATTGTTAGGTTTTGTGTTGCAAGGCATGGGACCTGCAGGCAAGGTGGGATAGGCAGGGCAAGGGCAAGGGCAAGGGCAAGGAGACGATGCAGGGGCTTAATGTGATCGTTGGGGCTGCCTGTCAAGCTCCAGCTGTTGAAGCACTCGGAGACAGGGTAAGGGCAGCAGGGCGGCAGGGCAGGATGTAGAGTCAGAAGGAATTAATGGATCTGCATCGAGGGAAAGATCTCTTGTCAGTGGCTCTGAGTGTGAAGCCTGGGCCCTGGTCAGAAGCCCTGAGTTCAGGGTGGGGCCTGCTTTGGTGGGCGTGAGGAAACCGGGAAGATTTTAGAGTGGACACACAGGCCTAGGAGTGACCTACAGTCATGGGAAGGGGGCAGGAGGGGATGCTGGGACCCGGGACCCAGAAATGGTCCTGTCCAGGCTCCTGGCTCTGGCAGGCTGGCAGGTTGCCACTCCAGGCCATGCTGGCTGATGGCCTGGAGTCACCCAGTTATGGTCATTGTAGTTCCAGCCTTGACGCCTGCTGTAGACGGTATCAAGATGACTGGAGGAGGGGAAGGACCAGCTATCTGCCAGGACTGACAACTGTGGTGGGTGTGACTGCTGCCCCCACAAACTGGGGTGTGTAAGAAACGCCCCAGTGCCTCTTTAAAACCAGGCTAGCTTTGACTCTGAGCCCCTCATCCTTCCGGGCTGGTGAGGACACCTGTCCTGATCAGCTCCTTACCCTGCCCCAGGACCGTGTGCAGGGCCCCAAGGTCTCTTGCTGAGCAAAAGCACCTTCAGGCTTTACTGCTGTTCATGTTTGGCCTTGGGAGTCCCAGCAGCTCATCCGCCCCCCGGGGTCAGTCCCTGGGTGATCTTCACAGCCACTTCCTCCAAAGGTCCTCTGGGCAGCTTTGGCTTTGCATCCGGAAACTGCACACTTCTGTCTTCCTGCCCAGCGTGCACAAGCAACCTCTTGTCCCCCACTTTCCTGCTCTTCCTGTTCCCCCTTCTCTGAGACTCAGCTCTCTCATCTCACCTCCTGGATCCACTAGCATCGGCCACTCCATGAGCTCACAGGAGCCAGGACAGAGTTTCCGCAGACAGCCTCTTTTGCAGCCCTGGGCACGCAAGCTGCCTTTGAGCCGAGGAGACACGCAGGCCCTGGCTTGGAGGGCCAGGCAGGGCTATGAGAAAAGCACAGCAAGAGCAAAATGCAGATTAAGGTTTTAATAAATTGCCTTGCACCCCAGCACCAACCATTCTGGACATATGGCAGGACTTGCATAAATTCATGCCAATTGATTGACAATTCAGGCTCCCCACCCCGCCAAAATCCCCTGAAATTACGGGAAAAGGGAGGCTTTTGTGTTTTTTGGTTTTGTATGGTGAGCAGAAGACCTGAGGTAGCCTGCGGCACTATTTACAGAGACTGAATTCAACGTTTGCTGAGCAGAACTGTCTTGGAGGCTGTGGGTTGGTTAAAAGCTTTATAATTAAGTTAATATTCCATTGTCATTTCAGGTTCCAAAACTGGGAGATCTTTAGCCCCCCTCCCCTCCAAAAAAACCCCTCAAATCCACCACTAAATTACAGTCAACCCAGCACTGATTTAAAAGAACAGCATGAAATCATTCATCAGGCATCAGTCCCAACAAATCCGAGTCGTTTGTTTCTAAGTCGTTTAATAGCTAATTACATGCTGCATAATGTAAAAATGCAGCCGAGCCCCATTAAGAATAAATCCAATTGTTTGCAAGGCACATTTTAGAAATGCAGGTTGGCGTGCTCCCACGCTCAGTGACTGCGTACCCAGGCCCTTGGCAAGTGAAAGACCTGGAAATAGAACCGCTGTTTTCATAACAGCCCGGTTACCTTTAATGACCATTTTCTCCCCTCAAGTTCAGCAAAGTATGGAAATACTGCTTTTCTTTTTGGTGCCATTTTCCCACTGTGATTTTTTTCCCCATTAAAAGCCCCAAGAGAGTGTTTCTGTATCCACTTATTTGCTACTCACAAAAGAGATCAAAATTCATTGAAAAAACTCAACTGTCAATCACCAACAAATATGCAATTGTTTCAGCTGGAGTTTTAAGCAGACATGGGTTTCATGGCAGAGACTTGCTCCTGTTTTCTGAACCGGAGTGAGGGATGTTTTTTGCTTCTCGCGGTTCCCCTTTTTCTAGGCAGCTCGTAGGAACACCTGTTCTAACAGGCAGAGTTGAATTTCTACTCACAGGGGCCCCACATCTGGCTGAATTAAATGTCCATTTTGGTGTCCTGCTGTGCATCTGTTAGCGGAGGGAGTGAGGGGCTCAAAGTCATTTCTCTTCCAGCCTCATGAAGCCCATCATTCCAGGGCATTCCACTGGGATGCTGGGCGGTAAGTGACAGAAGGGCTTGGGAGGGAAGAGAAGATAGACGGTCCTGTCCCCTCAATAATACAGGGGAGACAGATAAAGGGAAGTAGGTGGTAATGTTCTTGAAAGACAAACAATTGACTGCCTGTCAGAAATAACTGATGACCGAGATCCTGAAGAATGTGGCCATGATAAAAAATACATACAGCAGTGTACACACACCGTATTCTCCTGACAGATCATTGCTTTTCTCTTTGTAGGAATCTTTGCAGGATCAAATTAGAAGTACTATTTGCTAAAGGCAACATCCTCTACTCTAGGCTTGTGAAAGCTCAGCTCCTTGTCCCCTGGGGAGCCTTCGTTTGACTTTCATCCTGATATCGAAGTTAAGTCTCATGCTTTATGATAAGTGCACGCAGCCCTCGGCCCACCTGGTAATACCTACCGCCCCTGCGGTGCAAGTTCCATTCACCAGAAGGGCCAGGAGCGGACTGGTCCGATTCCTTTAACTTCCGTATCAATGGACTGAAGTCTTTCTCTGGTTCGAACAGCCCTTTGTAGGATTCTTCCTAAAACGCATTTGCTTGCTTTGCTGTCTTGCCGGGGTTGAGAACGCTGTCATGAACAGAACTGAATTCCTAGCTTACTACAGCTCTTCGAGGCTCAGAGGGCAAGGCTGCGACTGGCAGGTGGGGGCTGCAGGAGGCTGATGTGGGTTCCCAGGGCGGTGAACTTCCTACCCCTGAGTGCTTCCTGAGAACTGAAATGCTGGGCTGCCAAGGGAAGTAGGTAGCGAGACCCTGGTTACCAGGGGAACGGTTGGTGGAGCGGGATGAACTCTTGGAAGGGCTACTTACCAATTGGCATCACTGAGTCACTCAGCCTTCAAACGTGGTGACCCTGTGACCCGCATACATGCCCTCATCCTTACAAGTATAGTGCAAGAAGACCCCAACCTCCAACGATCAGCACCGAGGGCATCTTTGTGGGGCTGAAATCGTTTTGCTTGCTCGTGCTGCTCTTGCTGGGAGGGCTGGGGAACCAGTGACGGATGGGTGGTCTAACCCTGGGGCTTGTGTCCACATTGGCTCCCAGAGTTTCCCCAGAGGATTACGCTTCGCTTGCCTGCCGTGGCAGCTGGCTGGATAAAGCACCATGTGCTGGGCTAGGGTAGGGCTGGGGTCAGGGAGGTCTCCCTTCTCTGCCTCACATATCCCCCTGCCCCATCTCCTACTCTGTGCCCTTCACCTCTCGAATGCACTACATAGCCTTATCCCAGGGTCTGCTTCTGGGGGAGCCCCAACTAAGATAATGACACTCTGTCCCCGATAACATAGGGGCCCGTGGCCTGACAATGGGGTGTATTTGAAGTCAGGACTGGTGAATACGGTCCTGAACTCCCAGGCACCATATTGTGAGGGGCCTTCTTGGTTGTGAGGAGAACAGAAATAGTTCTCTGACAATCCATGCCTGCTGTCCCCACACCCTTTGTCTTTGCACCTGGGCCCCCGCTGGCCCCACCATCTGCCCTGCTGCAGGCTACCCACTGCCCTTAGGCCAGTGTTGCAGGAGACGATGCCCTGGCTGTTTTTTATGACCCGTCTCTGTCTCGTACCCCCACTGCTTCAGAGCTGAGGATCCCACACTTGGCACCGCAGTCCTTCTGGGTGCCGTGGGCCGACCTCCTGTTCTTGGACAGTCCTGAGACGGCTCTTTGCCCGCTTCAGGCCTTCTCTCCCCTCTTCCTGAGACAGCTGTCCGTTCTGGCCTTTTTCCCTTTAGCAGCCAGGGCGTGATACTGAGGAGGAGGTTGCGAGACCAAAGAAGCACCATACTGAATGTTGCCTTTTATTTATTTTTTATTGTAGATTTAAGGGCGGAAGCAACAGGAGACTGGGTTCAGTGTGCCCAGGCCTCAACAGGATATGCGTGCACGTAGATCTCATTGTGTTCGCCTCCTTATTTTCAAAGTGCCGAGGATGAGTCATGTAGAGTTCTTCTGGTTAATGGAAGCTCCGCAGCCCTGAATGTCCATGAGTGCCCACACTGGAAGTTTGAGAATGTTTCCGTGTTTACAAAAGTCATGGGCAATGCTCACCTCTGGTGCTTTCATAGCAAGACCGGCTCTGAGTCAGCTTCTCGTTCAAGCTCTGGGGGAGAAACGCTTGAATCAAACACGGTAAGTCAACTGTAAGTACCGTGCTGTAAGTAGCGGCTGGCTTTCAGGGTGTCGCCACTAAAATGTGTGTGTGGGGGGGACGTTTCTGGCTGTTCCTGCCCTTTCTCCGTGGTGCCCCAAGGGGGCCTCCTCCAGGGCCGGTGCACCCGAACTGGGGGACCCAGCCTGCTGTGTCATCACGATGGATGGCCCTTTGAGTGGTGCTGCACGTGCCACCTCCTTCTAGGCTGAGAGGGTCTGGTTTCCCTCCCAGCTGGTCAGTCTCTCCAGCGTCACCTGCCTTCCCTGTACCGAGAGCCTCGTCCGAGGTGTGGACTTCAGCCCGCTGATGTCGTGCCAGTGAGGAAGGAGCCCCTCGCTGCTGTCAGTTGGGGCGGGCGTTGTCTTTGGCTTCCAGTCATCTGCTTGAGGATGCCCAGCACGCTGGCCGTTTAAACCTGTAAGAACAGTGTAGCATCCAATGAACCCTAAAGAACATTTTTAAAAAGTCCCTTAAACCTCCCCCTTCCCAAGACAACTCTGTGTGTGTGTGTGTGTGTGTGTGTGTGTGTGTGAGAGAGAGAGAGAGAGAGAGAGAGAGAGAGAGAGAGAGAGAGAGATTGTTGTGCTATCAGGCTGACCCCACATCCAACACGGCTTTTTCTCTTCCTGTTCTATCAGAAGCAAATTTCCATGTTTCTATAGAGACCGCACAGTGAATCTTGAAATGGCTGCAAGATCTCACTCAGTGTGCGGTTGTACCGGCCTGACCCGGCTTGTTGGTGATTGTGTGCGGGTGGGGGTCAATCTTGGGTTACTGAGATGAACATCTTCACAAGGAAAATGTTTGCTTTGATTTTTTTGAATTTTATTTACTTACTTTTAGAGAGAGGGAGGGAGGGAGGGAGAAAGAGAGGGAGAGAAACATCGATTGGTTGCCTCTCACATGCCCCCTACTGGGGACCTGGCCCGCAGCCTAGCCTTGTGAATCGAACTGGCGACCTTTCGGTTCACAGGCCAGCGCTCAGTCTGCGGAGCCACACCAGCCTGGGCATTTGCTTTGATTCCGTACTCCCTCAGCATGTAGTCCAGACGTGGGATTATGGGGCCAAAGGCAAAGATGTTGCCCTGGCTTTTGGTAACTATTTCTGTGTTGCTTTCCAAAGGGCGAGCTGGTGCGCCCTGCCGCACCGTGGACGCTCTGCACCTGTTAGACCCCCAGGAAGCAGCCTATAAGGGTTCCCAGGTCTCTGTGCCCCCAAAATCATCCCTGACCTCCGAGGAAGAGTTAGAAATGGCATCTTCAACCAGAAAACCCTGGTGTCGCAGGTGACCTGGCAAAGAAGCCCCAAGTGCCCTCAAAACGTTAAAGGTGATGGTCATGGTGTGCACTTGGTGCCAGGCAGTGGCCGGCTCTCTCACTTGCATTGTTTTGCTTAGTTCTTGTCACAGCTCTCCAAGGCCGGTATGTCTCATCCCTGTTTAAAGATGAGAAAACTGAGGCTGAGAGGTGAAGTCGCTTGCCTCAGTGAGTGTCAGGATTGGAATTTTGGTCTACCTTGTTTCATAGCAACAAACAACTGTGAGATTAGGGTGTTACATGTGTAGGTGATGGAAGTACCACAAAGATCATTGACAGCTTCAGTGCATCTTTGAGAACAAGGACTGGGGCTGTGGCTATGGGCAAGAAACAGTCTGAGCGAGGGTCAGCCTGAGCCAGATTCAGTCCGGACCTACAAACTGAGGTGCAAAAGAGATTCATAAGCATGCTGTCAAAGGGTATGGCTGACCAGGGGAGCCCAATGTCAGCCAATAATCCGCAAGTGCTATAGTGCTGAGTAAGCCTCTAATTGGAGAAGTTGATCTAGTCTGGGGAATCAGGGAAGGCTTCCTGGAGGAGGTGTTTGAGTTGCAATTCAAAGGGTAACATTAACTAGAAGAAGAGGGTGCTGCGAGAGGTGGGAGATCATTCTAGCAGAGGAAGTAGTGTGTGCAAAGGCCCTATGGCTGGGGAGAACTTGGCACTTTTGGGAAACGGAGAGAAGGCTGGTATGGCTACAGTGTAGAACAGGCAGCCTTGTGTTCTCAGTGGTACCAGTTTCCATGGGAAAGCGGAGCAGGGGCCACAGGGGTGGCCCCCTCTTGGAGGGGCTCCAGATGGTGATAAAAGCATAGGCTGAGGGTGACCTGTTAGAGAGTATGGCAGACACAGTACCTCAGCTTCTCCAAGCCTGTTCCTGCCTTCCTTCATTCAGGAGGTTGGAAAGCTGCAAACCACATTTCCCAGGCTCCCAGACAGCTGGCATTCTGGGTGGGCGGTCCTTTCCATTAGCCACAGGCATACCATGTGGACTGATTTGGACCTGGGAAGTGTGGCAGAGGCCTCCTCCCTGTTCCTTCAGGCTGTTTTCTGATGATAAACAAGGTCCTGGAAGTGTGAGGACTTCTGCAGCCCTGTGACAAGCCGGTGTGAAAGCCTCCTGGCTCTGGGGAGGGAGTCAGGTGGCAATAGCAGCCCCCAGGGCGCACTGGGTCAGTTCCATTAGTCTGGGAGTCGTCCTGGAGGCCAGCCTAGAACAGCTCCAGCAGCCCTTCCAGCACCGTGAGTGTCTAATTCTGGATATGAAATCTCTTCCTGTTAAAAGGCTGGACTGGATGCTGATGACACTCCGCCCCCTACCACCTGGGCTCACCTGCAGCTGTGGCCAGCAGCAGAAAACCTTGTTTTCTGATTGAGGGCTTTCCCCACTTACCGCTAAACCCAGGGGCAGTGGAGGGTGAAGGTGTCAGTGCCCTGGGGGACATTCAGCCAGTGAGGGATGGGATTTGGCAGGTATGTGGGAAAATACCAGGACATGCTCTGCATTATTTCCCGGAGGGTCCCCAGTGAGACTGGCCGCCCCTTGCCCACATGGGTAACCACAGTTATTATACTCCTTCCTGAGTTTTCTCCCCATCTGGCCTCACTTTCCCTACTGGTGCTTCACCTGCACCTCAGCCCCTGTCCTTGGGTCTGCTGTGAGTGCCAGCTAAGGCCAATAAATCTTATATGTTTCATAGTCTATATGTTTTTTTGCGTTACAAATCTGACTAGGATGGAGAGGTACAAAAGACTAATTTGCAGACACAGGTATTGATAATTATTAACCAAGTCAAACATATTCCAAGCAGTCACATGACTATGTGTTGAAATTAGGTCCCCAGGCTTTTGGCTTCTTAGTAGCGTGATTGATATCCTAACCCATTAAAATATACTGCTCAAGTTGTATATCCACCCATCCACCCATCCATCTGTCCAGTCAGCCATCATTTTGCAAGCCTCTGCCTGGGCCCAGCGTTATGCTACGAGTTGGGGATACAGAAACTGATTGGACTATCTTCCTGCAAGTTACTCACTGTGTGATTGATTGAATCCTATGGCAAAGGTGATTCTGCATTTGGAGTACCGCTCTGACTTCCGCCTAGTACAGTTAGCACAGCCGTATAAACGCAACGCTAATGCCAACCAGTGGTCTTATCATATAAACATACGAATCATAACATTTTCAACTACCCTGGAAAGTGTCTCCAACATTCAACCTGTGTCTCTATTTTATTAAAATGCCCATTATTAAAACACTGCTTCTAAACAACTAAATTTAGTTTGAGAAACTGCTCTGAACTTGGAGTCATTAAATGTAGCCTTTTTTTATATGTGCATGTGACAGAGAAAAATTACAGCCAGCAGCATCTGTATTGAAAATCCTGCATTAGATTGTCATCAGTTGCTAATAATACATCATAAATATTCTTTATAGGGTTAAGATTTTCTCTTTCCTCTTCCACCTGCCTCGCCAGGATAACCTCTAAGGATGTCCTGAAAGACGGTGAGGCTGCAATTGGAAAGCTTTCATGACCACCGAGCTCTTCGTGCAATTCATTACGTTGAAAAGGTGGGGAGGAGAGGGTTGTCTGCGGAGGTAATGACCGTGCAATTTCCGGGCCATCCTCCTTGCAGCCACATCTTGGAGGCAGCCTGTGAACCAGTTTCACCGAGCAGACCCTGCTCATGTCTCATCTGCTGTGGGGGAAAGAGGTTGTGTCAGGTTCAAGCTGAACCAGGCTGAGATCCTGGTAGCAAGGGCCAGAGGTGGGGGTGGGGTGGGATAGGGAGGTGGCTGGGGACCTGCAGCAGGGCTCCTCCCCAGAGTGCTCGCTGTTGGGGATCCAAGGTGCGCTTCTGCTGTCATCAGTGTCAAGGGGGATCAAGCTAGAGTTGGGGGGGGGCCTGGAGCAGGAGATTGACTCCCAGCCCACGCCATAGCCCTGGGCTTTCTCTGCATTCACAGCTTTGAACTCAGAGCCAGGCGAAGTAGGAGTTCAGTAACTGTTAGTTATCACTGAGAAAGCACTGGTATGAGATTACATGTTGCAAAAAGATGACACACGCACGGGAAATACAGCCGTGCTCTTCCCCGGGTCCTGTGGAACGGGACACGTGGTAGGAACGGTCTCGCCCACCAGCAGTGCCAACATTGGACTGTCTATTGAGGGGAAGGTCTCCTCGGCTTGGCTGACACCCCCAGCATTGCCCAGGAAGGGACCCGAGACCCTTCCAGGGTCTGGGCATACGATGAAAACCAGTGAAATCCTGGGTGCCCCCAAAGGAAGGCGAGCCAAGCCTTAAACACAAAGGGGTGGTTCCTTCTGACTGGAAGGTGGAGAATGTCACACATGCTGCGTCTGCTGTGCAGGTTTTCATTCACACCCTCAAGGCTGTTTCATTTTCTTTTCCAGCCCTGCTACCCTCCTTCCTTTGTCCCGCTTGCATTTGTTACCAGTGAGCCCTTGGCAAGTTCTCAAGGTTATGGTCACTGCAGAAAGAATGGCCTTGACTGATCACAGTAGGGAAAAGGAAACATCGAACAATTACAGAAAGTAGCGTAACAGCGTAAATTAGAACTTTATAAATTATAAGTATTTGAAATCTTCCTTGAGGTTCTCCCCCACCCCCTGCCAAGTCCCTCAAAAGAAGAATCATTTCTTTACTTGTTTGGCCAATGGCAAAAACCGTTAGTCATCCCTCTGAATCAAGTGTCTGCTTTCTTCTACAGGGAAGGTTCCCCCAATTTTAACTGAGCACTAAAGTACTTAAAGTCAAGACGGCATCTGGTCTCCCTTGCACCTCGGTGTGGCCATGCGACTGAATTCTTGTCATTGGGCTCCAAGCAGATGTGGTGCCTTCAACTTCCTTTTTTTCCTTTTTCTTTCATTATTTTTTGTAGTTTTTTTAAAAAAATATTTTATTTATTTATTTTTAGAGAGAGGGGAAAGGAAGTAGAAAGAGAGGGAGAGAAACATCAGTGTGTGGTTGCCTCTCACACACCCCCAACTGGGGACCTGGCGCACAACCCACAACCCAGGCGTGTGCCCTGATTGGGAACTGAACCGGCAACCCTTTGATTTGCAGGCCTGTGCTCAATCCACTGAGCTACACCAGCCAGAGCACCTTTTTCTTTCATTATTTAAAAAGGAATGGAAATATAATTTACATACAGATCTTAGCTATATGCTTAGCTATGCTTTTCAATGTAGTTTGACAAATGCATACACTCCAATGAAGACAAGGAACATTTTCAACATGCACAAAAGTCTCCTCCGCCCCCTTCTGCAATGAATCTTCTCTCCCAGCCTCAACCCAGACAACCCTTCCCCCAACCCTAGGCCAACCACTGTCCTGATTTCTAGCTCACAGGTTAGTTTTGCTGGTTCTTGAACTTTGTACGGATGCAGTCACATGGTTTTTACCGTTCTATGTCTGGCTCCTTTCACTTATACAAATATGGGTGAGATTCAACCCATGTTACTTTTGTCAATTGTTCATTCTTTTTTATTTCCTGGTAGTGTTCTATTATATAGATGTATCCCGTTTTACTGATCCATTCTCCTGCTGAAGGACATTTGGGAGGTTTTTGGTTTTGGACTAACAGGTCAAGGCTGCTGTGACCATTCTCGTGCGAGTCTTTTTGCGGACAGATGTCATAAGAATAGAATTGCCGGGTCAGTGGATAGGGGCGTGTTTAACTTTATTAGAAAGTGCCAAAGAGCTTTCCGAAGTGGACTTCCTATTTAACACTTCCCCCAGCAGTGTATGAGAGTTCCAGTTGCTTCACATTCTCACCGACATTTGGTGTTACCAGTCTTTTGAATTTTAGCCATTCCGGTGGGTGTAAATTGGCACCTCCTTGGGACTTTCATTTGCATTTCCCTGCTGACTAATGATGCAGAGTAACGTTTTATATGCTTACTGCCTATCCACATGTATTCTTTTGTGAGCTAAGTGTTTTGCCCATTTAAAAATTGGGCTGTTTGTATTTTTTAAAAAACCTTAGCTTATTGAGGTCTAATTCACATGCAGTAAGATGCCTCCGTTTCTGGCGTAGAGTCCCAGGACTCTTCACAAAGGCACGTGGAAAAGCAGGGTACAGAATGTTCCCGTCATGGGACAGAGTCCTCCACAGGCCTGTTCGCAGCCAGTCCTTCTCCTCCCTTTCTCCTGCCAGCCCCGGGGCCACCATTGGTGTGCTCTCCCTTCATAGGTTAGTTTCACCTCTCGTAAAATGCCAAATGAACGGAATCACACATTTTCACTCTTTCGTGTCTATTTTTCCTCAGCATATTGTTTTTGAGTTTTATCCATGTAATTGCATGCATTGATATATATATTTTAAAATCGGGTAACATCCCATTGTATGGACATGCCATGGCTTGTTCATATATTCACTAGTTGGTGAATAGTATGTCACCCATTAAGTTAGTTCCCAGTTTGGAGTTATGATGACAAAGTCTGTAGGAACATTGATGTACAAGTCTTTACGTGGATATATGTTTTCATTTCTCTTGTATAGAAACTAGGACTTGAATTATGAGGTTGTATACTTAGCTGTATAAAAACTGCCATACTGTTTACCGAAGTACCACCTTATTGATATATCCCCACCATCAATGTACGAGAGTTCCAGTGCTCTAGATTCTTCTCAGCACTTTGTATTCTCAACGGCTTTAGTTTTAGATACTTTAGTGGGTGTGTAGTGGTATCTAACTATAGCTTTAATTTTTTAAAAGACTTTATTTATTTTTAGAGAGAGGGGAATGGAGGGAAACATTGATATATGAAAGAAACAATGATTGGTTGCCTCTCACACACTCCAAACTGGGGTTCTGCCTCCAAACGTAGGCATGTGCCCTGATCAGGAATTGAACCCGCAACCTTTTGCTTATGGGATGATGCTCCAACCAATGACCCACACTGGCCAGGGCTTCTTTTTTTCTTAAATATATTTTATTGATTATGCTATTACAGTTGTCCCATTTCTCCCCCATCATTCCCCTCCACCCTGCACACGCCCTCCCACCCACATTCCCCCCTTTAGTTCATGTCCATGTGTCATAAGTTCTTTAGCTTCTACATTTCCCACACTATTCTTGCCCTCCCCCTGTCTATTTTCTACCCCTGGTCTGTGCTGCTTATTCTCTGTACCTTTCCCCGGCCAGGGCTTCTTATAATTAGTTTTTGCACAGTACGTTTCTTCCACCCTTTTATGTTTGATCTTTGTAAAGTATGTCTCTGGTGGACAGCGTGGCGTTTGGTCTTATTTTATGTCCAGCCTGACCGTCTCTGCGTGGTAGGAGTGTTGAATCCATTTGCTTTGATGTAGTTGTCGAGGTGGTTGTGTTTACGTTTACCTTCCTGTTGCCTGTTCCATCTGGTCTTTGTTTCCCCTGTCTGGTCGTCTTCTGGATCAGGCAGGTACCTATTTCGTGTTTCACCCTCTATCTTCTATTGGATTTTCAGGTGTCTCCGTTCTAAATCTCCCCAGTCGAACTTGAATCCATGAATATTGTAAGAATCTTTACTTCCCTCCCATCTGTTGTGCTCTTGTCATATCTGACTTTTACATGCACCATAAATCCTACAATGTATCATCATTGCTTTCCAGTTTTTGAGTTTCTCCATGGTTTTTTATTCAATGTTAATTTTTATCTTGAAATAACCCATATATCCAGCCATTCTATTTATCTTTTCCTCTAACTTATGAAACGTATTTGTAATGGTTGATTTAAATTTCTCCTCTGTTCATCCAACAGCTCCTTTGTCTGGGGATCTGTTGGTGCGGACTCTGACTTCCCTGATGTTTGGTCACGTGTTCCTGCTGTTGCGCGTGGTTCACAATTTTTGTGGTCGAGACTGAAGTATAACGTCTCTGGTTTGTGGCGTTTGTTCTCTGGAGCGTGCAAAGCCCTCCTCTGTGTTGGGGGCATGAATCGGTCCCTTTCCTCCTGGGGTCTGGTGGGGCTGCAGCCTTAATTAGATCAAGTTCACCTGCTATTTGTCACTCCTACCTTTCATGTTGTTTGTTTGTTTGTTTAAAATCTGGTCAGTGTTTGAATTGGGAAGAGGTTTGACTACGGTCTCAGATATTTTTGGTCCAGCCAGCATTCCACTCCTTCGGGGCCTCCGAATCCCCTCTCCAGGACCACTGTGAAGCTGGGCGGGACGAGGTGATTTGTCTCTGCTCACCTGCCCTGTTTTCATGGCTCCTTTCTGGACAGAATTTTTGACAGGGGCAAGTATTATTGGGCTGAGCAGTTACCTTTGCACTTGGGGCTCTTCCAGATGCCAGCTCACATAGTTGTGATAGCGCGACACTTGGTGAATTTGGCTAAACTGGAGCGATTTTTCCAAGAATTTCCCTGTGTTTCTGGGTTCGTTACAGCCACAGGAGAATTTTGCACGAGGCTTAGAAGATAGAAGTGAAGCTCAGCTGTGCTGTGTTATTGGGTTGGTCAAAAAGTCTGTCATGTTCTTTCCGTAAAATAAAAGACACATTTTTTATTTCCACCAATAACTTTATTGATTTGGATATTTTGAGTTTGTCAGCTGTCTCCTGCTGTTGGCATCTCATGGGTAGAGGCAAGGGGTGCTGCTAAACATCTTCTAATGTATTAGCTCCGCAGCAAAGAATTATTTGGCTAAAATGGCAATAACACCAAGAAACTTTTTGACACATTTGATCAGTTATAGCACTCTCCGTACAATGCACAATTTTTTTTTTTTGCTTTTTCCCTTGAAATAATAAATGCTGAAAGTGTTGAAATAATAAGTGCTGAAAATGTTACGTATCTTCTTCCACCTTCAATATTAAAATGGCTGCACAAAAATTCACCAATTTTGGTAAGTTTTTTAAATGCATGCTGATATGACAGCTGTCACTGTACAATCTAACAAAATTATTTCAAATGAAGTTAAAGACAACTAAGCACTACTAGAGCCATCATATGGAAAAGTCTAAACAAACTTTTTTGCCCACCCAGCATACTCAGAGGTCAGAGAGTTTACCGGGAAACCCCACCGACGTGGGGCGCCTGACGGTTCCTCTGGCCCTCACGAGATCCCCTTCATCTCCTCTGAGCTGTGGGTCGATTGCACATGCATCTCTGAGGCAAAGGGCATTAGCTCTTCCTGTAGGTCACCCACAGCGTTAAGTTTGGGAAGTGTGAGCGGCAGATGTGGATTCTAACTTGTCCCCACAGTCCCAGCTCATGCCACGATTCCGGTTTGTCCTTGCCTTCAACCACATTCACATCCCCTTTGTGACTGCCACTCTGGCTGGCCTCCAGTGATTTCAGGCTTAACGCTCGTTCCCGCAGCAACAGCTTGCAGGGGAGGGGGCGGGGGGTGGGGAACTGTTCCACCAGCTCCCCATGTTGCAGAAGGTCAAACTCGTGGGATAAATCAAACCCCGGAGATAAGGTCAGGCTCACGAGATTCTGTCCCGAGGGCAGCACTGCTTCTCGTCTGATCAGCCCTGGCTGCTACACAGTCCGCTACGGCTGGGCTGGTTCCTCCTCGTTCCTGGAAAATCTCTCCCCTCCGGCCATGCCACGGGGACCCAGGTCAGCTTCTTCCCTTTTCCCAGTAGGCGAGCTGCCTTGGCCCTCTGCTCACCAGCAAAGGGCTCTTTTCTTCGTGGAATCCCATTCATCAAGGCTTCCATGCATTTTTCTCTCTTAGCTAAACCCAAAGGAAAGCACGACTTTTATTTTTGTTCAAGTTTTGTTTGTCGTTATTACCACAGCATCGAGTCTCTTACATCCTTCTAGATCCTAAACAGCAGCAAAACTGGACAGTGTCCTTAAAGGGGAGGGGCTGGGATGCGCCCTGTGACTGGTGCCACGGCAGCTGCCTTACACCTACCTGGCAGCAGAGACCGCTGGCAGCTGGCGCCGGGCAGAGGGGCCGGCGTGAGGGAATTGCTACCCCTGCCCGGGACTGCCGGCTGCCAACATCCTGACACGGGAAACTGACACCTTGAGTGTTGAAGCCACGGATACTTTCCCTTTTCTGACTCATGCAGATAAACTTGTTCCAGTGGCTGGAACTGGCCACTGGGGTTTTGTGGGGGTACCTAGGGAAGGCAGTAAAACAGAGAACGATAGAAGCGGGGAGTGAGCCCGGAGGCTCTGCAGAAGATGGGCCGCTGGGGAGGGGACAGGAAGCAGAGATGAGTAGTGCTGAGGGCAGGGTGGCAGCGGCAGAGGGTGGCCAGGAGGCGTGTTGAAGAGAAGATTTGCCGGGAGGGAATGTAAATTATTTTTAGACAGCCCTGCTATGTGTCATGTGATGTAACTTCTCTTTTGCTGCTTCCTTTGGAGTCTTTCTGCATAGAATTGTTTCTTTTCAAAGCTGTAAGCCCTGTGCTGAGATGGGCCTAAAAGAGGCCCCATTTTGTTTAGGTTGCAGCATATAATCTGACGAAAAGCCCAGGACAGAAGGTGGTTTGGTTGCTGAGTGTTCCCTGGGGAGGAGTAGTTCAACAGCCTCAGCGTCACACAATGTCCAGCCTGTGAGGCTCTTAGGCAGCCATCCACACCTCCCCCTGTTGCCACTGGAGGCAGCGTATGACCTGACTGAGACTTGCTCTCACTGCCCATTTTCTCCCTGGGACCAGGTCATTTTCTGATGGGACTTTCCTCCTGGACTTCTTGGTCCTACTGGGGACTCATTGCCTCTCAACCTAGCAGTGAGCTGACAATCAGACAAATTCAGTCTTGTGTGTATCTGCATTTCCCAAATGGGAATTCTGCCTTGTGCAGTTGATGAGTACGACTTGTGTCATTTGTAGGATCTCCATGGGATGACTGAAATGGAGGGGAACTCCTTTGGCCAGCCCAGAAGACAAAGTGGAGGCCCATGCAGAGGCAGTGACTCACCCAGATGCACGGGGCCAGCAGGGGCTGAGCTGGCGTTAGATCCGATGTCTCATAGCTCAGAGTGCAGAGCGCTTCCTGCTCCGCCTGTCTTGAGGTGGCATGGCGCAATGAAGCAGCATGGTGCGATGAAATAACATGGCTTAGAAGCCAGATCGGCTGGCTTCCCTCTAAATTCTTGTCGACCCTCCTTCCATCCCTTTGGTGGCTATCCTCTTGGTGGCAGCAGAGAGATGGAATGTAATGGCAGCAGCCAATCCACGCCTGACCACAAAAAAATGCCACTCTCTCCCAGTCCTCGGGTTTCCTTTCACGAATGGGTTCCAGGTAACACAGATAGGGCAACATGAATTCATAAAAATGTTTTAACGACCTACAGTGGTTCTCAGTGGAGGGATCCACACCCCCTCCCCTCTCCTTGCTGGGAATATTTGGCAATGCCTGGCGACAATTTTGATTGTCACAGAGGGGTAGGGGGTCAGGGAGAAATTGGCAAACACTCCTGGCATTTAGTGGGTAGAGGTTCGGGATGCTGCTAAATATTCTACAGTGCAGCCCTGCAAACCAAAGCGTCGCTGGTTCAATTCCCAGTCAGGGCACGTGCTTGGGTTGCAGGCCAGGTCCCCAGTAGGGGGCGCTCGAGAGGCAACCACACATTGGTGTTTCTCTCCCTCTCTTCTCTCTAAAAATAAATAAATAAAAATGTTTAAAAAGAAAAACATTCTACAGCCCAGCACAAAGACCTATCCAAGCTGATTTGGCAAGACTGCTCACCTAACCACGACCAAAGCGATGGGAGCTAGATCGAGTCTGTGGTAGCCAGATGGTAGCAAGCATGGAGGCTGCGTACAAGCCCTTTAATTTACAGCCTAAGTCCATCTCATCCGCATCCTAATATTTCCCCGACTCCTCCTGTTCCCAAGTGTGGATCTACAAAGACCAGAGCTTTCCAAATTGTGACGAGTCACCCAGGGATCTTGTCCACATGCAGATTCTGATTCAGGAAGTCTGGGGTGGGGTTAGACTCTGGGTGTCTGACAGACCCAGGGTGGTGCCAGCACTGCCGGCCCACAGACCAGACTTCGAGTAGCGGGGAGGAGGACCGCCTGTTGCCCTTCCCCTAATTACTATTGATTCTTGCCTGTGGCTTTCCTCCTCATGTCACTGAGGTGCTGGGGGCGGCATGTGTGTCGCTGGGATACCCTGCAGAGGGCTGCTGAGCTCAGTCTCAGCTGGACCCTCTGCGCCACTGGCTGCCTTCCAGTTCCTCTCACCTCCTTGTGCCATGGGAAGAACGCAAACAAACAGCCTGGGGGATTTGATACAGCGATGCTGGCCATTGCCTCCTAGTTATTTTGTTAAGTTTCCCCAATATCTCCTCTACACAGACCCACTTAACATAGTTCATCCCACTAACTAAGCCCTCCTAAAATAAAACATTTTCATTTGGATGCCTAGTGCCCATATCCCCCAATATCTTTAAAACTTCTTATCTCTCTGTAAAATGGTGTCCACTGCATGCAGCCTCCTAAGCTTATGATCAATATTCCCTGTCAACCGACACCAGCAAGTCACTCAACCATGTGAGCTTCACTTGCCTCCCAGAAAATGAGGCTAATAAGTCCCACTTTGCAGGAATAGTGTGGAAGATATTACCGAAGACAGTGCGGTTTTCTTCCTTCTAGCTAATCTGTTTTAATCAGGTATGGTGGAAGCACAGGCACGAGACGACTGCCTTGAACAAAGAGTTCGTTCCCAAGAGGAAGGGGGACGCCGTGCGGTGCAGGACCACATGGGGAAGCCCCTGGGGGTGGGGGGCAGGAGGCAGAAGGAGCCAGGGGAGGGTGTGGCCAGAGCCTCATTGTGGTTTCCTGGGAAGGCAAGTTTGAACAAGTTTAGGGTTGGATCGTTCGAATAATGTCAGTGGGTTCTGGGCCAGAAGCGGGGTCTCAGCTGTCGGGTAGCAGGCCCTGGGGTGGTTTAGGGCAGGGGAAGTTTTGGCTGCTTTGTGAGCTTTGGGAAAAGGAGGTGGTTGTGTGTACGGCCTTTGGGTTGGTTGGTTTGCAGAAGAACAGTGTGCTCCAAGGCTGTTTGCTGCCTTCAGGGATTAGCTAGTCCAGGATCATCGAGGCCCCATGATGTCAGACATACAGAAAACAAAAAATATGATTCCTACCTGGTGCCAAGCGTGGCGCAGGGCCCTTTATACCCTCTCCCCAGCAGACTGCCCTTTGCCACCTCACGTGAAGAGACAACTTATGGAAATGCGACTTCCAACCAGACGGCTGCCCCGGCGTCCCTCCTCTGGGAGACGACTGCTGCTGCCTCTTCTTTCTAGGCAGTTGACAGTGCTCCCTCCCCTCCACCACAGAATTTCCAGACAGCTCCGTACTCGTAGACCGCATAACCCTGAGCCCTGCTGTTCACAGGGAGGTGTGAGAAAGCCCAGATTCTTGCCTCCATGAAGCCAAAGGACCACTTCTGCATCTCTTTTTCATGCTGGTAGAATGAGCCTAATTTAGACTTCCCTGCGGCTCTGCTGCCAAATGAATAACTAGAAGCAGCAAGCGCCAGGATGGGAGCCTGCTGGTGCAGCGAGAAAGACAGTGTAGGGACATGGATCCCGAGGAAAGTCGCCCTTTGCCAGGGAGAAGGGGAGGCGGGTACTGAGAACAGGCTAGTCTTCGACCAGCCGCAGCACCAGGGCTGCTTCTTGGAAGGATGACTCCCAGCACTGGCGATCAGCCTTCCCTGCGAAGTTCATAAAGCTCCAGATATGATGCTGCAAGGTCAGCAAACGGCCGTTGGAGGATGGTGAGGAGGGGGGAGAAGGGTGTGGGGCTGGCGAGGCAGGTACCACAGCGACCTTGGAGCTCAAGGGGGCGCTCAGTCTGTCGGGTTCTCTGTTGCCAGGCTGCCTCAGGGGACGGGGGCCTGTGTCCAGTAGGAGTGTTTTGACCACGATACACAGATGAGCCAATTTAATGTGGCTTCGGGGCTGTGCGGCACTGCACTTCATGAGGTCATCACGGATGCCCGGTCCTTTGTCTCCGTCTCTCCTGTCGTTTACATTGTCAGCTTCATTTTAGAGGTGGTTCCCGTATTTGCAGGTTTGCTGCCAACAGCAAGTGAGGCTTCCTTCTTCCTCATTTATTTTAGGAAGTGAGAGAAACATCTTAGTTTTGCTCTTAAAAGTGAGGAAGCATGTCCTGGAAGCCCCCAGCAGACTTTATCTTGTTGGCAGGAACCAGGGGCCAGGCCCAGCGGAGTGGCACGTGCCGAGCAGCCTAGGCCCAGCCGCTGAAGAGGGGACATGGGATTCCACGATCCATGTTGACGGAGCGAGGCAGGCAGCATCAGTCCCTGAAATTGAGCTGTGGCCACTCAGTGGGAGGGGGGATGGACGCCAGGGCGTCAGCCACTGTATCCGCTGCAGCATCTTACCACTGCAGCCAAGAGACCTGGGTTCGCCCGAGGAACCACGCGCTGGGTGTGTGCCGTTGGGCGAATGCCTTTACCCCTCTGAGCCTTTGTTTTTGCATTTTTTAAATTGGGAGAAAAATATGTTTTACTTAATTTTTAGATTGTGAGGGTCAGATGACGAACTGGTGGAAGAGCCCTTCTCAGGGGCACATGTGGGGTGTCAGGGACATCCATCTCTCGATGGGCTCCTTCTGGATAAATGAAGCAGGCCCATCCCTGCTTCCTGAGAGATGCTGGTCCCAGAGGGTGCAGCAGCCGCGAGCAGATGGTTTGCAGAGAAAGAGTGAACGGCAAAATAAGAAGCCCGGAGACGTGGAAAGAGCCCAGGAAGTGGGGCTGTGCTCCCCTCTGTGCCGCTGCTGCTGCCGTGAACTTGGATTACTGGGTTGAGCGGCTGTCCGGGAGGCCTCTCACTTTCCCCGTTAATGTTTTCCCTATATACGTAATGAGCACTTTGCAGGGAAGTCTCCCTCATCCTCCCCTGCTAACCCGCACATTTTAGCGTTTGTGCATGACTCTTGCCTGAGTCGGTTGTTACTATGGTGCTTGCCAAAGTGTGATTGTCTAACTGTATCATTCCCATTCCCAAGTTATTTTCCAGCTGCTAGGATCTCCTCTGCCTCCTTCCAGACCTGCAGCCAAAAGCCCCGAGCTTTAGCCCACTTTATGTTTTATTTTCATCGGTTTTGGTCCGTGGAGATATTTACCTTGTTTCTAATGAAGGTGTAGCTTTAAATTTTTCTTTTTATAGTTTGCTATTGCTTTGGGTTTGGAGTTGGGGCAGGCAGCTCAATACAGATACTCATCTGGATTCCATTAAAGAAAAAGAAAAAAAAAAAAAAAAGGCGGTGGAGTTGCCCAGAAGGATGCTTGTCTAACAAAATGATGTCCTGCGTTAGCCACATTCGCCGGGGTGGCCGGAGAGGGATGAAAAATAGACCACTGGGCAGGAATTCAAGAATCCAGGGCCCGTTTCCTGTAATATCCTCTACCTGCTAGCTAGCTGGCTGTGTGACTTTGGACAAATGACTTAAGCTCTCTGACCTCAGTACCCTCCTTTGAAAAACAATGATGTTGGACTACTTTAGCCTCCAAGGTCCTTGATGACTCTCGAGTTCCAGGAGGCAACAGGGGAATCGTTTAAAACAATGTTCTCTGTTACAGTTGGAAGGACTGCTGAGAGTATTTGCTCGGTTCAGGCAAATGGTAAATGTGTCGGCCACCCTAATGAAATGAGTACATTTTTGCTCTAAATGTCATGGATGTTTATTATCAGATTAAAACTACAGCAGGCCCAATTTTAGCTCTTCCAATTCAAGTGGAGCAATGAAGATTAAATGTTAGGCATAATTAAAGATGCAGATGTAGTTATATTGAATTATAAACCTCATTAAGTGCAACGTCCCAGGAAGGCCCCCGAGACCAGCTACAAAGGCCTTTCCATTGCAACATGGCAGTTATTAAAATATCGTAAAGTAAATCTCACTCCAAAAATATTATGACTTGCATAGAAAGATTTTGAAAAAACATGGTTGGATTTGGTTTCACAGGTAATTTCCTTGTTCCATTCGCAGGTGGTCGGGAGGGGAAACCTTCATCTCGGCATCTCCACTGAAGGCCTCCCTGGAGCTTGGTCTGCCCCACCCCCCACCAAGGTGGGTTCTGTTTTCCTGAGCTAGTGGGAAGGGCAACTGCAAGGTCAATTGGATTCCATTCTAGAAGTCAGTAGCAGGGGAGCTGGGGGGGAGGACAGTGGTTTTCTAAGGACTGGAAGGCCATGATTTTATACATATAGGGACAGGTTCTCCTGGTGACATTGCTGGGTTTTTTTCCTGTCATTTTACAAGTTCATACAATACGGAATATGCAAAGAAGTGAAAAATACAAGCATTCCAAGATAATCACTATTAATATTTCGATGCATGTACAGTGTCTCTCTCAAAACTGACAAAAATAATAGATTACACTTTAAAAGCTGTTTTTCCTTCCCAAATGGCTAATGATATTCCATTGTATGGTCCTAATTTTTAAATCCAGTCCCCACTGTTGAGCATTCAGCTCATTTAAAAAAATACTTAAAAGAAACTACTATAAACAGCACTCTAAGGGCTATCCTTGTTTGTACATCTGTGCACATTTGTCTGAATAGATCCAAAGGACAAGTTTATGGAGAAGTATAAGGCAGTTAGTAATCTATTTGCACAATAATGCTGTGTAACAAATAACCCCAAACTCAGTTGCTGAAAACAACAAGCATTTATTTAGCTCACAAATCTGCAGTTGGCAACTCAGGTGGAGCTGGACTGCACTGTTCTTCTGGGCTTGGCTCTGCCCACTCACATGTCTGTGGGTTGACTTCGGGTCGAGTGAGCTCAAATGGCCTCGCCTGGCGCAGCTGGGGTGGCTCAGCTTTGCTCCATGGCCCAGACGCGTTCTCAGGGCAGAAGCAAAAGGACAAGAGAGAAAGCAGAAATGAGCAAGGGCTTTTCCACGTTTCACTTGAGGCAAGTCTGCTAACTTCCCCTTGGCCAGAGCAAGTCACATGGCCGAACTCAACCCCAAGAGGTAAGGATGGGAAGTGCTCAAACTCAGGTTACACAAGGCTTGGATACAGAGGGGTGTAGACTTGGGATTGTTCACGTAGTCACTCTCCCACAGGTGATCAAAGCAAATGCACATTTAACATTTTTTACACCTATTTACAAACTGTCCGGCAGATGGCACCAGCCGACCCTGCCGCTGACAAGGAATGAGTGTGTCCTTTGTAGAGTGCCCCACCGGTGGTCCCACTGCTGTCCAACTGGCACTCTCTGCTCAAGGGGACCCTCTCTCTCTTCACTTCCCCACCAACATCTCAGGCCGTTTTCTCCCAGGCTCCTGCTGGTCTTTCCTGTCCCAGATGTTCTTCCTCTCTCTACCCTCCCCAGGCTGCACCCACCCTGTCTCCAAATCCTGCACGTTTCTGAGGCTCGGCTCCGTCACCTCTGCAGTGCCCATGGATCTTGCTCTCCTCTGAGCTTCTCTAGAGCAGGCAGTGTGACTGACCTGCCTCAGTCTACTCAGGTTTCCACTGGTTCAAAACATTCCCACATCTCAGGAACTCCCTTAGAGCTGAGCAAACCCAGCCAGCTGGTCACCATGAAAGAGGGGTTGGGCAAGCTTTAAAGGGCCAGGTGGTAAATATTTTAGGCTCTGGGGGCCACACAGTCACTGTTGCCAACTACTCAGTTCTGTTATTGCAGCGTGAAAGCAGCCATAAGCAATGTGTACTAAATGGGTGTGGCTGTGTTCCAATAAAACTTTATTTACAAAAACAAGCAGCAGGCTATTTGGTCCAAAAACTATGGTTTTCTGACTCCTGCTCTAGAGCTTAATATTGTATTGCACAATTTAATCCTATATCATATTTTTTAAAAAGACTTTATTTATTTTTAGAGAGAGGAGAAGGGAGAGAGAAAAAGAGGGAGAGAAACATCAATGTGTGGTTGCCTCTTACGTGCCCCCAACAGGGACCTGGCCGGCAACCCAAGCATGTGCCCTGATTGGGAATCGAACGGGTGACTCTTTGGTTCACAGGCCAGCACTCAAACACGGAGCCACAGCAGCCAGGGCTAACCCTGTGTAATATTTTCCTCTTATGTTGTTTCATGTAGATTAGTCTTTTCTCCTTGGTTGGAATATAATGGAAGTTTATTCTTTTTCTTTTCTTTAGGGAAGTTTAATATCCTGACATCATGCTCCATCATCTCATAGCCGTATGATCTTGAGTAAGCTACTTAATCTTTCTGGGCTCATCTGTCAAACAGGGATAATAACAGTACTGAGCCCACGGGTATTTGTGATAAGATAAGAGAATTAATTGCCGTACAGTGTCTGGCACAGAGTGAGTGCTCAGTGACTGTTGGTGGCCGTCGTCATCGTCGTCATCATCATCATCATCATCCCACGTGTCTTTTCCAGTAGCTAGCACTGTTCCCATTACAGAAGAGGCTCCATAAGTAGCATGATGAAGAAGACATAATGGCAAAGTGGGAAGGGCCCTGAGAGAATGTATAATTCAGCCTCACTCAGAGATGGTTATCGGGGAGCTACCCCTATGTTAGGAGGGTTGATGCTATCAACCACAGCTGACAGTGCCCTCCCCTAGATGTTGCCCACCCTTGTTCCCATGGTTACCATCAGCCACGTATGTGCCCAGAGCCCAATCCCAGCTTCCATGTCATGGGCAGCTTGAGAAGGTCAGTCTTTTTCTTGTTTTCTGTCTCCTGGTCTATCTTTGGGATGGTGTCCCTCCTCCTGGGCTGTGCAGGTAAGGTTCAGAAAAGGACTAGCCTAAGGTTGTGGCTGGGAGGGCCAAAGCTGGTGGAATCAGGTGTGAGGAGCGCCACCCTGAGGACAGTGGGTGGAACCCAGGCCGTGGGCGCACAGGTGCGCTGCGCTCGCCCTGCGTTGGAGCTGGGTGTGCAGTAGGTGGGCAGATACTTGGCTCAGGCCACTCAGGGCACCTGGCTAGGCCTTGCCCTTTCCTTTGAGCGGGAGGGCAGAAAGGAAGACCCCTTGGGAAATGCTGGTCCAGTGACCTTTGGTCAGGATCCGCAGCCTGCTGCTTCTTCAGGAGCATGTCCTCAGGGTGCTGGCTCAGCTTTGATCTGGGAAAATGAAAGGCCAAGCTGCTGGGTCCCCTGCTGCCGTCTTTTGCAGCAAGAGTGAAACTTCATGATCCCACTGGCTCGAGCACACATTTGCCAGTAATTAAACAAGTGGAGATCAAAGCCGGCAAATCTGCCCCATCTCTCAGCACAGCAGATGAAAGGTAAATATTTCCCGTAACAATTCTCTTCCTCATTAAAAGTGAGATGTGAACTGTCTTTTCCTTACTTTGAAGAATACTGGTAAGTTCAAGGTCACTCCAGATAAGATAGCTGGTCTCACTCCCTTTATTATTCCACACCAACTTTTATCCTAGATAAACTGGGCCAGCTTGAGGGGACTGCAGAGGCTGAATCATATTAGTAAGTCAGAAGGCAAAGGGAAGCAGAGAAAGGCACCAAAATGGTCATGGTCAGTGCCACAGAAAAGCCTGCACCTCACACACGGTCAGACGGTCGGATGGTCAGACGAGCAGGGCTTTCTCCTTACCGGCCAGGTCTGGGGCTGCCAAGACCAGTATCTAAAATGAGTCTGGCGTTCTCCATACAGGCCCTCAGGCAGATGGCCCAGGACTCTCTTGGTTGGGCTCCTGAAAAGGCCCTTTGAAATTTGCTGTTTTCTCCATAAAGGATGCTCACCGAAGAACCCATCTCTGAGGCCACGAAGCCAGGGGCAACTGGTCTCCCCAGCCTGGGTCTACAAATGCATTCTGGGTGTTGTCATCCCGGTCTTTTCAGCGCAAAGCCAGACCTCACTCAAGTGAGCGGCGGTGCAGGGCAGGTGGCCACTGTAAGACACGACAGGGACCCACGGAAATCCAAGAGCAGGGCTTGGAGTACAGCCTGTGGAGCCGCTGGAGCCGCGGGGAGGGACAACACCTCTCTGCTGCCCACTCTTTGCTCCGCTCTGACTGCCGCTCTTGGCTTTTGTATCACTGCTGCTTGCTCCCGATGCCCACCCACTTAACGGTGACAGGGCTGCTCTGATGCCAGCTGTGGCTGCTCCAGGGCCCTCCTTGATCCCGTTAACTGTAAGGGTGGTGCCCCCTCCCGAGTCACATGGTAATAAAATGGCAGGCACGCCCTCAGCAGCAGATGTGGGTGGCACAGTTCCTCTCGTGAGGGACTCTGGTGTGTTAGGCTGGGTGGTCGTGCCGAGTGGGGTCGTGATGACTTGGTGGACATTTGTGTCATTTCCTCTTTTTGACTATGATGAAAAGTGCTGCCCCCAATGTTTGTGCATAGATGTTCGAGTGAACGTGTTTTCAATTCTCTTGTGTAAAGATCCAGGAGTAGGATTGCTGAGCGGTACGATCATTCTCCACCGAACGTTCTGAGGGCCTGCTGGACCCTGCCCAAGTGACCGCAGCATTTTGCATTCCCAGCAGCAGGGCACGAGGGTTCCAGTTTTTTCATGATCTCACCAGCACTTATTATCTGTCTGTCTGATTATAGCCATCCCAGTGGGTATAAAGTGGTATTTCACTTGTGGTTTTGATTTGCATTTCTCCAATGACTAATGATGAGAGTATCTTTTAGGAGTGATAGTTCTATTATGGATATTTTTTTTTTTACAAGGAGAGCTCTTATCAGATGCATCCTTTTCTCAGATGCACACTGAAGTGTTCACAATGGCTCTGTCACTGACCCCTGAGTAGCGGTGCCCGCTGGAAGGCCTCAGGGCCTGGCTTTCCTGGGGGTGACACTGGAGTGGAGATGGTTGCGATGGTCTGGGGGAGATGGGAGGGCCTGGTCCAGGGCAGAGCCAGGGGAAGGCGGAGTGGAGCTGGCTGAACCGGGAGTCCCTTTGGGGCAGGGCCAGGTCTCCTCCAGCAGCGGTGCTTTCTGCACAAGGTTGGAGGCGCACGGAAGAAGACTGCTCCATGCCCTACAATCAGTCACTCTACGCCAAGTCCTCTTCTTGTCAGGAGGTCCACTCCCCCCTCCTCTGGGACCCACAGGAAGATCAAGCATGCGGGTAGTTTGGAAATCCTGGCAACAGCTGGTGAGGACAGGGGAAGGAGTCGTGACCATCAGTGGCCTGGGCCGTGGGTCTGGCACCTGGGCTCACTCTGTGAGGCTCCAGCACCGTCGAGACACAGAGTGTCCTGAGTTGTAGCCAATGGGAAGGGGAGGGGGAGGACTCCTTTTCCCACCTTCTTTAAAGGAAGAGAACAGCCTTTCCCGGTGGTCTAAGCATTTGTCAAGGGCCCTCCTCGTAGACTCATGCCCCAAATTCTGGGGTGGTGGCTGGCCCCAGAACCTGTAATTTTAATGAATGAGTCTGATGCCTTCCGAAGTTTGGGGATTACTGGTTTGGGGCAAATTTACCTAGGGAAAGAGAGGGGCTGTGTATTTAAACCCAGATTTACTAGGGTTTAAGTGATCTTTAATGGAAGAAGCCATTTAAGCTGCCAAGAAACTTGAATCTCGAAGAAGTCTTTCCAGGGCTGGGGAGGAAATTGTTACCTTTTTGTAAGTAGTAAGAACCCTGACTTTCTGTAGTCCTCACCAGCCTGAGCATACGGAAGAGTCCTATTATGGGTAATAATCCCGATTAACCCGACTGTATCCCAGCTGTGCATACAGGATCCCAAGCACTCTTAGGACGCCACCTGAGCAATTGAGGAAGTAAATTAAACATGCTAAGGGTAAAGTCCTCTGTCACCAGGTGGCGCCATGGGCCACCCAGAGTGCTAGGCATCCGCTGTCTTCAACTGGGCATCTCCTGGGAACCCCAGTATGGGCTTGGCCCCATCGCCCCCACTGAAGCCCAAGGGCCAACACTATTCAGAGTTCAACTGCAGGGTTGTAAATGTTTCAGTGTGCATCTGAGAGAAGGATGCATCAAATAAGAACTCTACTTGTGAAAAAAAAATCCATAGTAGAATTATCGCCCCTAGAAGAAATTAGTAATGATTTCTTAATACCGTCCAGTCAGTGTTCAAATTTCCACTTGTCTCATAGATGTCATACTCTTTCAACAGTTTATTTATTTGAGTCAGAATCCGCAAAAAGTCCACACACTGTGATTGGTTGACTTAAGTTTCTCTTATTCTATGGTTTCCTCTTCTTCCCTCTCACAATTTAATCATGCAGGGGACCAGGCGGCTTGCCCTGTGGGGCTCCCCCTTCTGGGTCTGCTGATTGCACCCCCTTGGTGCCCTTTAACATGCTCCTATGCTGATTTCCTACAAATTGGTAGTTGAATGTAGAAGCTTGATCAGATTCAAGTTCACTGGGCAGGGGCCGGGGTGGGGGGTGGTTAATACTACCTCACGGGGGTGTTGTGTTCTACCACCAGAGGGCACATCAGGGCGGGTTCTCTGTCTCTACCCCTGACTTTATCGCTATCTCGTCTCATGTCTATTTCTATAGCTCTTTGTGGCAGCCATTGAGCACCAACACCTACGTAGGTCCGTTAATTTATTAGGGATCACAAAATGGTGACGTGCCAATTCTGTCATTGCCCTTTATTGGCTGGGATATATCTATGGTGAGAAACGTCCCCGTGTCAGCTCCGGTTCTTCCGTGGCACAGTCGTTCTAGGGGGACAGGTTAAATACTTGATTGCTTTTCTTTAATTTCATCGGCTCTCAACGTAACGAATGGGTTCTCTAGCATCCTCCAAAGGTAACCAGCTAGTTTTAGCACCGTTACACCCTGTGTGGATTTAAACTTGCGCGGTGTGTTCTGATCCATGCAGTTATTGCCGTCCTAGAGCTCAGGTTTTCCCCACCTTGGCCAGTGGGAGCCTCTTCCCCACCGGCCCCCATGTCCTTTGCCATCGTCCCGAGTCTTTGCTGGGCTCCTGGCTAGTCTCATCTTGTACATTTCTCGGGCCAGTCTTGGAAACAATCATTTCTGCAAGTAGCCCTGGTTCCTTTCAGTGGGAAATGATATTTCAAAAAACTCTCTGGGTGTGAGGGACATTTATTCCTGTTGGGTTGGTGATTGTTTCTAGTCCTCTTCAGTGAATAAAACTCATAACTAGTTCTTTTCTTTTGTAAATGTAAAATACATTATGAATACCTGTTTATACTTCCTATTCAAATTCCACTATAGGATTTTTACCAGATTCCTTCCACCTTACTTTTGTATCTCCTTTCTCCCATGCTAAGGATATGAGAATGATAGAATTAGTAAGTCACAAAATCATTCTTATTTTTAAAAAAATCCCATAATACAATATACCCAGGTAAGTCACGTAACTTCTACAGGTCACACAGGTATTAAGAGGGAGCAGCGGGGTATGGCTCAGGCTGCCGGCCTCGGAACCTGGCTCCTAAGGAGCACACACAAATTTACCTTTCTCTGACCAGCTCTGCTCTCCGTAGAACTGTCGTGAATCCGTGGGGCCGGCTGAGGGACCAACCATCGCAAACAACAAATCCTGCACCAAAATCAGGGTCTACCTGCCCTCTAACAGATCCGTTGACCGGGCCGGTAGCTTTTGCCTAGGCTCCCTTTCCTGCGGAGTGGGCTCTCTCAAGATGCAGCTTGGCGTTGGTGCATACCCAGGTCGAGCAGAACCCCCACATGGCTTTCCCAGACATGCCCCTGCAGGTTGGTCCTCACTCGGATCTGAGTGGGGCTCCAGGGTTTCTTTTACACACCCCTCCCTATTTTCTTTTTTTTTTTCTTGCTCAGGGCCAGCGCCCTCTACTTTCCCACCCCCGCTGAGTCTTGACTTGACCTCAGAGTTCATCTGGGTTTGGTGGGAGGGCTGAGGTGGAGAATGTCTCAGGGTACCTCGGGTCCTATGACCAGGGCACAGTTGTAAGAGCCAACTTGACGTCCAGCTCTCGCACTGCCTCGATGACCTTTGTGAGCCTCCGTGTTCTCCACTGTAAAATGGGATTTTCATGTGCACAAGGTGGGGTGATGCTAAAACCTCTTCTCAGGAAGGTTGCAAGGATCAAATGGGATATTATCTACAGATCAGGCTGTGACTCCAATCTCTTTACCATTTTCCTAAAGGGCCTCTGCACCCTGGGTGCAGAACGGTGGCTCGGCAGGGGTTTGGGTCCCAGACATCATTTGTCACTGGTGGCAATTCAGGACCAGAGCATCTCTGCTGGCCAAGGCTGTCAGTGGATTTATTTTGCCTCTAACTGCCTCGGTAACCCCTGTGCAGTGGGTGTGCTGGGATGATCGCTCAAGTACTTTGCTAAAAGAGAGAAGCCCTGGGAGTTTCCATTAACCCCCTGCATGGGGCAGGCGCAGCCCACTGCTCCAGGTACGGCTCACAGTTCAGCTTCTCAGTCACCAGGGGCTGCAGAGCCTGAGGCTGACTTCTCCTCTCCACGAACCCCCACTCACAAGCAGCAGAGGTTCATCAGCTCGCTCTTCATCGGTTCCTTCTTGTTAATCATCCCCTCCTCCTCTTCAAGCAATAGAGCCATGAGGGTGTGGTTCACTTTGAATTTCAAATGTCCCAAGAAGTGCTTTCCTTCACAGTGGGGACTGATGAGTTAATGTCTTAGGAAATAAACGGAGCACACAGACACACAGAAGCCTCCGTACTTCCCTGCCCCCAATGCCGCCAGCACAAAGAACAGAACAGCAGCAAGTACATCTCCTGCTTGCATCTGTTTACTTAGTCACATCGGAATTCTCTTTGAACCGCACCCCAGGGGACAGAGATTACAGAACTGGCTGGTGGCTGAAGTAATCCACGGAAAAAGAGTTTTGTGTCACAAAGAGAGAACTTCAGGATAAAATGCAGAAGGGGCTGTTTGTGAAAAGCGTTGAACCAACGTGACTTCTGCCCCATTTGATGTTGACAACGGGCTCACCCAGAGCTGGGGGGGGCCTGCCCACCTGGGGCTGTGGGCTGTGCATGGCCAGGGAGGATACGATTTTCTTTGAAAATAAACCTGTCCCCACCTCGAATTTCCAAGTGGCGTGCCAATGAAGGGTCCGGTGTCTGGAAAACGCAACGGTCAGCGGGGTCCTAGGCTGAGCTCGTCACGGCAGGGATGGTGCAGGGAACAGTGTGGACACTGTTCAGGTCCGAGGTGTGAGTGCGGATCTGGAATCGAAGGGCTCAGCAGGCGGGGGACAAGCAAAGAGGTGCACGAGCGGGGCAGGAGGGCGTGAGGTGGTGAGTTCAAGACCAAAACCACCCACGGGACCCAGGCGCCCAGCTCGTCGCTACGGAGAGTTGCTCGCCTGATCTGTGGAAGGGTTACTGCGGGGGTCAGCAGGCTGTGGCCTGTGGCCGAGTCCAGCCTGAGCCTGTCTGTATAGGTATGGCCTGTGAACTAAGAATGTTGTTGTTGAAAAAAATCAAAAGAAGAAAATCCTTTTGTGACCTAAAACATACGCAGTTCAAATTTCAGTGTCTAGACGTACAGTTTGATCAGAACACAGCCGCGTTTGATCAGAACACAGCCGCGTTCGCTCAGTTATACAGCATCTCAGGCTGCTTTCGTGTGGCTGTGGCAGAGTGAAGCTGGTGCGGTGGAGGCTGTGTGGACCACGCAGCCTAAGACATTCACTGCCAGGCTCTTCACAGAAAAAGTTTGCCCACCTGTGGATTAGTTGGAGGTGCACAGATGTGAAGCACAGGTTTGAGACCATGTGGGCTCTGGGTGGAATCAGACCAAGTGAAATGAGCTGTGAGCTAGCCGTTCTCAGTGTGGGCTGGTTACCTAATCTGTGAACCGGGTGTATTGACGTCACCTGCCTCAAAAGGTGGCTGCCCCCTCAGAACCTGCTGATGGCAGCCCCGCACATATTTCAAGGCTGGGAGGAGCCACAGAAATTAGCTGGAAAACATTCTCAGACCTGGGTCACCATCTGAACCACTTCCTTCTGGGATTCTGATCACATATGTACTAGACTGCTGGATTTTGTTCTAGAGCTTACTGATACTTTTTTTTTCTTCTCTTTTTCATTTTGGATAATTTTTATTGCTATGCCTTTTTAAAAAAAAAGATTTTATTGATTTATTCTTAGAGAAAGGAGAAAGAGAGGGGGAGAAACATCAATGTGTGGTTGCCTCTTGCACACCCCGTACTGGGGACTTGGCCCGCAACCCAGGCATGTGTCCTGGCAGGGAATCAAGCCGTGACCCTTTGGTTCACAGGTGACACATAGTCCCCTGAGCCACACCAGGCGGGGCCTATTGCTATGTCTTCAAGTTCACCAAGTCTTTCTTTTGCACTGTCTAATCTTCTGCGAACCCCATCCACTATTGTTTTATCTGTGATGCTGTAGTGTTTATCTCTAGAAGTTTGATTTTGATCTTTTAAAAAATATCCTCCATGTTGCTATGCAACTTTTGAACTTATGGAATACAATTATAGTCATTGTTTTAATGTGTCCTTGGGTGCTAATTCTAACACCTGTCAGTTCTGGATTGATTTCAACTGACTGGTAATTTTCCCTGATATACTCACGTTGTTCTGCTTTGTTGCAGGTCTACTAATCTTCGGTTTGATGCCAGATATTGTGATTTTACCTTGTGTGCTGGATGTTTTTGAAATTCTGGAGCTTTATTTCTGGGATGCAATTAAATTGCAATTTGATTCTTTTGAGTCTTGCTTTTAAGATTTGGTAGGCAGGACCAGAGCAGTGCTGTCCAGAATTAATTATTCTCCACTCCCTAGGCTTTCCACTCACCATTCTCCACTCACCTTTCTGAATACTCAGTGTGCACAAAGTTTCCCTGTCTGGCTGGTGGGAGTAGACACTCCTCCTGGCTCTGCCTTTGGGAGGTTTTTCTGTGGCCACAGATTTTCTTCACATGCATGTGCTGTCAGTCTCTGCGAAACCATGAAAGACAACCCTCTGCAGGTCTCTGGAGTCTGTCTGTGCCGATCTCTGCTGCCCAGCATGCTGTCCTTCAGCCTCTAGCCAGACGGGTCTCCCCTAGCTCTCAGCTCCCTCTCTCCAGCTCACAGTCCACTGGGCTCCTCTTAGGTTTCCCTTCCCTGCCCCGTGCCTGGAAACTGTCCAAAGGCAGCAGGCTAGGACAATCACAGGTCTTATCTTGTTTGTGTCTTGGGTCTCAGGATCACTGTCTGCCATTACTCGATGTCCACTGGTATCTAAACCATTACTCCATCTTGGTCGAACATCCTTCATAAGCAAATGTATCTCTGATATTCTGATTGGGCAAAAGTAGTAACTCAGACTTTGTAAATTTTAGGCCACAGGTGGCAAACACAAGGCCCGCAGGCCGAATCCAGCCCTCCACTTTGTTTTATCTGGCCCGGCACCTTGTTTCTACCTGGTGGCAGTGCTGAGCTCTCACTTAACTGCTAAGGAGTAGTTACATTTATACAGTCCTAAAGTTACATTCGGCCCTTTGACGGCAACTGCAAGGCTGATGTGGCCCCTGGTGAAAATGAGTTTGACACCCCTGGTCTAGACGAAGAATCAAAGGCTCCAAGCTAAGCTTGCCGGGTCCTCATAGCCAACACACAGCGCAGTTCCAGATCCAGAGCCTGGTCTCTGAGTTCACCACTGCGCTGGGTTGTCGTTCCCTGGTGCTAGCTGCAGCGTGGTTCGGAAATGTTGTGCAGGTGCAGATGCTGGTGGGAGGAGTCTGGGAACCCCCCCGCCTCGAGTTGCAGAGTTAGGAGAAATATTCCATTTATGCCTGGAGTGCTCTCTTTATAGAAAGATCATAATAGCCTGGGAAGAGGATGCTGGCTTAGAATTCTGTTAAGCCTTTCCCAGCTCTTTGGACCTTAGGGTACCACCCTTGCCTGGGGTCAGGGTGAGGGCCTCAAAAGAGATAAACAAGAAATAAACCACCCCTTTAACAGCCCTGCCTTCTCCTCCTCTGTAGTTTTGGTCCACTAGGACCATCTTCTCAGAGGTCCCTGTCCTATTGACAAGGAATCTGGAGGCTTTTGCAGAAATGGTCTCCTTGAAATGCAGAGACAAAGTCTCAGAAGGTAAGTATGGAGGAATCCTGTCCAGCTGTTTTATGACCTGCCCGGTGTGGCTGAGCTGGAGGGCTGGGGAGCAAGGCAGGGCCCCCAGCGAGCCTGCACCAGGCCTGCGGGAAAGGCACTGAGCCAGCGCTCCTCCTCACTGCCGTCCCCTTCCTCTTCCCGCCTCTCCCCAGAGGCCTTCCTGGATCCTTCGCTCAGAGTTCAGCTGCTGGCCTCCAGCCAGGCCAGCACCTGGCAGGTGAATGAAGGTGGGGTGAGTCACAGCTTCCTGGAAAACCATGGTCTAGACAGACTGCCGGAGGGCAGAGGCCTGTCCAACTGGCTTCTCCAGGAGCCTTGTCCAGGGTGGGCTGTGCAGGCGCACGAATGGCCATTGGAAGAGAGGTAGGGACCCACAGGCTCACCCTGGGTGCGGGACGTGGTTTCTGGCTGTGCTGCCTCTCCATTCAGCTCCGTTCTGTGCTTCCAGGGAGCCAGGACTGGGCTCAGGTGATCAAGGCCCGGGAACTATTTCTAACATAATGTGTCTCAAAGCGGAAGGCACACAAAAGCCAGCCAAGATCTTGCCGACGTGCAGGTTGTGATTCAGCAGGTCAGGGATGGGGTCAGGCCTCTGCGCTGCTAGCAAGTTCCTGGTGCTGCGATGCTTCTGGCCCCTGGCCCGCACCTTGAGTGCGGGGGAGGCCCCAGCCTGGTCTGTCCCACCTCCAGGGTGGGCTTTGGTGTGCAGGGGAGACCCAGCGCCCGGCAGGGGCTGGCAGATACATAAGAAGAGCAATGTCACATAATGAAAATGGGAGAGCTTGGGGGCCAGGCACACGGTCGCTTCACCTGTGAGCCTTTTTCCCTCAGCTTTAAAATGAAAATAACCGCTTCACTGGGGTTTCCGAGGAATCAAATGGCCTAAAACAGGGGTGTCGAACTCATTTTCACCAGGGACCACATCAGCCTTCAAAGGGCTGAATGTAATTTTAGGATTGTATAAACGTTACTACTCTTTAACAGTTAAGCGAGAGCTTGGTGCTGCCGCCGGGTAGAAACAAGGTGCAGGGCCGGATAAAACAAGGCGGAGGCCACATTCAGCCCTCGGGCCTTGTGTTTGCCACCTGTGCTCTATCTAGACAATGGGGTACTAATAAGACCCATCTGAAAGAGTTCCAATAAAGTGAGTTAATATCCGAACCAGTGACGGTGGTTAATTTTATGTGACACCTTGACGGAGTCACAGGGTGCCCAGATATTTGGCTCAACATTTCTGGGTGTATCTGTGTGGGTGTTTCCGGATGAGGTTAACATTTGAGCTGGTGAACTCAAAGCGGATCGCCCCGCCCCACGCGGGTGGGCATCATCCAGTCCGCTGAGGGCCTGAACAGAACAAAAGGCAGAAGAAGGCTCTTTTTCTGCTGGACTGCTGAGCTGGCACGTGGGTCTTTTCTAGTCGGTGGACCGGGACTCCCGCCCTTGCTCTCAAGCTGAGTTACACCATTGGCTTTCCTTGCAGATGGCAGATCATGGGACCTCTAAGCTTCTGTGATCTCATGAGCCAATTCCTCGTAACTCTTTTATATGCCTATACGTCCTATGAGTGCTATTTCTCTGGGGAACCCTGATGAATTCACCAGGTATACAGCACGTACGCAATACCTGGCAGAATTTATTGCAGGATTAGAGAAAGGTATTGGGATACTCCTAAGACAGAACAAGTTAGGCATCCTGCCCACTGCCTCAATGTCACTTGGAGGGCCTGTGAACATACAGGTTCCTGAGCCCTGCTCCCAGGGATTCTGGTTCAGCAGGTCTGCACCAGGAGAATTTGCATTTCTAACAGGTTCCCAGGTGCCTCTGGTCTGGCAACCTCACTTGGAGAAACACTGGCCTGGTATAACTTTGTTTCTCCCTGGGAATGAAGAGAAGGCAACCTGCTGTACACTGGAATTACCTGGGCAGCCTTTGAAGCTGTTTGGTTGCCCGGGTCTCTCCCCAGACCAGTCAGGTCAGATCTTTGCAGAGTGACTCAGGTAGAGGTTCCAAAGCTCCCCTGGGGATTCTAGCACGCATCCCGGGTGGAGAACCAAGCTGCATGCTCAAGCTGAGATTCCTCCTCGGGCAGATGCGTGACCCTGGCGCTACTGTTTGGACCTTAAAGATGCCACACTTTTGTACAGGGTTTCCTCTGACTTTTAATTAAACCAGACTCAAGCCTTCAGTAAGGCTTGAGTAGCCACACTAGCCTAGCCACACTTCCTCTCCTGCCAGCAGGATGAATCAGTTCTTCCTCTGTGTAGGTATCCTGTATCGGGTCTCCCTCCATCAGCTCTGACTTCATTCTACTTTTTAAAAAGAATCAGATGGTTATACACCTGCACCTCCCTTCTCACCAGGCTGTGAGCTACCTGAGGGCAGGGACTGGGTCTTAAACTTTATGGCTTCCCCACAGAGTCCAGCTAAGCGCCCCACTCAAGTGACCTTCATCCCTGGTTTTCGTTGAAAAGAAACAATTCAGCTGAATGGTGGTCCTTTGTAATCTCCAGTCATATATGTACACTGAAATAAAGCAGAGAACTGCAGACAAATAGCTAAATAATACAGCCTAAAAATACCGCCTAATTGAAATGTAAATGCTGTCTAATTTACCCGGAGTTTTACTTCAGATTCCTGCTTTTGCTCTCTAGATGCACCGTTAACCCAGCCCTGCATCTTAGCACCGTCACCGAAGCCACTTGGCAATAACTCCACTGTGATATTTAGCAAATGATTTTTGATCTGGTGGGTAAACGCACAGCGGTACAGCTGCTCCTGTCGAAGGAAAGGGGACAGAGTGAGGGGTGTCGGGGCACCTGCTGGGCTCACTTCATAAAAGGCAGCTTGTTATCTTGCATTGTCTCCGGCAGCGCCGTTTCTGCTGCGGTGAGCTGTCATGGACTTGGCGCTGGCGGCAGTAATAAAACTTGAAGGATGGGCAAATACCCTAATTCAGTGAGAAGGCCCCGACTAATAAGTGTGGCGGTGCTCAAGTCTCAGTCTCCCAAGCCGTGCTAGGCGGGCTTCCTGCGTTTTCTCTTCCTTCGGCAGCACTCACACCCGAGGCAGAGTGTCTCCCAGCCTCGTTCACCCGCCGGTTCGGTTCACCTGCCCGTGGCACTGACATCTTCCAGCTGAGGCCCATTCAGAATCACACCCCTTATAATTACTGTTTTGTCTGCTGCAGACAGGCTTCCTCCAGGCTTTTGCATGGCTGTGTCCTTACTGTTCAGGCCTCAGCTAAAATGTCACCTCCTCAGAGAAGCTCTCCCTGACTACCTGTCCCAAGCAGCTCCCCCCCCAACCCCCTGCCCCAACTAGCATCCTATCCACCACTGTCAGCCGTTCCAGACGCCTGGCCCAGCCAAGCCTGCAGGTGGCTGCAGCTCTAGCCACTGCCTGCCTGTGAGGACGAGAGAGACGTTGTGAGCTGCTGTTGCAAGCCACCCAGTGTGAGCTCATTTATCCTCCCTGCAAACCCACAAGGAGAGACATCCTTACCTCTTTAGAGAGGAGGAAACAGACATAGGGAAGCCCCACAAATGTCTTATGGGGCATCCACACCCTCATTTTAGAGGGGTACACTGAGGTTTGGAGGGGTTAGAAGGTCTGCTGGGAGTCCCAGCTGGTGGCTGGAGGGCTGGTAAGAGGCCCAAAGGGCTCCAGGCCTGAGCTCCCAGCCTCCACCCTCCCTGCTGCCCTGCCCTCCCTGTGCAGTGGGGCTGTTTTCTGAGAGAAGGAGACCGTGCCTCCCGGCCTTCTGTCACCATGGCGGCTACGGGGTGCCCCTGACTGCAGCCATTCCTGGCTTGACTCTGAGAGGCAGATGGACAGACTTCTGGGGCTTGGAAGGAGGCCACTTCCCTGGCCAGTGGCCTCAGAGGGAGAGCTGCCAAGCAGAGCCGGATAAGGCCAAGGTACAGGAAGCAAGGGCCCTGGCAGCTAAGCTCCCACTGGAGCCCCAAGGCTACGTGGTTCCTATTTACCTGAGCACCTAGGTAAAATGGGCTTGAGTCTCAGAGGAACTAGAATGTTCTAAGCCAGTGAGAGGAGGGAGAGCAGGGTCAGTGTGCCCAGAGTGTGCTGGGGAGGGTCACCATGGCCAGAACTTTGTCCCCCCTTCCACAGAGGCTTCCCCCTCACAAGTAGTTATTTCTTCTTCCTGTCTGAGTAGCTGAGAAGCAAACCTTTGGGGCTCCCCACTGCTAAGCCTGAGGCAGCCATACCTCTTACTGCATGAACGAGGATTACTACTTGGTTCTGAGCAAAGAGACAGCCTCCTGTCACCCTCCCAGTAAAAACCGCAGTGCAAGCACATCCCCTCTGGTGCTTAGCTTTTCCTTTGAGGCAGAAGTCAGGGCTAGTGTGGTGCTGCCCAGTGACCAGAGACCCAGGCTCCTCCTGCCTTTCTGCTTCACCTCTGTCAGCGAGTGGCTTCCATTCTCAAGGTTGCCTCTGCTCCGAGATGCTTGTGCGAGTGCCAGCCATTGCATCTGCATCCCAGGCAGGAAAGAGGGGATGAGGGAAGAGCAAAGTGTGCTCTCCAGCTTTCTGTTGTTCTCAGCAGTCATACCCAGCAAACTCTGCTCTTATTCCGTTGACCAGAATTTAGTCACACAGGCCTAGGGAGGCTGGGAAATGTAGTGTTCTGGCTAGGCGCATTGCCACCTGGCATTAAACCAGGCTTCTGTTTCTAAGGAAGGAAGGGAGAAGGGAGGTTGGTAGGTGACTAGCAGTGTCTCCTTAGTCACAGCCTTGAATGAATTTATGTGCCAGCAAGCCTGCGCTGTCCCTCCTTGCTGTGCTGCATGCAGGCCTGGCTGGAGGATGGGAGGGCACAGGAAGCCAATCGACCAGCCTGTTGGGCTTGTCTGCCCTGGCTTCTATGGCCAGCTTCTGACCAAGCCTGAGTGTTCTGCCCCCTGACCTTTGTAAGACCAGAGCTGGGTGGATGGATGGGGGTGGGGGCGGGGAGTGTGTGACAGTGGCTTTGAGCCGGTCCTGCAGGCTGCCCCTGGGATGCTGTTGGTGCCTCCGTATTTATCCTTTCGGCCTGGCAACCTCACAAATCAAATATCTGGCCTAATTTTTAAAGCTGTTTTCCTGACAGTAGTTCTTCATTTGATCCCCCAGAGCTAACAATATGAAATCAGTTTTCCTTAACGAATGACCTCCTTTAACTTCATTAGTTCATAATTAATTTGCTAGCATGTAACCAAGATAATTAACACTCTCGATTAGATACAGGCCAAAGAAGGAATCTCTTTTCTCACGGCCAAGGTAAATATTGATTAAAATTCGAGCTGTTTCCTAATTGTCCTTACAGTTTAGTTCAATGAAGGTGGCGGTGGGTGCTTTGTGGACTTTGTTTAAAAGGCTGAAATGTAGGCAAGGTGAGTGGGTCTTGCTACAGAACATTTTATTACCAACTCCTGTTTTGAATAATTTTGCCTTCTTTTCCTCAAATACAAAGATATGAAGCCAGAGAATCAAGTGGCAACTGAATATGTTTCATGGAGACTTTAAATATTTGGAGAGACTCTGCTTCTTAGGAGAGTTTGTGGGGGGCGGGTGTGCGGGGAGAGTGGAGAAAGACGCACAGGACTGAATAATAATGGCCCTGACCTTGAGCACCACCTCTAGAGTGGCCGGGTCCCCTGTAGTTTACAGAGGTCCTTTACGTCGCTATGTCACCTGGTCCCCGCACAGCTCGGTGATGAGGTTGGCGCGGAGGGACCCACTGCGGAGCCTCAGCATTTCAGATGAGCAGTGAGAATGGGTTGAAGAAGCGGAGCCAAACCAGGAACTACGCCTTCTGCAGGCTGGACCCTGCGCCTTCCATCCTCCCTGAAGACCGATGCAAATGCTGGGTGACTTAGGGCTTTTCGGACGTCTTAGTTCTTTACCTGCCCATATTATCGGTGCAGGAAGCGCGGTCCCAGGCCACAGACTTAAAGGAGCCCTCCCTCTGAGCCCCCTGCATCCTGTGCGCTGGCGCGTTTCACTGTGGCCCAGGTCCCGCCTCCATGTTCACTAACCGCTGTATCAAGCTTCTGCCCCGCCCACCCTGGGCCATTTGTCTTTACACATTACCTTATTTAATGCCTACGACAACCTGGTATCTCCCTTTTTACCGACGACGAGGAGCTTAGAGGGGAACTAACTTGTCCAAAGTCACAAGGCAGGGCTTGCTTGCCTGCAGGTCTGGCTCCAGAGATTGCCTTCTTCCAGCAGAACCCCGGATTTCCCAGGTGGAGAACCACTTGGACCTGGGCATCACCCACCCACCCGCAGGCGGCTTGCTCAGCTGCCCCGGCAGGCAGTTCCTTGGAGAGGAGCGAGGGAAGGGAGAGAAAGCCCAGTGCAGTGAGTGGCCCGGGTGTCTGTAAGTGGTGGGGGGGGGGGAGGGCAGAGGCCTCAGGAAGGACACCAGGAGTCTCACTCAGTCCCCTCAGGTAGGCAGATCCCACTGATGGAAACAGGGCTGCTTTCACTGTGGCCTCTTGCAGCCTTCCGATGTTAAATGCAAAATCCACCCCCCCTCCCGCCCCCGCATGCGGCTCTTCTGGGTCTCATGGGCCCACCGTTTCCCTCCTGGAGTGCGTGGGCTCCTGGGGTTGGCCTTGGCGCTCAGGTGGTAGCCAGCTCCAGCCCTGGAGGCCGATGGGAGGACAGCTTCCTGGGAGTCCTTCTGGGGGTCCCCTCAACCCCAGCCCAAGGAGCATTTTAGTCTTTGGGGGGAAGGAAAGCTGGGGGCAGGAGGTAGGCACTGTAGGGGTGCAGAGATCCCCTGGGCCGTGGCAGTGCTCTCGGGGAGGCAAAAACCAGAACAGCAGCTGATCAGACGACAGGCTGTGATCTATAATTTACACCCAGCTCCTTCCAGAAAGGGCTGATGGCTGCCTGCCAGGGGTTTGTAACCGCAGGCTTTGCTTTGATGAAGTCAAGCGGATTTCAGGTGGTCCCTCGGCTTAGGCGTTACTGAATTAAGACCATCTGTGAAGCAGTTTCCCATGTTAACTTCTTCATCCCCATGGCACTGCTGCAGAGTCAAATGATGACCTCCGTGTGACATACGGGGAGACCGAGGCTCAGAGAGGGTGAAGGGATGTGCCCAAGGACCCACACCTGGGGAGGGCAGGGTTTCAATCCAGGTCTGATTTGGGCAGCGTCTAAGCCTGTTCCCTGGGAGGCAGATGGTGAGACCATTTAAAATCTCCGACTGAAATCTTTTTGGTGCCTGCAGCATGGTGGGCATAACCCAGCTCTGATCATCCCCCAGATGGTTCCAGCCTCCCCCTGCCAACCCCCCGTACTCTGGCCCGTATTTCCCTGTGACCATTGCTGCTCAAAACGTCGGTCTTGGCTAGGCCCGAACGGACTGTCCTTTGTTGTGTAGAGGAAGGAGGCAAGGGGGTAGGTCTGACCATCTGTGTACTTCGTACACACAGACCGGCCAAACGGCTATCTGCTGCCCGCCTCTCCAATTAAAAGGTTGACTCCTAGATGATGAGGTCCCTGAGAACAGGGCCCCGAAGTCAGATTGCCTGTCTCCAATGCTGGCTTTACCACTGGGTGATGATTGTGCAGCTCCTGCTGCCATAGCAGAGTACCAGGACTGGACGGTTTAAACAGCCGAAGTTTGTTCTCTCACGGTTCTGGAGGCCGGGAGTCCGAGACCAAGGTGTGTGCAAGTTTGGATTCTCTTGCGGTGCTCCTCCTTGGCTTGCAGATGGCCACGTTCTCACAGTGCCCTCACATGGCCTCTTCTGTGTGAGCTTATCCCTGTTGTCACCTCATCTTACAGCGACACCAGTCCTATTTGATAGGGCTTTATTTACCTTCGTGACCTCGTTTAACCTTAGTTACCTCTTTACAGGCCCTGTCTCCGAACACACTTGCATTGCTGGCCGGCGTAGGGAGAGGGGAGTGCTTCAGCAAGGGCACAAGGGGGAAGCCCTTGGCCAGAGAGACAATTCTGTCTATACTCGGTGGCCATAGACAGGGGCCTCCTTCAGCCTCAGTTTCTTTATCTGTTTCATGGGGGTAATAAAAGTGATTATTCCACAGAGTTTCTGAGGGACTTAAATGAGGAAATACATGAGGACACTGCCTGGCATGGGGGTAGCAAGTGCTCATCGTGCTATGTGTCACCGTTATTTATCACCATCATCATCGCCACATCATCACCACCATCATCCTCACATCATCGCCACCACCAACACCATCACCATCATCACCATCATCATCATCACTGCATTATCTCTGTCAGTCCGGAGGGAATTACCAGGACCTAGCGGGCTGCTGGTTCCAGGACTCTGCATCCTGTTTGCCATTTGTGGCTCAAGGCTGAAGTCACATTGAATCAGAGTGGTAAGGACCTTGACCTTTGACACTAAATACTTATTTCGCAAACGAGGCAACTGAGGCTGAGCCAGGGGCTCCTCTGGGGTCAGAATGCCAATAACCTACCCCTTGGCTGTTTCCATGGCATTTTGAACCATTACAGTGACTCAGAGGGGAGAGAGGTGGCTTCCCTCCCCATTGGAACCACGTGTGATGTTTCCGACAATTCAAGTTGTTTTTTTCATTAATGTTTATGGACTGTCTCTCACGTATTAGCTGAGTTCCTGTCACATGGCAAATGCACAGAAGCTATAAATTTCCAAATCCCTATGCATGGGTGCCCGGCCCCGCCCCTCCACAAACCCAGCGTCCCAGCTCCTGGTGTGATGGCATCCAGCCCTTCCAAGGGCAGCCCAACGTCTCCTTGCCTTGTCGCATCCGGGCATCTGTGTCTCCCTGGGAATTTGGACCCAAGTACCGACAATCCACCAGGCTTCAGTCGAAAAGGCACGGTGACTCACTTGTTTTGACAGAGTCATCTTTCCCGTGAAAAATAGTGCAGAAGCTAAAAAGCGCAAAAATCCCAACCAGGCCTGGCAGCTCAATGGGTTTCCAACCGAACATTCACTCCCACCCTCTTCCTTCCAGCAGAACCCCAGCTGGGCTCAGGCATGGGGTGCAGTGTGCTCCGTGGGGGTCTGCCCGGCTGGAGCCCAGCTCTCTCCCCTTTGCCAATGACTGCTTTGCGGCTGGGCACATGACCTAGTTCCAGCCAATTGAACTTAAAGAAAGTCTCTTGGGGCTTTGATTTGGACGAGAAGTCCCCTCCATTGCCCCACTTCAGGCTTCAGGATGCCCTTGTTTGGGGAGCTGATGCCTGCAGCCAGGAAGGCAAGGACAACATGACAGGTCCCTGAAGGGCGTGGCCTGGAACCTGGACACTGGACACCGCAGAGCTGCACACCCCCCTGGAGCCTCCTGTCTCCAGCTTCTCAGTATTGGGATGTAAACTGTGTTGATTAAGCCAGGTTTACTCAGCTGTTACTTGCAGCCAAAGTCACCCCAACTGAAGCTAGGTAGCAGGGAGGAGGGGGAGCCCGTGGCCAGGTGCAGTGAAGGGAAAGTGTGATCCCACTCAGGGAGGGTAGAGGTTGTAAGGACACTGGATAGAGTTATCAGTCCTGCTGTGCCCCACCCATCCCCGCTTTTGTGTGGCAGCCCAGTGGGCACAGCCCTAAGAGACAAGATGGGGTCTCCCTCCCAGGCTCACCAGGCTCCTTCCTCATTGGCTCCAAGAGGCTGCACTCGCCTTCCCATGGGGTTTCTTCACCGCCCTCTTCCCAGCTCGTCCTGCTTCTGGGCTTCAGTTTCACACACGGATTTGCTTGGCAGCTGCTGAGGACAACACGTGTGCCAGGCCATCCATGCCCTACGCCAGACCCCCCAGTGCAGCACCTGGCTTCCAGGCACCTAAACTGGGTTTGGTGCTTGCCAAGTTTCCCAGATGGGGAGGTGGGGCAGATCGGCCCTGCATCTGAGGTCCCCAGGCCAAGTGTCACCCCCAGGTGTCTTCTCTGACTTTCCCCTGTAAGATGGGGTGAGGGTGTAGCAGGTGAGGGTCCCAACATGAGGCCAAACAGATTCCAGGCAGGCTGGGCTTGGGCACCGGCGCCAACCACCTGATGGTGTGTTTCCCTGATGGACTGAGGAGTTTGGTGGGACTGAGTAACCTATGGGAGAGGGAGTTGGGGAGACAAGCCCAGCCCAGCGCCGACCGTGGCACTGGCGAGGAGGATACTGGGACCACAGTGAACCTGAGCAGAACTGGGGGCCTCAGCAATCTCTGGGGATGGGGGCAGCATTGTCAGTGAGGACCATTAGGGGTCAGGATGGCCACGCTGCCGTGCAGCTCAGGAGCCTGCGGGACCCAGCAGGGTCCTCAAGGAGGAGGGGAGTCTCAGTGTGCCATGGGTAGTAGGCCAGTGCTGGGGGAAGCTGTTATACACGGGTGGGCCTGGCCCCCCAGGTAAGGTGTCACAACGGAGGCAGGTGTGCACAGGGGCTGTGCGGGCTCAACTAACCCCTGACCTGAGCGGCTTCTACATCTAAGGGCTCTGCCTTGGAGGAGAGCTGCAGGCAGCCTCCTGTCCTGCTGGCTTCCTGGCCTCCAGGACTGTAGGGCTGACAGATCTGGCCCACCACTTGTTTTTATATGGCCTGTGAACTAGAATGGCTTTGTATTTTTTTTTTTTTTTTACATTTTTTAAATGGTTAAATTTTAAATATTTATACAAGTACCTACACAATATCCTCCGCCTTGCCACTTGACCTGCAAAGCCTAAACTATTCACCCCCTAGGTTCTCACAAAGCTTGCTGGCCCCTCGTGGGGTCTGTTCTTAGAGTTCAGCCTTGGGGGCGTCAGTGGCCAGTGGAGAGGCCTGGCTTTGCCCTTGGCCCGGGGGATCACGGGATGGTGGCTTCCTGGCCTTGGGCTCCGTGTGCTGACACACCCCCTGGGTTTTCTCTGAGCCCCCCCCCCCCAGGTACACAGGGGATGTGTGAGGTCTGAGCGAGGATGTCAAGCCCCAACAGCAAGCCCCTGCAACCCAAAGTCTTCCCAGGACCACTCCTGCTGGGGGCAGGCATGTTCTTGCCAGTCAAACAACATCTCGCCAAGAAAACTAACAAGCTGCGTTTAACCACAACAGGACGTGGCCGTGCGGCTCCCTCCCGTGCCTGCCCATCTGTGAGCCATGGGAGGCCACCGGAACCCTCCCCCACCATGGAGTCAGGAGAGAGCTGTGGTCCCTGGGGCTAGGGTCAGCACACAGGGCAGAAAAGCTCGGCTCGGACTGTGCCAGCTCCTGGCCACCCTCCAGGGCCGCAGCGGCACCACCAGATGGTGGCTGATGGAGGGTGAAAAGCTCCTGGGGAGCCTGGGCCTGGAGCAGTGCGGGGAGGCTGGCCAAACACGAGGCACCCTGACCACGGCCGTGGGGAGGGCTCCAGGTGTGGCCTGTCTTTGCTTGGGCCAATCAGCTTGTATTCCTGACCCCTTGCCAGCCATCCTTCCTTTCCTCTCCTTGTCACTGTCCCCAGGGACTTGCCAGCTGGATGCTTACCCATTGCAAAGGACAAACACAGGCAAGGTGTTGGCAGGTGTGCGCAGCCCACAGGCCTGGGCCAGGGTGTTCCAGCAGGTGGCTGCTGCGTGGCCTCTGACTTGCACATGTCTCGGCAGAACCGGCTCTTGCTTTTCCTGGAGTGGAGGGCTGGCGATGTCACACGTCTGGGGACTCTGCACTTCGTCCTGGACCCCCTGAGCCCCAGGCTGGACTGTTCAGGCGAACAGCTGACCTGACTTGCCAGGGCTGTGACTGCCGGCCCCTGATGGTTTCCAGCGTCGAGGCCAGGTCACAAACAAATCCAGTCCCCACCTGGCCCGGAACCTACCCCAGCCCTGTCTGGCTAGAGGAGCAGGTGGACAAGGCCCGGTGAGAGCTCAGGGCTGGTCAGGGCCGATCCAGCTCCATAAGAAGGGAAAGAAAGCCATTATAAGAAAATCCAGGCTGCCTCCAGGATGCCTGCCCTCCTGGGGGAGCACGTGGCACGCTTCCCACTGTGGGAGGAGGTGCATGTGTGTGTTGCGTGGGAGGAAGGAGGAGTGAAACCCTGTGTGTGGCGTCCCATTCTAAGCACCTGCCGTGCTGGACATGTAGAGGGGTGCTGGGCTGTTTGGGACCCCAGGTACTCTGCACAGTAAAGCAGAGCATCTGTCTGAAGTGTTAAAGGTGCCAGTAATGAAGGAGAAGCTGAAGAGTTGTTCGGTTTTTTTCTAGAGAGGAGAGGGCACGGGAGGGAGAAAGAGGGGGAGAGAAACATCAATGTGTGGTTGCCTCTTGCACACCCCCTACTGGGGACCTGGCCCACAACCCAGGCATGTACTCTGACTGGGAATTGAACCGGCGACTCTTTGATTTTCAGGCCGGTATTCAATCCACTGAGCCACACCAGCCAGGGCCTTTTTAAAAAAAAATCTTCTGAGGACATGCTTATTGATTTTAGAGAGAGGAGATGGGGAGGGGGAGACAGAGACAGAGACAGAGGGAGAGAGAGAGGGAGAGAGAGGGAGAGAGGGAGAGAAAGGGGGAGGGAGAGAGAGGGAGAGAGGGAGAGAGAGGGAGAGAGAGAGAGAGGCACCAATTGGTTGCCTCTCGCATACTCCCAGACTGGGGGCTGAACCCACCACCCAGGCAGGTGCTCTGAGCAGGAATTGAACCCACGACATTTTGGTTTATGGGATTACACTCCAAAAAAACTGAGCCACACCGTCCAGGGCAGGGCTGGGTTGTTTTGAGAGCAGGCACATCTGGGATTTAATTCGAAACCTGTTTTGTGGGTACATCTGCCCTTCGTGTTTCCAAATCACCCGTGCAAACTGCTGCCCTCTCAGGGTGCGGCGGGTGCCCCGAGGTCAGGCAATGGCCGCAAGAGCGCAAAGGCAGAGCAGCAAACAGGATTCAGGGGAGGGATCAGAGTAGGCGGTGACCGCGGGAATGGAATGGCCCGGGGAGGCCTGGGGCTGGGGTGTTCGAGAGGTTTGAAGGAATGTAGAGGCGGGTGCTATCATCACCGTGTTGTATGAATGGGGAAAGAGGCGCCAAGGGGTGACTGCCTTTGCCCAAAGTTCCGTGGCTGATGTTGGCTGGAACTGGGACCCAAACCCGTCAGTTTGGCAGAAGACTCCCACCCAGAGGGAGAGTGAGGCAGCGCCGTGAGGTGCAGCTGGTGTCTCGTCAGGGTAATTTGCCCCACACCTATGGGAGGGGGGAGGAAGGGAGGGCAGTGTGGTGCAGGCTCAGCCCATCCCACTCGGAGTTCTGAGAGGGGATGACCCTGAGGGCCGTTCCAATTTGGGGTGAGAGAACCAAGCTTTCTGTCCGGAGGAGGTGTGACCTTGGGTGAAGCAGCTGAGCCATCCGTCCTGGGCGCTGACAGCAGGGGGCAGCCCTCTTTTCCGACAGGAGGAGCCTCCCAGCCTCCACCACAGGGTGTTGGGGAAGCCCTCTCCAAGGAGGGGCACCTGGGCAGAGACACTACAAAGGTAGCAGGACCGGGGCACACTGGGTGAGGGGCCAGTGGTGGCCCGAGTCTGAGCGGCAGCAGGGATGGGTCAGGCAGGGCCTCGAGAGCCAAGCGGGGCTTTTCCTCGGGTGAGCAGGGCAGCCCTGGTGAGCTTGGAGCAGAGGAGAACACGGCTTGACCTCCACCAGGGACTTGCCCTCGCTGCTCCGTGGGGAGCTCCGGGAGCAGTAGGGGTGGCAGGGAGAGGTGGGAGGGGACTGTAGTTTGAAGGTTGGAGTCCAGTGGAATTGCCGACAGGTTGGCTATGAGATGTGAGCCGAAGAGGGGGGGTCAGGTCCCAGGTTTGGCCTGAAGCCTTGGAATAACAGTATTGGCTCTGAGGAGAGGGGAGAGCTGCAGAGAAGTGAGGGGTGGTAGCGGAACCTTCAGAAGATTCCTTAACTTCTCAGCACTCCATCTCGCCTTGTGGGATCTTTGGGGCCACACTCAGCTGAGCTGCCGCAGCCCTGGTGCCCTCGGGGGCTCTGGGGGCGGTGTGGGGGTACTGTGTCTGTTTTTACCTTTGTAGTAACTGCTGGTGGGAGGGGTTCAGGGAAAGACCCTTTGTGGCAGGTGAATTCTCAGAGAGGCTGGGCTGTGTGTTCTTTCTCTTTGCATCCATCACCCCTTGATCCAAATCTTCTGGAGAAAGAAAACAGATACGGACTCCCACTGAGAAGGGGAAATGGAGAGCGCTGGGCTCTCCTCCCCCCATTCCGCCCCCTCCCCCGCCCTGCACGCTTTCTGTGAGTAACCTGCTCCTGCACAAGACAGCCTTCATACACCACCCACAAGAGTAAATTCAAAATGGATTAAAGACTTAAATGTTAGACCCAAAACCATAAAAGTCCTAGAAGAAAGCAGTGGCAGCAAAATCTCAGACATTGCTCGTGGCAGTTTTTTATCGGATGTATCTCCCCAGGCAAGAGGAACAAGAGAAAAAATAAACAAGTGGGACTACATCAAACTAATAAGGTTTTGCACAGCACAGGAAAACATCAGCAAAATAAAAGGCCACTCACAGAATGGGAGAACATTTTTACAGATACATCTGATGAGGGGTTCAAATCCAAAATTTATAAAGAACTTACAAAAAACTCAACACCAAAAAAGCCAACCACCCAATTAAAAAATGGGCAAAGGACCTGAATAGACATTTCTCCAAAGAGGACATACAGATGGCCCATAGACATATGAAGAGATGCTTAATGTCACTAATTATCAGAGAGATACAAATTAAAACCACAATGAGATATCTCACACCTGTCAGAATGGCTATCAGCAATTAATCAACAAACGAGCGCTGGTGAGGATGTGGAGAAAGGGGAACCCTTTTTGCATTGTTGGTGGGAATGTGGGCTACTGCAGCCACGGTGGAAAACAGTACAGAGATACCTCCAAAAACGAAAAATGGATCTATCTGCCTTTAGCCCAGTGATCCCACTTCTGGGATATATCTGAAGGAACCCAAAACACTCATTTGAAAGAACATACCCCTATGTTCACGGCAGCATTATTTACAATTGCCAAGATGTGGAAGCAGCCCCAGTGCCCACCACTAGATGAGTGGGTAAAAACTAGATGAGCTGTGGGACATTTACACAGTGGAATGCTATCCAGTCATAAAAAAGAAGAGACTTTTACCTTTTCAGACTGTATGGATGGACCTGGAGAACGTTATGCTAAGTGAAATAAGCCAGTCGGAGAAAGACAAGTACCATATGACTTCACACACATGTGGAACCTAATGAACAAACTGAACTAACAAGGAAAATTGAGACAGACTCGTAGATGGAGAGCAGGTGGACAGCTAAGGGGGGCGCAGGGAAAAGGACCCATGGACATGGACAACACTGTGGTGATGGCCGGGGGGTGGGGGGTGGGTATGAGGGGACCAAATGGTAATAGAAAAGCTGCAATAAGAATGAAAAGAAAAAAAAGAAGCCTGAAATGTCCCCGGAGAGCAGGTTCCCATCTGAGCAGGCTCAGGCCCTGAAGTGCCTGTTGCCATGGCGAAGAGCCATTTGTGGCGAGCCAAGCAGAGCCCCGCCTCACAGGTTACCCGTGACCCAGCACAGTGAATGGACTGCGTTTTGAAGATGAAGATGCTGAGTCTCTAACCCGAATCTGAGCCCAGTGTTTGGCCTCCCATGTGATGGGCACCAGTCCGTGCTCCTGCTTCACCCCTGGAAATAGCTCCCTCCCCCGACCCCCTCTGTGCTGAAGGAAGCATGTGCAGTGGCCTTTGGGGGTTCCCAACCCCTCGGCCTGAGGAAAGAGCGATCACTCTCCACGCTGAGCAGCCCGGGCCTTTGTGTTCAGGGGCCACTGAAAGCCCATCCTGATCGAGTTTCCCTCCTGGGCCTTGCGTGTCCCTACGGTAAATTCCCGGGAACAAGTCAAGGACCAGAGACTGAGGCTGGGTTACGGTTCTGTTGGGTCAACTCGCATGTCTTCCTTTTGGGGCCATGGGGTACATATAGTGAGGTATGGTGTGTCAAGGCGCTAGCACAGGGCCTGGCTCCAGGGAGGGACAAAATGCATGCTCGTCCCTGTCTCTTTATTCCTCCCAGTGTGCCTTTCTCTGCCCTCTTTTTCCCCAAAATGTACTTTTAGATGCTTAAAAGAAAGCCCGGGGGGCTTCCTGGAGGTGATGTTCCTAATCCCACAGGGGATGTATCTATTTTCTAATAAAACAGTGGCCCCTATATCTACAGTATCCATTGTGTGCTACCCACAATCTCTATGCTGTCTCACGTGATTCTTATTGCAATCCTTCCAGGTTTCATTATCTCTATTTTTCAGATGAGGAAATTCAGATGAGACTCAGAGAAATTAAATAACTTACCCAAGGCCCCACAGGTGATTTGAACCCGGGCAGTCTAACACCAGTGCTTGGGCATTTAGCCCACATGCAATAATACTGTTTGTTTCGTATTTGTGTTTGCATCTGCATGGGGCCTCTTCCCAGCCCCCCTCGGTGCCCCTGCTCTGTTCTGGCTCCTCTGACCAGCAGTGAGTGTCCCCCTGCAGGGCACGGGACACTTCTTGTCCGTTCTCTTCTGGCTCTTCTCTGCCCTCCATGTGGCCACTTGTTCAGCCACCGGACCACACCTCCCAGTCCATTGCACAGACGTGGAAAGAGACGGGGAAGAAAGGAGATAAGCTCAAGGGTGAGACCGACTGGGGCCATAACCGTGCTGGTTGGCAGACTCTTGGGACGGGATGGAGGAGGGCCCAGTACCGAGGGGAATATGCAGCAGTGAATCGCCTCCTGGGTGCCGGCCTGTAGTTCTGGCCTGTGTGAAGTCACGCACTGCGACCCGGCTCTCCCGGACAGAGAGGCTGGCCTCAGAAGCAGCCACGGGGAGAGCTGCGGAGGCCTCAGCTCGGTGGTTCTTTGCTGTCTGCTCCCGAGTGCGATGCTCAATGTTTGAAAACCTGTGGTGATGGGAGGGAGCCGTGCCCGCCCATCTCCCTCCCTTCCCCCATCTTCCTTCTACCTCATGACCACTGGCCCCCTGAGCAGGGAGATAGATAACTGCTGTCACCCTGGCAGGTGTGTGACCCAGAAGCACAGACCAGGGGCGACAAGGGCACAGGTGGCAGCTGCAGACGGGCTGGGAGCTGGTCAGGGACTCTGGGGAGGGCAGACACCCTGGCTCAGGCCCCCTGGCAGAATGCAGTTGCGGCTCGGGCCCCCTCGCCTTTCCCTCTTCCCCTCATCCCTGGGAACCAGCCCCTTCTCCCCCCAGGACCCCAGGCTGGTGGGGCACAGGCACTGGGGGCCATCCTGCAGCCCCCACAGATGTGAGGGGAGGCTCCCCAGATGTGGGTGCCCGCATGCTGGCCTTCTGTCAGTGTGGCTTCCACCCTGGCTGTTACCAGGAGGAGAGGGAAGAGGGAGGGGACGGGGGGAGCAGTAGAGGTGGGGGAGGAGGAGGGAGAGTGGTCATCGATTCCTGGGGGACACTATGGTGGGAGAGTTCCCCCTTCCACTGAGCTGTGGAACTGGGGTGGCCAACCGTTTCAGTTTGCCTGGGGCCAAGGGGGCTCCCAGGAGCTGCGATTTTTAAAACTGAGAAAGACCCTGGCAAGCTGGGACGGTTGGTCACCCTCGTGGGAAGCTGGGTTGGGTGGGGCTCGAGTCGGTGCCCTGCTGTCCTGGAGAATCAGTGCCCTGAGCCTGCCTGGAAATGCAGCTTTGCGGTCACCCTGTCCGGTGAGCCCAGGTATTGCTCCTGGGAGGTGAGTTCTCCTCTTCATTTACTCTGCACGGGAGTTCTTGTGAATTCTAAGTTCCCAGAACCCGTGCCCTTGGAACCTTGGCAATGCCCTGAGAACAAGGTGGCCCCATTTCACTGGCACCAACCCACCCCCAGGCTGGAGTCTGGGAGCCTGTCCCCAAGCGCTGAAGGTCCACACCAGAGGAGCAGATGCATTGTCAAGTCCAAGGGTGGATGGAGGTGAAAAGCGAGGGGCCAATGACCTCTGAGAGCACAAGGCAAAGCCAGACCGGCAGCTGAGAAAACGCAGAGGCAAAGTTGGTGATTCGGCCACGTGGGCCATGACAGGGTGCACCTCGTCAGAGACCAACACTGCAGGTGGACAGCTCTGGCCACATGCGCCAGGCACGCCTTCACGTGGGCTCACACGGCTGGACTTGATAGGAGGCACGCAGCCTAAGAGGTGACAGCGAATGCCAGCTCAGCGTCAGCACCATGCTGCACGGGAGCGGATGCAGATGTGAATACTGTGAATATAAGCTTCGGGATGCAGGAGACCCGCTCATTGTCTCTATTCCCATTTTCCCAGCACCGAATAACGCCAAGCACTGTTCTAAGATATTTTAAAAAACAGCTTTATCGAGACTCATGTGCCACACGATTCCCCGGTCCAGAGTGTACAGTTCAGGAACTTTTGTAAGTATGTTCACAGGGTTGTGGACCCAGCGTCACAGACAATGAGGTAACTTTCATGACTCTACAAGGAAACCCAGAGCTTTTCAGCAGTCACCCCACCCACTGACCGGCCCCTCCCCCCAGCAGCCCCAGACGATGGCTAACCTACTTTCTTTCTCTCTAGATTTCCCTGTTCCACATGTTGCATAGAAATGGAAGCGTACAACATCAGTTCTTCATGACTGGCTTCGGAGCGTGATGTCCTCAAAGCTCATCCTTATTGTAGCATGTGTCAGAACTTCGCTCCTTTTAATTGCTGAATAATCTGTTGTATGTTTTATTTTTCCATTCATCACTTGATGGACATTTGGGTTGTTTCTGTTTCTTAGCTGTTATGAACATTTATGCACAAGTGTTGTGTGGGTGCGTGTTCTCGGAAGTTTATATATACATAAAATTTAATCCTCAGAACCTGTGAGGTAGGTAATATTATTATTCCTAAGGCTCAGAGAGGCTAATTAACTTGTCCAAGGCCACACAGCTTATAAGTGGTGGAACCGAGAGACGAACCCAGGCAGTCTTGCTCCAGAGTCCA
>PVKU01000305.1:235616-363997 GCA_004027475.1 Anoura caudifer
CTGAATCTCAAACACAGCTCTGATCCTTTTGCCCCCAACTCCAAAATGTTCAGTGTCCACAGAAGTAAGCGTAAAACTCTGCCTGGCACTCTCAGGCCTGGCTCCTGTCTCCATGGCCAGCTCTAACCTCCTGGCTCTCCTGCCCACCTCTCTCTCCACCCCCGGATGGGTCCCAGCCTCTTCTCTCTTCCTGCACAAGCATTTTTCCCTTTTGCTCCATCACCTTTGCTCAAGCTGTTTGCCTGGTCTGGAATGGCCCCTCTGCACTACCCAAGATCAATTCCCACCTCCTCCAGGAAGCCTTCCCGGTCCCTCTGGCCATAGAGAATCTCACTATTCCTCCTGAACCACATGACTCCAACCTCTCAAGTCCCTCTCCCAGCCCCATCTGCAGTTGTGAGAATTATTATGTTCGTCTTGTTCCTGGTGGCAGGGACAAAATTGCATTTGTATTCGCTCTTTCCTTAGGCTGGCATAATGTCGGCACATAGTAGGTGTTCAGTGGCTGGGTTGCTGGACTGAGCTGACAATCTCTAGTGTCTTTTAATCTTTGAAGTCTTTTATTCTCAGTCCATATCGATTTACCTCCTTATTTTTAGTCACTGCAGAGTAGTCTATTGTATGAATAGGCCGGAATCAATTTAGCCAGGTCTGGCCAACTGAAAGTCATTTAGGGGTTACAAACACCTGCGCATGTCTTGCTGCACCTTTGTGGGTATATCCACCGGAGGTATCTGGCAGTGAAACTGCTGAGTCAGAGGGTGTGCGCGTAAAAAGTGTCGCTGTATCACCGGAAAGGTTGTGCCAGCTCCTCTCCCGCGGCAGGGAAGGAGGGGGCACAGTAGCACCCGAGACCACTTAGCGCTTCGTCCCTCGCTGTGGGGGCGCTGTCCTCCCAGCTCCCTCTCTCTCCTTCTGTCCTGCCTTGGCTCCATCTCTGCTCTGGTGTCAGGGCTGCCAAGCCACCAAATGGAAGGTGGCACCTTCAGGGCAGCTCACTGTTTGGCATCAGAGATGCTCAAAATCGAATCAATTCAAACGCTGCCTGACTTCACCCATTCCTCTTAAGATGTTCTAATCAAATCAATCTGGTGGGATTTATCGAAATTCCAAGACCCTTAATCTCTGTGTAGGAAAGAGAAAGAGATATTCATTTGGAACAGTTTCTACAATTTTGGTGCAGGCATGTGACTTAGGCCCACGTATCCAACAGAGCAAGTCTGGAATGTATCATGCAAGGTGGCCTGGGCCATTGTCAGAGGGCCACTCGGGCCTAGAGGCTCCCGCAGGCCCCTCGGGGATAAGGGGACTCCGTGACCCCAGGCCGTACGTGCACGAGTGGCCCCTGCAGACCTCTCCTGCCTCTCCCGCTGCTCTCTTCCTCCCCTGGGCAGTCCAGACATGTGGGTATTCTCCCAGCCCGTGGTTAGGCCTCGTGACCTTCACCCACGCTGCGTCTCGCCCTGGACCTGCGGTCTGCCCTCCACGCAGCCGGCTCGTCTCACCCTGCAGGTCTTGGCCTGAGGGTCGTCTGCCCAGAGAGGCCTTTCCTGACTCTGAAGGGCACCGTTTCGTCTCGTCACACCACCAGTTGGTCGTTGCTTGTATACGCTCATTTGTTTTGTTTGTCGTCTGCCTTCTCTGCCACTAGGACATCAGCTCCAGAGCACGGCTCTGAACATAAATCAAGGCTCTGCCAGCAGGAAAGGGTAGCAGGGGCATGGGTTTGGGTGGGCAACCAACAGGATTTGCTGTTAATAATCACATGTTCGTGATAATGAAAAATTTCTTGAAATTCTGAAATCAACGGGTGTGAGAGTCAAGTATTGGCACAGAAGTGCTACATAACAAGCAACCACAAAATTCCAGAGTCATTGGAAGATACCATTTATTTAAGTATTGGCCGGTGGGCCGCCCTGCGTTTGTCTGATCCAGACGGTGCTTGGCGGCGAGTGGCCCAGCTCCACCTGCCTCTCCTCCTCCTCCTGGGACCAGCAGAACAGCTGGAGCATGTTCCTCCCGTGGAGACGCAGAGGTGCAGGAGCTCAGGCCGGGCCAGTAAGCCTGCTTCAAACGTGTATTTGAGCCACGTCTACTAACATCTCATTGGCCGAAGCAGGTTACACAGCCAATTTCAACATCAAGAGGCTCCGCCCCTTTTGGGGGAGGGGCTGCAGAGACCAATGGCTGAGGGCACAGATACAGGGAAGGTCTGCAAATTGAAGTCAATGATGCGATAGACCACAAGGGGAAATGAAATGTTAAATCAAAAGAAAATTAAGGGGACCTTTAGCAATACTCTTGTTTTTAAACTGAACTTTAAAGATTCAAGGGCTTTATTTAGAATAGCAAAGAATGTGGGGATGTTCAGAGGAATATAAACATTAAAAGAACGTGTGTTTATTGCAAAGGGGCTCAAAAGGCAGATTTTTCTAGCTCTGGACACCACTGCTATCTGTGGTTGTATTAGCACCGGCCAGGGTGTCCCTTTCCACAGGGCTAACTACTCCCATTTCTCGCTTCCCTCTCCTAAAAAGCAGCAGGTACAGTCTATGCCGAGGAAATAAATGAAGCCTACTTGAACGAGAACAAACGTGAGAACAACGTGGACTGCGAAGTCAGGCAGGGGAGAGAGGTGAAGGCTTGCAGGCAGCCAAAGGAAGACTTCAGATGTACACTGGTTGGAGGTCACTGGCCGCGCGGAAGCTGGAGGCAGGTAACGAGAAACGGGGCATTTTATGTACTTGGTCCTGAGTTGGAAGCAGAAGCAAGAAGTAGGGAAGCTGGCAGTCCTGACCTTCCTGGCCAGAGGCTGTGGCTTGGCTTCCCGGGGAAGGCTGCCGTGGTCAGAGTTCTGCTGTCATCTATGCTCTGGCATCGCCCATTGGTAGATCCAGCCTCCCAGGACCCATCGAGGAGAGCTCCAACTCCCCACTCCTCTGCAGGGTGTAAAGGGCCCTTCGCATGTGACTGCAGACAAGCCTTCCGGCCTTCCCTCCTGACATCAGCTCCACCAGCACCCCCTGCCCTGCAACACACGCAGCTCCTGTTCACCTGTCTGGTCACAGAGTCACCTCCATCCCCGCAGAGCAGAGCGGACGGAGCGGGTCTTCCTCGTGCCCTGCCTTCCTGCAGGCCCTCCCCCAGCCAGAACACCCTCCATTGCTTTACACCCGTCTGTTCCCAAACTCGGTTCCTCCATTTATTTGCTTCTACCCCTTCCAAAATTGTTTCTTCCTTTGTGTCCCTAAACAGTTTGTAGGAACGTTTAAGAGGATGGGGATGGATCACATGGTGTGAAAGGTATCTGGTCCCAGGTGGTCTCCCTCACTACGCTGTGAATACCTTGAGGGAAGGTTTTATGCTTTACCTGTGCCTAGTACAGGACTTGGTAGGGAGGAGGCCTGTAACAAAGGCTTTTTGGAAGGAAAGAAGGAAGAGAGGAAAAATCATAGGTAGGGCTGACAGATATGTAGAAAGTAGATATCTAGAATGTAGGGTGCTGTTAAATTTGAATTTCAGATAAATAATGAATAATTAAAAATATAAGCATGTTTTACTTAACTGCATTGCATTTTAAGTGTAGATTTTAAAATATTGCATGAGACATATGTATTCTAAAAAAATGACTTGTGTATTGGAAATACAAATTCACCTGGGTATCCTGTATTCTTATTTGCTAAACACAACGACCCTGATCAGACGGCAAACACGTGGTTAAACTTGACAGTGGTTTGACTCTGAGGCCACGAGGAAATCTCCCTAGTCCACTCTTCCCTTCCTTGTTAGGCAAGAGCTCTGCCCCGGGGGCTGGCCCAGCTTTGCTGCTCTTGTGCCCACTGATAAAAGCCCAGATGGCTGTGTCCTTCCCCTGAGATGGGAAGCAGGCTGCCGATTCCCTAGGGAATGCTTTGAAGAGTCCTAGAGGAGCAGAAATGCGTGGGAATGGTAGTGGACAGACAGGAGAAAGGAGCCTCAATGGTCCCTAAAGGGCAGGGAATTGCTCTTCCAAGTCGCAGGCATTTCCTGCACATGGAAAACCACGAGTTAATTGTGAAAGACAGGAGGAAGTACCTCTTTGCAGGGAGGAGCCTTCTGTAATGAAGCATGGCATTCAGAGAAGCTGTGCACAGCCATGTGAGAAGAGGAGACAGGACCTGGTCTGTGCTGTACCCCAACTCTCTGTCCAGGCCCTGCTTCATCCATTAAAATTGTGTGTGTGTCGGGGGGGGGGAATGTGTGCAGTGGGTGGAATGGCAACCTTCAAAACTTGCAAATGTGAACTTATTTGTAAACGGGGTCTTTGCAGAGGCGACGAAGTTGCAGATTTTGAGATGAGTTAGCATCATCCCAAGTTGTCTGGGTGGGTAGGTCCTAAATCCCACGACAAACATCCAGATGAGGAGTCCTGAGAAGACAGAGACAGGGAGGCAGAGGCCACTACCTTCTGGTGTCAGTGTTCCTTGGCTTGTGTGGGGGGAAGACACAAGCCAAGGAACACTGACACCAGAAGGTAGTCAAAGAAGGAGCCCCCCCAGAGTCTCCAGAAGGAGTGTGACCCTGCTGACATCTGGATTTTACACCTGTCGCCTCTGGAACTGTGAGAAATTAAATGTCTGTTGTTTTAAGCCAAGTCTGTGTGATTTGTTGCAGGAAACTAATAGGACATAGGACTAGAGTCCAGAAGCCCGGTGCACGGCCTGGGGGCGGGGGAGGGGCTTGGGAATGTCCTCCTTGCGGGCCACACATCCATGTCAATTTGAAGGCTTTCTTAGTTGTTTTCGGAGCAGATGGCCTAGCATCCCATAGACTCCAATTTTATGTAAGACCAGGCCCTCCCTCCTGGGTACTTTATATTAGCCATTCGGTTCTTACTAACATTGGGCGTAAGGCATTGGTTTGCATCTTAATATTGTGTACAAAACCTAATATTTGTCTCTGACAAAGCAAATCAGTGGTCTCCGAGTGGCACGTGCCTAACACCATCTTCTGGGTTGTGAGAAACAAGGTGGAGCTCCGGTGCCAAAAAATGAGAAAGCAGCGATACTCTCCTAGTCTTCCGCATTCAGATTGGCACAAGTCGTTTCCTTCAGTGGGGGCGTCAGAGGGGCCTAGGTCCCCGAGGGCGCAGGTGGTCCCCAAGAGCTCCAAATGTCAGGGCCAATGGCGGTCACCTCCCCTATGCATCAAAGCTCAGGGGAAGTGGAGGCATTACCTGTGCTTGCTTAAGTGGATTTACAAATTTCATGATCTCGTTTTAGCTAAACCAACCCTTATAAAATGGAAAAATGGTTTTAATAGATTGTGGAGAGACTAAGGATTAAAGGCAATACTAATAGTACAAGTCCTGGTTAAAACACACACACGAGCCCTGGTGGGTGGCGCAGTTGGTTGGAGCATTATCTTGTACACCAAAAGGTCATGCGTTCAGTCCCCCATCAGGGCACATTTGTGGGTTGGAGGTCTGATCCCCGGTTGGGGCACATACAGGAGACGACGGATCGATGTTTCTCACACCCATGTTTTCCTCTCTCTCTCTCTCTTTCTCCTTTAAACTCAATAAAAACATATCCTCAGGTGAGGATTAAAAAACTCTGCAAGAAGCAAGCAGAGCTGATGCAGCCAGTATGAACTCAGTACTAGCACGTTATGAGGTAAAAATGAAACCTGACAGGAAGTCAGTCCTCTCACTCCCTCAGATTAAAATTATTATAAAGGTCCCTTCAAAGATGGATTTTTATCCACTGTCGTTGACAACAAAACCCACTTTGTGGTATGTTGTACCTTGGAATATTAGTTATTAGTAGTAAAAAGTCATCAAAATTAACACGTAAAACACTACTTTTCACCTTAACTCATCCACTTAAAATTTCTATTTAATGGAACATGTATGATGTATACATATATATGCATATATTCGAGGTGCAAAATTTAAAAAAATCAGGAATTGCTATGGACTGAATTGTGTCCTCCCCTGCCCTACCCCCAGCCAAATTCTTATGTTGAAGCCTCAAACACCCATGTGACTATATTTGGAATTAGGCTTTTAGGAGGTAATTAAGGGTAAGTGAGGTCCTAATCCAATAGGATCAGTGGTCTTCTAAGAAGAGCGCCTGCCTGAGCCCGAAGAAAAGGCCACGTGGGCCCACATGGGGACGGTGGCCATCTGCAAGCCAGGAAGGGCGCTCCCACCGGAACCCGATCACGCCGGCCCGCTGATCTCGGACTCCCAGCCTCCAGAACCACGAGAAACCAGCTTCTGCTGTTTAAGCCCCGGTCTGTGGTGTTCTGTTAGGGCAGCTCGAGCCGACCAGCACAGAGATGTGATCAACAGCATTTGGGGGCCCCTGAAGTGCAGAATACAGGGTTCCCACATGTTCTCTCTCTGATTCTTTATCATCACATTACTTTTCCTCTGGGAAGTAGAACTGGCTCAGCATCATTGCTTGTGGCAGTGACGGTCCCCTATTGTTCTTGTGTCCCTTGTTCCATGCCCTTGGGTAGTCTGCTCCCTTGGCCTTGTGACCTGCTTTAGCCGATAGAATGAGAGCTAATGTGTCATAGGCAGAGGCTTGGAAAGTGCTTGTGGGTTGGAGCTTGTCTGCTCTTACGTGAGACCTTCCAGTACTTAGTGAACCAGCCCGCCCTAGCTCCTGGGTTTGAGAGACCATGGGGACAGTAGCTGCAGACATTCCAGCGGAAGCCCCGGCCCCCGTGCGTGATGCTGTCCTGGCCTGCCCAGTTCTGCACACCTGAGCTGCCCAGATAACCCACAGAGTCATGAGAAAGTAGAGACATTTTAATCGCTGGAAGTCACTAGTTTTGAGGAGGTTGGTTATATGGCAAAAGCTAAGTACTACAGCAGGGTAGGGAGATAGATCATAGGGCCTTTCACCCAGTTTCGATATGTTGCAGCCTAAAAACTGGGTGCTGTCCAGAGGAGATGACTTTCAACAGTCCTTCGGGATTTGTCTATGTCCTTGTGCTTCTAGAGCCGAGAATGTGTCCTCGGTCATGTTAGATGCTCGAAGACTTTTGTTGAGTGAAGAAGACAGATCACAGTAAACACATGCCTCGAACATTTCCTAAATGTGTTCACATGGATTCTTTTACTTACTCTTTCCCCAGCACTTGAGGCAGGCACTATGATTACCATGTCCGTGAAAGCCTGAGGTAACCAAGCCTCAGGGAGGTTAAGTGACTTGCCCAATGCCAGGTGACAGGAAACAGCCACAGAGGATACCCCCCCGCCCCATGTCTGCTTCCACGGCACCCACTCAGGCACCATGCAGCACACCCATTCTAGACTGTGTCTTTTCTGTACTGAATGGAATTCTAAGGCTGAAAGCTGGAAACAGAATTGGCAAAGTCCCTCTGTTGCTCACCTGGTCCGCAGTGCACACACCTGGCCCCTCTGGGCGCACAGTGGCGAATGGGGTCTGATGACTTAGCTCTGAGAACCAGTTTCTCATGATGGTGGCAGCTGTGGGCCTGGTGGGCCCTGCCAGATTGGGAAGAGGTCACCAACGGAGGTCGTTAGGAGGGGAAGCTACACAGCTCCCAACACTGGTACCTGGGAGGGGAGCCCGGGTGCCACTCCAGCTTGGGCTCATTGAGAACTAATTGACTTCAATTGCCGTCCCTGGGACCCAGGTGGTGCCCATTATGTAAAGGGACAATGCCAGCTCAGGGGAGGGTCTGTGCCAGGCAGGGTCTGCAGCCCGTAGCTTTCCCTGCTGGCACTCTGTGTGAGGCTGTCTGTTCCTCCCTCCCCCCTCCCCCCATCCTCAAATGGACAGAAAGAGCACAGACTGGATCACCCTGGTAGGTGCTGTACACAATCTGCCAGGGGTGAGGGGCGCAGGGCGCAGGGAGGGCTTTGTTAATGGCAGGCTCCGGTAGAGGTGTGTGCTTGGAGGTTTACATGACTTATTCTTTTAGTGTTTGCAGGGGATGATCCCCCAGTTCCCAGGATGCCCACACTCTGTTAGTCCCCATTACTGTAAACCATTTACTGTGATTATTTTGTTTGCTGATTTACTTGCTTTTCTTATCACCTCTCCACCTCTGGACTTCAAGCCCCATGAAGGTCAAGGCCTTTCTGTCTTTTTCTCCACGGTATCTCTAGCATAATGTCATGTCTAGCGTCATGGCAGATGTACGATAAAAATTTGCTAGCTGAACTCCTCAACACAGACATTACTATTCTCACTTGACCAAACAGGAAACGGAAGAAGTTCAGAAATGATAGGTAACTCACTCAAGGCTACACAGCTAGCGAATCTTAGAAACCAGATTCTTACCCAGGTTCAACTGACTTTGAAATCTCTGCAGTCTCTCTCAGCGTGAGCCAGGTACCCCCTGGGGCAGGAGAGACGATTTCAGGAGCGCACAGACACAGGTAAAGCATATCAAATCATAACGCGAAAGTCGTTTCCTCTCCACTCATCCTTCAATCCTGACTACGTCAAGAAAATAACTTTTCCAAAGAAAAGCAGGCCCTGAAGCTCAGCGCTGGACTGCCAGTGGGAGGTTTGGCTGCGACAGGCAGAAAGCTTGGCGACATTGGCTGAACAGGATCAGGCGCATCTCTCCGTCATGTAATGAACCAGAGGCAAATACCCCAGGGTTGGAAAGGCAGTTCTGTGACTGTCAGGAGCCCAGGCTCCTTCTAATTTGTTGCTTGGGCACCTACATCATGTAGAGTCTACTTTACAGCCCAAGACAGTTGCTGCAACTTCAGTGGTCAAGTCTACCATGCCCACTTTCTAACCATCAGAAGGGACCATCCGGCCCCTTTCTTGAAGGGCCACTTCCTGGAAGTCAGTTTCTATTCCTTCAGCCAGTGGAGAAGTAAAAGAAGGAAGGTGGGGATGGAGGAACTAGTGATTTCATTTTTATTGCTCTGTTAGAAGCCTGGGCTCATTGTTCTTGGCAGAGCCTTCAAGCCTGGAAGCTTTGATCAGAAGATCACCAAGTGCTTGGTTGTGGGACAGGCTGGGAAGTGGGACTTGCCCTCTGGCCCAAGGCTGATGAGGACAAGGGGTCCCTCTGTACTGTGTGTGGGAGGCTGTGAGGAGCAATTTCTCTTCTTTCCCAAGGTGTGTTTGTGAGAGGGAGGGGCTGCTGCTCTGTGCTGCTTGCTTCGTTGTGCCACTAAGCCCAGTGACGAGGAAAGATTGCCAAAGAAGCCCTTGTAGGGAGGGACTGGGTAGCCACAGGAGGGGAGCTGGGGAATCTGATCAGAAGGCACTCAGCCTGGACGTGCTGATCACCACACCAGGTGAGCCCCAGTGAGCTGGGGAGAAGGGGGCTGGAGAGACGTGGCAGGGCTAGGGCAGGCACCTGTCTACCCACGTGTGCCCTGAACACCCATGCATGTGGCTTTCTCAGGCCTCCAGGGCACATGGTGGGAGGTAGCTGCCTTCTGGCAAAAGGACCAGTGAGAGTAATCAGTGCCAGGCAACAGTGTAAATGTGCGGTGGCACAGAACCAGGTTGTGGCCCCTTGGATCCAGGGACCTCAGGCCTGCACCCGTGAGGAGCTAGCCTCTAGAAGCCTCCCTAGGAGGGATCAGCCAGACCAGCAGCAACTACCAGCCTAGAGAGGACTTCCATGCACCAGCTGCCCCGGGAGACCTCTGCCCTCTCCCCGGAATTGCTGGCTCCCAACCCTCAACCCCTGACAAACTGGAGAAGGGAAGGATGTTCTTAAAGGCAGACCAAGCTCCCCTTCACTCTCAGGTGCAGGTGGAGGGAGGAGGTGGAAAGCAGACTGCCTGTCCTCACTCAGGTCCCCAGAGCCACGGGCCCGATTGTGATAGGGAAGGAGCGACTTGGCGTCAGGTAAGAGATTAGAGCTCTACATCAGACTGGGCTGAGTTTTAATAAGGAAAGGGGTCCGAGAGCTCTGGAACCCGCCCCAGACCTGGTTAAGGGATGGGAAGGGAGACCGAACAGAGGCTGCTTCCTTCTTTCATTCCCCTCCTGTACTTACTACCTACTCTGCGCTAGGCACTGCTGGGGCGTCAAGCAGTGGGGAGGGGGGTACAGATGATGGACGGTGCACACACTCCAGAGGTGGGTAGTGAAAGGTGTTATGAGAGACCAGGAGGGAGACACCTGTGGAGGGAACCTTGAGTAAGGGCTTAAACTGCAGAGAGGGGGACTCTGACTGCAGGGGGGTGACTGTGTCAGGCGAAGATGGGCCTTTTCTCCCTATTTCCTCCTGTAGGTGGCCAAGCCAGACTGGGGGCTTCCCCTGAGTGGGGTCAGATCCAGCTGATTATTAGAATCTCAGGTTCCCAAGCCCAACCCTGGGATTCTGATCCAGTTGTGCAGGGGGAGGGGCCAGGGACCTTTCCCAAAGCTCCTCATCTGCTCCCCGTCCTCTGAAGGTCTGAGGACCAGACTCACCCCTCACATCTGCTGTTCCCCAGGCAGGGTGGGCCAAGCAGGGAGTTAGATCCAGAAGAATCAAGAGCTCTCACTGTGTAGCCGGAACCCTACCACATACACACTCTGCTTGCATTATTTTTAAAAAATATATATATGATACTTGTGAGAACATGGAGATAGGCACTCTCATTCTACCCATTTTGTAGATGAGGAAACTGAGGCTCAGAGATATTCAATCTCTTGCTTGAGGTCACAGAATGACATGCGGGGGAGCCAGGTTCTGTCCCTGGTATGAAACTCTGGCCCTGCCTTCTCCCTGCAGAGATGAGATCAACGCTTCCTAAAAAGGGAACCAGCCATGAAAGGCAATAAATCCAGGTGGCAGATGTGGGTGGAGCACGGGCAACCATAGATTTCAGAGGCGACAAAGAAGCCGGGAGGTCTGGATACTCAGGAGTAAGGGCTGGACCGTCTCCGGTGCGGAGCCAAGCCTGGGAGAGGAGGAGCAAGCCAAAGACGGGGTCCGCGGTGCAGAGCGTGGCCCAGTGGTCCACAGAGAGGCAGAGGCCAAGGCCACAGGGGCCCTGGGTGGGAGGCAGTGGAAGGACTTGCCGGGCTCCTTGGGTGATCTGGCCCCTCTTCCCAGCACAGAGAGGCATCAGCAGAGCCTGGGGGCCGGAGTTTGCCTGGAAGCAAATACCAGACACAGCAAGACTAGAGATCTCGTGTTCAACATGCTTAAAAATAGTAACTCAGGGCAACACTGAAATAGAAAAAGTCCTTTTCCACATCTGTGTGATGTCCCCACTGACCAGACCCCAGGGACCTAGGTTCTCTCTCCCCCTACCCCTTTGCTCTGCCTCTGATCTTTTGCATGAGCTTCGATACACTTTTTTGTCTCCAGAGTCCATGAGGTCTCAGTAGCCTTCTAATAAATGCTTCTTTTGCTTCAGCTAGTGTGAGTGGAATCTGATTCCTGAAGTCAGCCTATCTCTGTCCAGAATGGAAATGATGAATCTGGTTTCTGATACAGGCCAGTTGAGATGTGGGGGTGTCTTGTGCAGGTTGAACTCTACTAGGAAGCTGAAGTTTAAAGATGGGACTTGACTGAGGTGTTCGCTGAGATTATGCCAGCTGTTGTGATAGATAAACCCTGAAACCTTAGTGGCTTAACACAATAGAAGCTCATTTCTTATTTACACCATGGTATGTGGGGGTTCCTGGTCAGGCAGCCTTCAACCAGGGACCCAGCTCCCTCCAGCTGGTGGCTCCTCCCTCCCCTACAGCCCTGGGGTCCCTCGTGCCCAGCCACAAGGGGTCAGGACTGAGGGGCAGCACTCCTGCCCAGATGTGACCAAGGTTTCTTCCACTCACTTGCCTTGGTGAGAACGAGTTTCAGTCACCAAAATGTACAGAATTTTCTTCTGAATAATAAAAATGTTTTGGAGCTTGGTACAGGGATGGTCGCACAACACTGTGAATGTACTAAATGCCACTGAGTGATACACTTTAAAGTGTTAATTTTCTATTACGTGAATTTCATCTCAATAAAAAAAAAAAAATGTGAGTGGCCTGGGAAATGGTGGTCCCAGCTGCTGCTCCCTAGTGACAACTGCACACTCCAGCAGGGGGCCATAAACCCTTGGTGACAAGCAAAATATCTGTGTGCACCTCTCCCCCCTCCCATGAACACACTCATCTCCTCCACAAGGGGACGGTCCAGAGGCCTCTCAGGCCAGCGGACCAGCTCAAAGCTTCTCCCTGAGTGCAGTCTTCTCCTGAGTTTGGATGTGGCTTCTCTTGCTTTGGTGGCATATAAGCAGAAGGACAAGTTATCTAAATCCCCCCACCTCCAAACTCAACACACAGAGGAGGAGCAGAAATAGCCTGAGCACAATACATACTTGTATTCAGAAAGGGGAAGAAGGACAGACAGAAGCGTCCCTGGCACCTGGCAATTGTGAGCTCCTGCTGGGTGGGCAGCGAGGAGGTGGAGCCCTGGGTGGTTCTGGAGGGTGGTCCCTGGTGCCTTGTTCTCCGTGGTCCTGGCTCCACCCGCTGCGGGATCTCTCCTTGACCAACACCTCCTGGGCTGCATCTAAAGTGAACGTTGGGAAATGTGCCCTACTTGCAGGCTGTACATCTTGCACAAGCTGACTTCCTGCCTGTGCAATCTTGGGGCCTCAAGGGCTGTTTAATGCTTAAACAGTGAGAATCTTTGCTAGTTAGGGCTCGTCATTTCTTTGGCAATAAGATGCCCTAAAATTGTAGTAGGCACACACATAAAAATGCATTATGTATGCTTTTAATTATATGATGTTCAAGAACAGGCAAAATGAACCCAGGATGGCACTGTGTTTGATTCGGTTGCTACAGACAAGCCGACGGAGACTCAGAGGGGCTAAGTGACTTGCCTGAAGTCACGCAGCCAGTTTCAGCAGAGACGGGACCAAGGTCCAGATCTCCCGATTTAGGGCCCAGGGAGCTGCCTTTCATACTTGGCTCTCATGGGGAGTGAACAGACACAGCAGTTTCCAAATGCAGCTTTTTTCTTTCGGTGCTTTTAATGAGCATATAGGAAGTACGCTGCCAATCTAATTCAATTATAATTAGGTAACCAGAAGGCTGATTATGTTGTAAATTTAGATTAAAGAGCTGTTGTGTTCAATTAGGTTTGATTGTAGAGTGCTTTGACACGTTTTCGGGCCTCAAGGAAAGTTTATTATAAAACTTTCTGCTTATTCACTTGCATTTTGCCCATAGGTCTGGGGTGTTAGTAACTGAAGTTCTCAGGGTACCCCCAGTCTGGTGCAGATGGGGACCTTATCATCCACATCCCGTTGGTGGTAAGGGCCACCAGACGCTGCTGGGATGCTGTAGCAGGGTGCTTTCAGCTGCACGTAATAGAGGGTACCATTGAAGAAGGCTGGAACTTCAGAGGGACTTCAAGTCCTACACAATCGGAAATATGGAGACAAGGCAGTTCCAGGATTGGTTAACTTGACTTTCAAAGCTTCCTTGAGGACCCAGACTCATTTATCTCCCTGCTCTACTGATCTGAGCACATTGGCTTCTCACCTCACTCTTCTGAGTGGATGCAGGATGGTTGCTGAAGCCCCAAACTTTCCCATGTCCCCAGAAGGGGACATTCTTCCTTGCACCCACGGAGCCTCCTGTGGACTTCTTAGGACTCCTTAGCTGGGCTTCCAGCACAGACCCATTCCCAAGTCAACCACGGTTCCTGAGGAATCTCCGTTGGCTTGGAAAGTCACGGTTCATCCTGTAGAATCTTTCCCAGAGCGCATGGCTGCCTGGTGCCTGCCAGCAAATGAGTGGAGGCTGTGGGGACAAGGCATGGCCCTTGGTTAGGCCACCAATGGTCCGTGCCTGGAGCCCGCGTGGACACGGCCCAGGCAGATCTGGCTGAGCCCAGCCCGGTCTGCAGTATCCTGACCAAAGGAATCCAGCAGCATACGACCGCTTCTCGACTCCCCGTCAGACATCTGCCATTTCTGCGTTCCTGAGGGCTGACTTTCACATTGTTTGTAGGAGCTGCTGGCAGAATAAGGCACAGGTGAGCAGGGGAAGGGAATGGAAAAGAGAGGACCTTTTAGAATATGGTGAAGAAGGCAAGCTGGCTGGAAGATGAGGAGAAGCACATTTGGCTGTGGGAGCGGCCAAACTGCCTGTCATCTCTGGAGAGTATTGAGCGATCCCCTTGGAAAGGAAGAGGGAAGGGGACGGGCCTTCAGCATCTCAGGACTGCTCCCAACAGCCCCCCGAAATGGGTGTCATCTGACCCAAACTCTACCGCTCTGCTGCGCGAGGCTGCCTCCCAAAGTGACCTCCTGCTCCCCTCTGCCGCCACGTGTGACCCACTTCCAGACGATGGGGTGTGGTGCCCAGGTGGGCCACGGTTCAGGGCTCCTCACCCCTGGCCTCGGGAATTTCTTTCAGCTCTTTCAGCCTCAGCTTCCTCATCTGTGAAACTCGAACTCCTAGGGTTCTTGCGAGGATTAAATGAGATAATCCTCAGAAAATGCTTAGCGCGGTGTCTAGCACGTACTTAACAGGCAATGAATATTTGCTATTTTTATCACTACTATTGATAACCTTATTATTGCTAATATTATTACTCATGGTATTCTCGGCCACGTGGAAATGCTGGCTAAGGCTGTGGCTTCACAAGCCCCAGCCTCCTTCTCACGACTCGTTTGACGGGTGGTTCTGAGTCGGGAGGAAGCGCCGCGCACGCTAGACAGGAAATGCTCCTGGGACGACGGGCCTGGCACACGGTGAGCTCATGGCCGCTAGAACTACTGACCAGCTCCATGGCCTTCCCATTTTCCCTCCGGTCACCCTGGGGACATTGTGCTCCAGGAGAGAGGGCTCCGCTTTGGATCTCTGCACGGGCAGCCTCTGCTTCCTTAAAAACACGTTCCTCAAAACGTGGGGACAGCTGAGCGCGTGGAAGGTGAACGATGGGTCCACATAGTTACAAAAGGCTGTTCCGTTCCCAGGAAGCTGAAAATATTATAAAATTCTCAATCACAGTTGTTCTTTTTGACAGTCCTTGAGAATATTTTGTTGCCTTTTGAACCTAATGTTTTTCTTTCATTTTGCAATCCAACACACAAGTAACTGACTAAAGCCCAGTGAAAGGGTGATAGGGATTAGAGTCTTTGTTTTCAGCATTCTTAACGGTTTCCATCTGTGTCTAATGGGATTAACTTGACAGCTTTTTAAAATCACTGGTATCAGTTCATCCGGTTTTCCATTTTCTACTCATTTTTACAAAACAATAAGGCAAAAACATGCAATTTTCATAAACATATACTGTGTCCAGGTAGTGAAAGGGACCTGCCAAAATTGACCTGCTGGCTGGAGAGAGGCATCCCTGTGCCAAAGCTGAAAATGTTTGGGTTTAGAGTGTGAAAGGCAGGTCTGTGTATAAAGTATGAAAATGTCAATTGTGCGTGAAACATGGAGTGTGTTTCTGCGCCTTCTTAGATATGACAAGATAGGTACCAACTCCTCCCAGATGATTGGTGTGGCCTTTAAAAGGCTCTGGCCTCTGCCCAGGGCTAATCCATCGAGAGCGTTGGCCTCAAGCTCATGAAGCATCATGGTCCAACCACCTGGCATGCCGATGAGAATTTCCTGGATTGATTGGCCATGAAGAACCAGGTGTTCCGTGCTCACTGCTGCCAACTGCGGACATGCCCGTAGCGCCTGGCAGAGCTGGCTGATGGCAGACGGCCTGAATTTAAATCTCAGGAAGGGCTTCACTCTCAGCTGCGTTAGGCCCAGGTGTTCCTTTGCCCTACAGCTCCATCGGGACTGGATGCGCTGGCTCATCCAATGCTGTTTTATCATCCCAAATGCAAACCATTACTTTTAATAAACTGAATTCTCATCTCCAAACTTCTCTGTGATCTCCCCTGGCACAATCCTTTATCCCTTTACAATCCCTTCCGAAGTACCTTCTAGAACACTTGCCCTTTGATCAGCACTCTTATTTCTATTGTTTCTTCAGCTATTTCCTCCAAGTCCTTGCCTTAACCCAATCTTGGCTGTCCCCCCAGAGCACAGCTTCCCTGCGACCTCTCGAGGTGACACGTGTGTCTCTTACCCTGTCTTCCTGCAACGGGGAGGTGGTCTTGGTGTCCTCCTTGCTCCATTCCGTTCCTTCCTTTCCCCCGCGTGAACTCCTCCGGGCTCACACCATCGAGTTTTTCCAGCCCCCCTCCTCATAGCGACCCCCTCCTGGTTGTTACTGCCTTCTTACTTTCCTTTCTGGGCAACCTTTATTTTTACGTCAACTCCTGGCATCATTCCCACAAGAAAAACTTCGACATCCTCATGGATGGTCCTTCAGTGCTCGGAACTCTATGTCTCTGTCTCCGCACCAGGCCCGAATCTCGTGTTTCTGGCCAGATACAAAGGGAGGTTCATCCGTATGCCCAAATATTTAAATGCTATACACCCAGCTAAGAAACTATTAAATAACGCATGTACTCTTCCACTTTCTTGGTAAATACGCCTTTATATGATAAAAAATATGTAAAGTTAGGGTAGCATATCAGAGATGACCCAATTTAACCGTTTGCGTGCGTGTGTGTCTGGGTGCTCTTTCCATGGGCTTATTAGTACGATAGGTAACAAAGTGAAGTCACACACAATTCATAAGTTTTATGTGTGCTGAAAAAGTTAATTTTAAAGGATTCATTGAAGTAAACTAATTATGTTGTTATGATCAAGATTTTCACATAATTTGTGTTCTTTTGAGAGTAATGACTAATTAGAGAAACTTCTGGGGACATTGTAGTTCTTAGGGTGTTTTGCCTTAATTTCAAAATGAAGAAACTACGTGTGGTTGAGGTTGAAGCAACTGAAACTGCCAATTAAATCCCTAAATCTAATACTTAGATTTGAACCGTGAGTTTAATATGTCATGTTCATATGATTAGGATATGAGTTTAATATGTTTAATGTATAACATTTAGGTGGGCTTGGGTTGTATATGATCAATTATTGTCACAGACAATAGCATAGAATATTTTCATTTCATTATATGATTTGCTGTCACCAATATAGTATTTTTAAAGCATTTTCTTTCAAATCCTTCAATGCTGGGATAAAATAAAAAAATTGACAACGGCAACATGCTTTTCATTTATCACATCTTTCCCCAGATTATATTTTTATATATGCTGGCCAACAATGGTCTCTATAGAAATTAGTTTTGAGAAATTTTGTATGAGTCTTTTTCATAGTCATGCATACATTTTTGTTTCCTTTAAACTTTAACTATTAAAAAATAATGCTTTAAAAAGTGAAATAGAAAAACGTAACTCTGTATGGTTTTATTTTGGAAGCAACAGTTCACACCAAATAGCTGTGGATAGTACAGACATAAAAATAATTCCATTTTCCACCAACGACTACAATTCACTGTATCTGAGGATCTTCTAATGTTTCACTTAACTCTTCAAGTGCATTTCATCTTTCCTGTTTAAATTAAATCAAATTCCTTTAACACAGAGTAGCTCCAAGACCATGAATTAGAACATGCAAATGGACACTTGGCAACAGCTGGGAAATGAGACTTTGTTATGCAAGCATCTAGTGCATGAATGCCAAGTGGAAAGGGTTTCAGAAGTTAATTAATGTGTCTTCTCCTTCAGTTAAGTGCTTCTGTCACCCGAGCCCTCCCTGCACTTTGATATGCCACTGTCTTGCGTGTGGGTGGTAGCTACCACCCAGAAACCTTGAAGCCATCCAGAAGCGTTCCCTTGTGGTCTGAGGACCTGGGGTGCTAATTCAAACCTTCCGCCTCTTGGTGATGACCCGTCCTGTGGTTTCCTGATTAAGGGCAGCCGTCCTTGAACCCGCGCTTCAACCCCACGGAGGCTTCTCACTCATAAACAACTCTACCTTTTCTTTAGCTGTCGGGCCCCTCTGCCTTTATTTTCTTATCCAGCTTAGAGTTTCATGGCTGACTCATTGTTTCCATCACTCATCCACCTCTCCTTCCATTGCACTATCTGATAAAACGCCAGCCTTGTATGAACATGATCCTCTATCCGCTGTATCAGGACGGCTGAGTCATCCTTTTAGACCTTTCTTTCCCTCACCTTCAACATTTAGGGCATCAAGTCCTGTACATCCTAACTCCAAAATAAGTTTGCTGTCTACTCCTTTTCTCCTCGCTACCGTCCCACTAGTCCACACCACCACCGTGTCCTGGCTGCACTGTTGCCGGAACTCTCAAATTGGTCTCTCTTTTTACTCTTCTTCCCTACAGCTCACTTTCCTTAGGGCAGTTAGTTGCCCTTATAAATTGTAAGTCACATTTTCCTTACCTCTTTTGCTTTTAAATAGAAACTCAAAATCCTCAACAGGACTTGCAAGGACATGCCTAACCTGGCTGTTTCCTGCCTTTCCTTCACATGCCATGTCCCTTCTCCGCTCCTGCATTCCCCTCCAGTCTCATTACCTTCCTTTCAGTTCTTAGATGACGCCAAATGCCTCCTGTCATGTTTCTTCTGCCCGGAAAATTCTCTTTCTAACTTGCTGACTATCATTTCATCTTGTCATTCCACCCTTTCATCTGAGCAGAAATACACTTTTTCAGAAAGTTCCTCCTTGATCACCCAAAGTAATATGATTTTCTCTGTTATGCCCTCTTAGAGCACCAAGGAAATTCCTACATGGTGCTTGTTCTGGTTTGGCTAACGTGGTTAACCGGTGAATCTCGGTACCTCGGTGCAATGGAAACTCCCTGAGGGCAGAAGCCCTATTGTCTGCTTACTCCTGCTACCCAGCACATGCCTGAACCCAGACATATTCGTGAATGACTGAGAGAAAGGGAAAGCAACAGGGTGCTGGTGGGAACAGCTTTGGTTTTGCAGCCTCCTTCAGCCTAAAGTCATTGCCTTCAGCTCCTGAAGTCACCAGATTTATGGAGAAAATTTGCATCATTATCTCTGTTCCCCAGCTAGGATGGAATTTAGGATTTGGATGCTAAGATGTAAAGAGAAGGAATGGAATACAACACGGAAAGAAATGGGAAGAGAGAATACTCCCTGAGTGGCTTCACACCTTCCCTGTAAGCAGTAATCTCAGCATTCAACTACAGAGACTTGAGTTATTTACATGTTTCTAATCCTCTTACCTTCTAATCAAGATCATTCCAGTAGGTTTGCATTTAGACTTTCAATGGTGTTATGCATTCACAAGTCATTTCTTTGTCAAATGCTCTATTGGTACCATCCTAATCTCCTAGGGATTAAAAAGTATTCATTCTTCTTCATTTTAATATAGCTCAGCTCTATCAAAGCTACATTTTTATGTTTTCCATGTTAATGCCATCACGAAATAGGATGTTTAAAATGAAATGGCAATTAAAATAAATTATTTATATGTTTGAATGATGTCTGTCAGAATCTCCTCTGATTCAGTTAGTCCTTGACTACTTACAAGAGGCACGTACAGTTCTTGGATTTTTTTCATAGAATTTTTCTTCTCTTCTCGCCTCTTCTTGCTCCCCTCTTAGCAATTCCACTTTACCAAGAATTCTGTGAGATAGAATAGGAGAGACGAAAAGAATTATGTGGGATAGGGTAGGAGAGATGAAAAGGTGTAAAACTGGCAATAATAAACTTCGCTTTTTCTTAAGGAAAATGTGTTTTGTAGTACAGGTTATGTTTTAAGAGTTGATGAAAGAAGAAAGGACTGTCGATGTGGACTAAGACTTCAACTAGACTTGAGTTAGCCATGCATTTATTCAGTGAAACATACGAAACAATTGCAATGAAATATTCTGCGGGAAAGGTGACATTAAGGTATTTAAAGCCATACAAAGACTAATTCTTAGTGACAAAGTCTCTATGCCTGTATCCCCAACCCAAGTTTTACCTATTTTTAGACGATTAACCACATATATATTTTGTAAGCAAATACAAACAAGTTATGTCTTTCTTGATTGTCATCAGTCAGTACAGTTTTGGATAAATACACTGATGGGGGTAGTTATGAAGGATTGGGGTGGGGGGTGGGGGTGAGGTTGTTTCATGGCTAGGCTGCAACGGATGAGCTACTCAGGCTTCTAGTGGGCGTTGTTGCCTACCCAGCACTCATTTAAACCTTCCAACTTGACCCCAGTTTTTGTTCTTGCATCTTCCCTTCTCAGCCAATGTATTTAAAGGAGAAGCTGATCCAACTCTGAATTCCAGAGGTAGGACTTATTGGAATAAAGGCAAACTCTTCCCAGTAAATGGCTCTGGAACAGAGGTTGGAGTATTGGTTCCAGAACGGGCCAATGAAACATTGAGAGGAAGTTTACCAAGAGCTTTTGGGAAAGAACCTGTAGGCTTGTAGAAGAGAGCTACTGGAAGTCATGGGCCCTCTTCACCTTGACATGTGGTCTATGTATACGAGGCCCGGGGCTGGCAGCCTGAGGGTAATCCCTGCTAAAGAGGCATCAGGACAAAGAAGCTGGCAGAGAACAGAGCTGGACCCTCACTGAACTCCGCCTCCCCTTTGCCCTCCCTAGACCTTATTAATGAGTCAATGAATAGCTTTGATTCAAAAACATCTTTACTTGAGATTTCTGTTTTTTGGAAGCCAAAACAAACATTTTAACATATAGAATTCCAATCTATACTTCCTTAATGTTGTTTGTGTTTATTTTTTAAACTATAAGGTTTGGAAAAATTTTCTGATTATAAAACTAATACATGTTCATTGTAGAGAACATAGAAAACATTGAAAGGTACTAAGAACCATTAAATCCTCCTTAAATCCTACTACCCCTTAGATACCTGCTATTGATGTTTTGAATTAGTCTTTTCTTTACCTATACAAACTTACATATATATTTTACATGTATTTATCCTGAGTTAGAGAAACTCACAGCCTAGTGGGAAACAGGAAACAAACCAGAAAGCCGAACAGATTAATGTCCATGACTATGGACAGCTGGAATAATTATTAACCTGTGTTGCAACTGTCCAGTGTTGTTGAGGCAATGATTAATGGTAATGTTATTCCCCATCTCCACATACCAGAACAAATCATCAAAGATTTTAAGTAATAACTATTAAAATATAGTATGCTTTTATGTGTAATATCACAGAGTCTCACAATGTCGGTAAAATCAACCAGTTATCAATATGTCCCTTTGGTTTTCCTTCGGTGGGTGGTGTTTCTTCATATTTATGGCAAGCTGAGCCCTGCCAGTGATGGCTTTGAGCCAGTCATCATTGGATTTTTCCCTTGTGGGGGAGGAAGAAACTTTCCTCTATTGTTCAATGTTCTTTCGGCAGGTCTAACAGTGAAGTGCACGTAAGACAGATTAAGAAGAGAAAATAACCAAATTTAATTGCACATGTATGCATGAGAGAGTCAGACAGCCCCCCCCCCCACACACACACGAGAGGTTCAGGGACAGAAAGTTAAAATGGGGTGCATGGCATTCTGAGCTAAGGATGAAGTAAGATGCCTCTCGGCTGCAGAGGGGAGGAAGGTCATATGCAGAGTGATAGGAAGAACAGATGTTCAGTTATTTCTGATTAATAACTCTTATTATGGGCAATAATTTATAAAATTTTCAAGGTATTTAAGGCGGACACAGAAGCTTCTCTTGAGTCTTCAGGATCTCAGTTGATTTAGCTCAAAGTAATCCACATACCCCAAAGGCAGATTTTAGGGTGACTCATTCTGAACCCTAACACTGTTAGGTGTATGTAACCAATTAGTGCAAAAATGAATGTCTTACGTTGATCATTTTAGCTGTACACGTGTGAAAGGTTCAGCATGCACCAGTATGCTGGGCAAAAATTCCCTGGCTGTGATAGTACCAATTTCTTCAGTTCTAAATGTTTTCTAATTTCCGTTATGATTTTCTGACCCATGTGTTGATTGGAAGAGTAGAAATAGGGGAGTTTCCCAGCTGACTTTTTCTTGTTGACTTCTAACTTAACTACACAGTGGTCAGAGAATGTGGTAGCTATGATACCAATCCTTAGACGAGTAGAGAGACTTGCTTTAGAACTCAGTATGTCCAATTTTTATAAACGTTTCACATATTCTTGAAAGTAATATATATATCTGCAATTATTGAGTGTAGTGTTCTACATGTATCAGTCAAATCAAGCTTGGTAATTGTGTTGTAATTCAAATCTTCTCAGTCCCTTAAAGACTTTTTGGTTCCCTTGATCTATGTATTCGTTTTCTGTGGCTGCTGTAACACATTACCACAAAAGGGTGTCTTTGTGATGCACGAGATAGTCAGGAGGGAGGAAACTCTGGAGGTGCCCCCGGGGCTAAGACTAAGGACATCAATACAGGACAGAGGCCCTGTTCTAAGACCTGTTGCTCTGGTTTTTTGGAAAAGTGCTGAATCATGGTAACTCATGAATGTACCTGTGCAGAAGATGCTACATGACCCCTGCTTCATTGTAATAGAATTATAATGAATTAACATTGTGAGACCCCCTTCCCCAGTGGTCAATCAAGAAAAATCATGGGAAACCACATGCGCAGTAGCTCTAAAGTATTGTCACTACTTGTAAGGGCACAATAAAAGCCCGCTAAAACTAGCCAGGAAATAGCCGCCCTATAAGAATAGAATCCTACACCCCCAAGGTCAATCTCTGCTTGGAGTTGACCCACTCCCATGTTCTGTGGAATGTACTATCGTTTAATAAATCTGCTCTCTTTCTACTATAAACTCTCTGTGTGTTCAGTTCAATTCTTTGTTTGCAAAAAACCTGGTTACCTGTGCCCACCTCTGACATTTGAACAACAGAAATGTATTCTTTCACAATTCTGGAAGCGAGAAGTCTGAAATCAAGGTATTGGGAGACTTGCATTCTTTCTGGAGTTTCTAGGGAAGAATCCATTCTTTGTTTCTCCCAGCTTTTAATGGCTGTCAGCATTTGGTTGGTGTGTGCCTACACCACTCCAGTCTGTCTTGGTGGGCACATTGCCACCACCTCTTCTTGTCTCCTCTTCTGTCTCAAATTTCCCTCTACCTTTCTTTCATGAGGACACTTGTCATTGGATTTATGACCCACCTGGATAATCCAGAATGATTGTCTCAAGATCTTTAATTAAATCTGCAAAGACCCTGTTTTAGAGTAACATTCACAGGATCCAGGGATTAGGACACGAACACATCTTGGGGGGGGGGCGGTTACTAATAACCTACTGCAATCTGTTAAAGAGATGTGCGAAAATCATCTGTTCTGGTAGTAGATTTCTTTCTTCTTGTACTTGACAACTTTTTGCGTTCTGTATTTGTAACAATGTTATTAGAGACACATTTATGACTTTTATTTTCCTTATGTATTGAATCTTTTATTATGTTAAACCTCTCTTTACCTCCAGTCACACACACCCATCCACCTACCTAGAAAGTCTATTAATGACAAACTCAGCTGTTAGTCTGAAAAAGACTTATTCTTCCTTCTTCTATCCTTTTCTGTTGTTGGGCAGAGAATTGTGAATTCACTCCCCCTGCCCCCGCCGTTAGCATTTCAGGCAAATTGTCTTTCCCCCCCTAATTTTGTATTCCCAAAACAAAACACTCCCAGAAAATTAAAAACATGTGCTGATTCAAAAGATATGTCTTTAATTAATATAAGGGAGCATTGTCTGAAATTAGATCATTCTAAGTTATTGGTAAAATCATTCCATTAGGCATAGTGCAGAATATATTGGGAAAATGTATGTAAAGAAGCTGAAACAAATGTGGACATTGAAGTACATCAACTTCCTAGTGGCTGAAGTGATTCTTTGTTTCACCCTCATTACATATTTTTGGAAATAAAGATTCATTATTTGCTAAATTAAATGTATTAAAGGTTTCCCTAGACACTCCTTCTTAGCACCAGTAGCTAGAACAAACTCTACAATAAAGAATTATAGCACACATTCTGGTATCATTTATATTGCTATAATTTGAGAATGCAGAGGAATGAACTTGTAAGTTACATAATCTTTCTTCTTTGCCCCTCAAAATTGACACAATCTCAAACTTGTCAGATTAGTGAAATGGTGCACGAAGATCGGTATTTTAAGTTTAAAATTTCTGGTCTCAGTTGTATGGAGTTAGGGACTTAAAAAAAACCCATGAATATTTCAAACGTGTTATTATTAGCCACCCTGCTAAGTTTCACTTTTTCCTCTCGGTTTTCAGGGTCTGGGAGGTGCGAGTTAAGGCCCGCGAGCGGTCCCATAAAGCACTGTCCGGGCGGGCTCACACGTTTTCAAGTTTCAAGGCGCTACTTGGGGAGGGCCTCGCAGCCAAGGCGGGCTGCGAGGCCTGTGCGGCTGGAAGGCCCGGTAAACCGGCTGAGCACAAGAAAAACACCCTCCAATCTGTGGAAGACCATCCGCCAAGGATCGTACTCAGCTTTTGGTGCCCTCCAGATTCTCAGTCGTCCGGGTAACCAGACTACTAACGCTCATGCGCAGCCCAGCGCCCTTATTACGTGAGGCCAGGGTGCAGGCGGGGGCAACGAAGGCTCACCCGGGCCCTCCGCCCCTGGGTTCTCCGAGCCAGGCCAGCGGAGGCGGGGTGAATCGCTGCCCTATTGCGTGACGATGACTCACAGCTCCTGCCCCTTTTCGCTTTGCTCTCTCGCAGCTCATTCCTGGTACCACGTGCTTTCCTGGCCGCTCCCCCAGCTGCCTGTTGGAAGCCGCTGTAAAATGTCGTGAGGGGTGTTGCCGCTTTACGGTTGCCTCTCCCAGACCAGAGCCCGGGAGCGCCCACCGCCGTCAGCCGTGACTCCTGGAGTCAGCCCGGCACGGAGTGTGAGGCCCGGCGTACCACTGTCTTCCCCGTCGCGCCCTTCTGGCTGCTGGCGATGTGACCTCGAGGAGGCTGTGGTGCCCCCTGGCCCGGGGTTGAGACGGACGGCAGGTGCCTGCGAGGCGGGCGGGTGCTGGGGGCCAGCAGGATGGAGGAAAGCATGGAAGAGGAGGAGGGGGGCAGCTACGAGGCGATGATGGATGACCAGAACCACAACAACTGGGAGACCGCTGTGGATGGCTTCCGGCAGCCCCCACCACCCCCTTCGTCGATCCCAGCCCCTGTCCGAGAGCCTCCGCGGGGGCAGCTGCTGGCGGTGCCAGCGGTCTCGGTGGACAGGAAAGGCCCCAAGGAGGGGCTCCCGTTGGGGCCGCCGCCACCGCCGGAGCCCAATGGGGTGATCATGATGTTGAAGAGCTGCGACGCGGCGGCCGCCGTGGCCAAGGCGGTCCCCGCCCCCACCCCCAGCTCCACCATCAACATCAACACCTCCACTTCCAAGTTCTGTGAGTCCAGCCTTTCCCCAGCAGCCTTGGCTTTCCTCCTCCCCCACCCGGACGCCTGCATTCACTGGTTTCGGAGCAGCCCCGCTTCCTTTGTTTCAGGCCCGGGTCTCTCCTTCCCTCCTCTCCCCTCCCCGTCTCCTCCCCCCCGTTTGGTGCCTACGTCCAGTGCCAGAGCGGCCCTGTCTTCTTGTGTTACCTGGCCTAGAGAAGCACCCTGTGCGCACATAGCCCCAAGTTCTCCTGCAGACGCGATCCTTATCACAGCAGGCTGTCACTCAACATTAGGACTCTCTTTTCTTCTTCCTACCTTCCCCTTAAAGTTTCACCCTCAAACGTGAGAGGAAAATAAGGCAGCTTGAGTTTCCATAGAGAGGAGCCTTCAGTCTTTTTGCAGCGAGAGAGAAAAATCTGGGAGCTTCCATTCTTGTGCTGTTAGCTAGTCTACGTTAAACACATCAGGAATTAGAAAGTTGACCTATATCTGTACTCGTTTTTTCTCTTCTCCAGTGTCCCCCTCCTGCATCCCAATAAGACAATATCTGAGTTGCTTGTTGGGTAAACCAATCCAATGGGAACTGTGACATCCATTTGGAAGATATTAACCCATAAAATTATTTTCAAAGCAGCCTACACTGATATAAATAAGCCACTTAGCATGTGTCCAAATCCAAAATTCTGTTGGCGTGTTGGACTTTATTTTAGTGATTTGCCTTAACGCTCAGTTGTAGGCAGAAAAGTTGAAGACCAAAATCTGTTTTGTAATCCGAAACTGCCCCCAACCAGGACGTATGCTTCCATAGCTAGGGGAAAAAATCTGCTTTTGCTTTCAGTGGGTTTTCTTGGGGTTATGTGTGCAATTTCTTGGGGTGGGGAGGAGGGAAATTGACTGTCGTAGGCAAGTTTTTCTCTCATTAATTTCTCTCCTGCAAGTTTTGAATGGCCTCTGGTAAAGCAACTGGAGATTTCATTTCTAGTTACTAATTCTACCAAACTGCACCAATAACTGTCCAGTTAGCATTGCAGAAAAATATTTGCCATAATTCATATATATAATCACAGACTTACACTTTTTTTTTGGGAGAACAGCACATAATCTTGCTTATTTCAAGATACTGCTTTAATCAAAGACATTCATATGTAGGTATGGTTGGTAAAATTTGTATTTTATTTTTCCTATGTTGTGCATACATGGGGATAATATTTGTATTGTATACTTTGTGTGTTGAAGTATCTGTGGGGAAACTGGACCTGGGACAGAGTAACAGGGTAATTTATCTGAATGCTGAAGGAGCCTTGCTGTAGTGCTTAAACAGCGTTCATTTGAAGAGTTAAAAACAAAACAAAAAATCTAAAAAAGCAGAAATCAGTGAAATTAAGGAACAAAAGATTTGCCAAACAGAAAGATTGTTCTTTGGAGGTAAATAAGCTAGACAGACCTATGTTTAATAAGATAGGAAAAAAGATGCAAATAAAATATAAGAGAAATTATAAATAAACCACAAACATGAGATTTAAAAAATAATTTTATGAATTTCTATAGGTTAATAAATTTGAAAGCCTAGATGAAGTGTATCGATTCTTAAAAAAACTATAAACTGTGAAAGTTGGTGGTTGGTATCAGAAGAAAAAGATAGCTTGAATTGCCTGATACATCTTTAATGAGTTGCAATGGTAGTTAAAGACCGCCCCTTTAAAAAACTCTAGATCCAAGTGATCTTTAAGTAAATTACGTTGAACTTTTATTTATTTTTTATTTTTTAAGATTTTATTATTTATTTTTAGGGAGGGGAAGGGAGGAAGAAAGAGAGGAAGAGAAACATTGATGTGTGAAAGAAACATTGATTGGTTGCCTCTCGCCCTCTCCCCAGCTGGGAACCGGCCTGCAACCCAAGCATGTGCTGGAGCAGGAACTGAACCCAGTGACCCTTCACTTTGCGGATTATGCCCAACCAACAGCCACACCAGTAGTTGCATTGAACTTTTAGATAACACTTAATTCCTTTTTACAAGTTGTTTGGCAAACAGGAAAAAAAGAGAGAGAGATATGCCACAGTCATTTTATGAGGTTAGTGAAATTGCAGATGTTTCTCTTATTAGCAAAGATATGAAAATCTTACACAGTATGCTAGCTCATCAGATCCAATGATACGTTAAAAGAATTATGATCCATAGTGTTTGTTTTAGGAATGTAAACATGGTTTACAATTTAGTTTCCTATTAATGTAATTTATCACATTAATAGGGTAAGGGAAAAATCATATTATCTTGATACCATAAAATTGCTTAAGATCCAGCTCAAAATAGGAGATAACTATATAAAGGTTATTAGTAAAAACCTACATCAAATAATACCTAATGGAGAAATTTTAGACACATTGGCTTTAAGATCAGTAGTAAGATAAGGATGCCTCCATTACTGTCGCTGTTTACCATGATAAGAAAGGTCCTGGCTAACACTCTAAAGGGAAAAAATAAGTGTAAGGATAGGAAGGGAAACAAACTCACTATTTGCAGATAATGATCACTTACTTTAGAAGAACCATTAGAACCAAAAGAGAAACTTAGGACTAATTAGAGTTTATCAGGGTTGCTGGATTAAAGATCAACATACAAAAGTTAGTAGCACTTACTATGCTAGCAATAATCAACTAGTAAAGGTAATCAAAGGCAAATATTGTACAAAATAATAGCAACAAAACTAGCAACAAAACTGAAGTCTCTAGTAGTTAACTCGAGAATACATAAAACTTTAAAACTTCAATGAAGAAGAGGACCTAAGTAAATGGAAGGAAAAACTTTTCATGTTCTTGGGATAAGATTACTTATAAGAATGACAATTTTCTCTTATTTTAATCTATAAATTAAAATGCTGTCAAAATTCTGGTTGGTTTGTCTGACAAACTCAGTCACCTAATCTAAAATTTACATGGCAAGCAGGATAAAGCTTGTAAATTGCTAAATCAATCTGAAAGATTTGCTTTGACTGGGCATGCCTTATCAGAACTTAAATCAGAAGTTAAAATGTTTCAAGGCTGTAGCAGTAAAAATTAGTGTAAGTGCAAGAACCAAAAAAAAAAAAATAGACTGGGGAGCGAATTAGAGCAGAGACTTAGCTGTACACATTCAGAACTTAGAGGCGGCGCCATAAATCACGGCAGAAAGGAGTCAGGTTTTAGGAAGAGCGGCGCACTGAGTGGAGAACAGACCTACCTAACACCGTAAACAGGCTGGGCCCTGGATAAATTAAAGATCTGAATGTGAAAGGAAAAACTGTAAAATTAATAGAAGATGGTGCTGCAGAAGGTCTTTACCTAAGGATAGGACTTCTTAACCCTTCACAAACTTATGAAAGAGGAAAGGGCCAGGTCCCCAGTTGGGGCGTGAGTATATCGTTGTTTCTCTCCTTCTCTTTCTCCTTCCTTTGCCATCTCTCTAAATAGAAATTAAATCTTAAAAAAAATTATTTTAAAAAGGATTTTTCATTCTGCAAAAGATAGGTGGAAGAAGGAGAGAACATATTAGCAATGCCTAAAGTTAACAAGAGAATCAATAAAAAGAGGAGCTTGACCCCTGTGGAAAAATAGGCAAAGGGTATTAATAAGTAGAGTACAGAATAGGACATCCTAACAAGCATAGAGCTGTTTGAAATTATTAAATAACTAAGTGTTATAGTTACAAATTACAGTAATGCACATCTTTTTTCACCTATTAAGTTTGCCAAAAATGAGAAAGCGGCGTAATAAGCACCAGGTGGGGGTGGGGGTGGGGACAGGGACAGGAATTGCCTCTGGACTGCCAGTGCAGTGGCCTGGAGGGGCGGAGACGGCCAGCGTCGCTGCGCTGTGACGTTGGGAGGGTCTACTCTGGACTGTCAGATGGAAACAGCTTCTGCTGGTCTGTTTTGGAACAGACTTGGGGGGAAAGACCTTTTTTTTTTTAGCTTGATGGATGCATTTTAGGTGCTTGATACTGTGTTGGTTTGTCCCTGTAAAGAGACCATATCTGGAACATCAACTGCAATTGTAGTCACCGCTTGATTTGATTTACTATAAGCTACGTTCTTCAAGACCTGTCTTCTCTGCACTGGCCAAGTAGGCTGGTGGTCTCAGAGCGTCATAACAATCACCTTCCCTGAATCTGGCAAGCCTTCGAAAGACGGTTCCTCTGCAGGGTCCACAGGCATATGCTTTGGGATTATTAATTTGGAAGGAAGGGACACGTCTAGGGGATTTACTTGGCCCTTCCTACACTGCTAGCCCTCACTGTAGGTTCAGGGAGCCCCTCACTGTGCGTTCAGGAACTCAGGAATTACAGGGTGGGTCCGTGGATCCACTGGGCCCACGGTGAGCTGGATCGGGGCCAAAGCACCCTTCATCAGTGTGACAGCCCTTGCTGATCTGACTGCTTTTCCACAGTGGCATTCTGGTCCCTGAGGGTTACTGCTGTTGGAGCCAGTGTTGAGTAGCCCCGGAAGAGAACAAGCAAGTCTGTTCCCCGAATGTGCCGTCTCCTTGCTACATGGCTGCATGTTCTGTTGGAGGAGGCTCGGACTTAAGTCACATGCTCTTGATGCGATTTGTTAGGGTCTTTCCTCGTGGAACCCACCCTCTCCTGTACTCCAGGGACTGTGCCCGTAAACAGGCTCAGTCTGGGTATTAAGCAAGGTGTGTCACTCCATCGTGGTCACTTAAGTTAGGCCTCTGTTAGATATGCCTAGAGTTTTTTCTTTTTCCTACCCATTGCACACATCAAATAGTTCCTTAGTGTGTAGTGTCCATCTCTTTCCTAAGGACACCATGGCTTGCTGTCACCAGAGATCCGAGCCATTCTGATTGCCAGTCTGGTCCTGCCGCCTGTTACCGCAATTACTCCCCTTTCACATGTGAGGAGTAAGTATTTCTACTCACCCTTCATCACTGTGGGAGTCTCGTTGCCCCACTGAAATCAGGGAGCCCCCCTTACTGGCAGCACTGCCCACCTGTAGCGCAGAACTGCAAAGGACAGCCGCACAGCATTTTCAAGGATGTTAGTGTTCCCTGCACCGGTGTGGTTTTCAGTTCCTTCTGAGACGGTTTAAGGGTGTGGGTGAGTGGGCTGGGTATGGTAACACCAACATTCCTTCTGCCGTTGGGAGTCTGGATTCGTTGCTCTACTAAGGAATTTCTGGTGTCCCAACTTTCTCCCTCTCATTCTTCCTCATTCTCCGTCCTGCCTCCTCCTCTTCCTCCTTGTCCATTTTCATCTTTCTCCTACACCTTTTCTCTTCTCCCTTCATTTGTATTCATTAAAGTGTACTTATTTTAGGCATGTAGTTTGATGAATTTTGACCTATGTAGCTGTTTGACCTGGGATTCGGGCAAGCTGCTGAAAGCCAGCCCCAAATTGCTGTTGCTACTGGCTGCTGGCAGAAGCTGGGGCTAGCGAATCGCATGAGAAAGCAGCGTATTTGCTGAGGTTCCCCGTCCTCCCAAGTCCACTAGGGGTAACAGGATGGCCCAGATGGGTGCTCCCTCAATGGATTTGTGTTGCAGCTGAAGAATGTTGAACTTGGGGATCCATTGCCTTTATAGAAAGCGGTAAGCAAGCTTGCTCTTTGTTCGGGACAAGACATGACCTCATCTTTGAAGGTTACCAGCTGTAGCCCAGGTTCAAGAGCAGTTGGTCTGGGCCTTGCAGACTTGGCACACTCAGCAAGACATGTAGGAGTGTGAGAGGCCGGAGGAGGACTCTCTCCAACTGTAACCACCACGACAGTCAGGAGCTGGACTCTTTCCACCACGGGAACACTCCCTCATTCAGCTTCTTTGTAGTCGGTACCCCGCCCCCAGGCACAGGTGTCCACTGATTTATGTCGCTGGGTTTCCATGCAAACGGACTGATACGGTCTGCTATTTCGTGCTTGGCTTCCGCCCTTCACTCTGATTTTGAGATTTGTTCTTGTTCTTGCAAGTTAATGCCTTTTATGGGTGATGACTGTTTTTTTGGAGGATATACCACAAATTGTTTACATACTCATCTGTTGATAATCACTTGGGTTGTCTCCATTTTGGGTTATTACTAATGAAGCTGCTATGAACAACTGTGTAGAAGGTTTTCTGTGGACATAGGTTTTCATGTAAATGCATACAGGTGGAATCGCTTGGTCATATCTTCACTATATGTTTAACTTCAGAGAAACTGCTAGGCTGTTTTCCAAAGTGATTGAACCATTTACATTCCCACCAACAATGGATGAGAGTCCCCGTCGCTCCTCATCTTACTGACAGACTGGCTAGGGTTCGCGAAAATTTTAGCCTTTCTAGAGGCTGAATAGTTTGTATCTCACTGTGGGGTTGTGTTTGTTTGTTTGTTTGTTTGCATTTCCCTTTTACTTTATGGTAGTCATGGATGCTTTTTGGTCATCAAGCTAACAGTTTCCTTAAAGCTTCCATCTGTTGTCCGAATCAGACAGCCCACTCCATAGTCCTTGCATTTCTCATTTCCATTGTAACTGCCAGAGTGGTCTACCAGATTTTTGTCTTCAAGAAGAACTTGATTTCAGGTACCCACAAGTGATCGTTTAAGTTACACTTTCCTGCTGCATGCTGTATACTGTTAGTATTATGTTATCTCATGGTAGCAATAGTATTATTACCTTGAACTCCAACATGATTGGATGACCGAAAACAGCATCCTGTCTTTTTTTTTAATCCTCACCCAAGGATATGCCTCACCCAAGGATATGTTTATTGATTTTAGAAAGAGCGGAAGGGGGAGAGAGCGAGAGAGAGAGAAAAATAGAAAGATCTATTGGTTGCTCCCATATGCACCCTAACCAGGGATTGAACCCACAGCCTAGGTATGTGCCCTGACCAGGAATCGAACCTGCAGCCTTTTGGTGTGTAGGATGATGCTCCAGTCAAATGAGCCACTCAGCCAGGGCAAAAATCATTGTTATATGTCTTGGCAGGCAAGCTGGCCTTTCATTTTTCTTCTTACTTTTGTGGACATTTGGTTGTTAGCCTGCATGGATGGAGCTGCAGATATCTGTCATTTGCAGTTGCAGGTATGCTGACCAGACAACTGAATGGCGTTTTATTCAAACACTTATTCTGTATGTCAGGGTGATAAACTTAGCCTCTGGTGATGAATGAAACACAGTTTAGTAGGGTGGGAGATAATGGGCAGAGAATCAGGATTAAGTGGTCAAGTTATGTACGTACAGGGTCGTGTAGAGGAAACAGAACCTCTCACAAGTGAGCAGACGTTTGTCAGGAGAATCAAAGGTGACCCGAGACTTCTTGCTGAGGCAGGCTGTGCTTAAGATGCAGAGTTGAAGTTCATGCTGGACCCCAGGGTGTGAGGCACAGGGGAGCGGCAGGATCAACCCCGCGTAGATGGAAGCATCTAGAGAGCGGCAAGCGCTCGCTCCTTGTGAGAGGTGGGGTTTTCTTGGGCAGGAGCCACTGAAGGGTGTTCAGGGAGTCAGCTTGGTGAAGCTTGTCTTACTGTGTTAGTGTAGAGGAGAAGGAAGAGAGAATGGAGGCCTGAGGACTGGTTATGGGGTTGTAATTAAAGTCTTGACAGGAGATGAAGGCTTGAGCAAAATACAGCTTTGGAAGAGAGGTTGTTTCAGGTTTGGGGAATGTTCGGGGACTGGATTCTAAAAAATTTGGGGGTCAAGGAGGGAGGATGAAGGTCTCAGGACAGCCGGTTCGGGTGACTGGGAGCTGCCTTTGCCTTTTACCTGCATGTGGGAGGAGTATAGGTGGATGTGTGTGTCTCCTTTTAAAAGGTGTCTGCGGACTGTTGGGGTGGAGAGAGGTCTGGTAGGTAAGCGGTCATTTGGAGCTTTCTCATTCTGTGCCTTAGAATGTTAGAAATACTGAGATGAAAATTGAATTTCACTAGATTTATATTTTCATTTCTGAGGACTTAAGATTCAGCAAACTCTTTGGCCTTAGAATAAAACTTTACTCTTATTAAAATACACATTTGTAATTTAGAAACTCAAACTGTGAAAAGGCACACAGTTCAAATCAGTGGTTCCCTCCCCTTTCCCATTCCTGGGCTGTTACCCAGAGTCAATACTTTTACTGCATTAAGCTGTTTCTTTTGAAATTTATCCACGTATTTCAATCTGTTAATATTGTTACTGCTTAATTGTTCACTTTCATGTTGCCTATTGACTTCCCACTAAGGTGAGAATTTAGATTTCTTCTGTCTCTACACACCTCATCTCTTCAGTTCTCTGAATACCACAGTTTCTGCTTCAATTAATAAACCATATTTACATTATGGCTATGCAAATATTTACTCAGGGGCCAGGAGTATACTCAGATTACATTTTCTTCCACATAGAAAACTTTGTTTTGTTTATACTTGCATAATTTTTGTTAAACTTAAAAGTTTGCAGCAGCTTCACCATGTACCTGTCACCGGTGTTTTTACACGGCTTGGTTAACCAGAGCTTTCTTTTTGTCCGCTCGTGGAGCTTAGTCTTCCTGTCCTAGTTACTCCTTAGGGTCTCCGCGCCGCTGCCGCTCAGGGACTTGCCGGATAGCTACTTGGTGTCTTCCTTTTTATGGGTGTGTTCTGCGTGCGTGCGTGCGTGCATGCGTGCGTGTGTGGTTTGTGTTTAGAATGTGGCTTCTAGGAGCCTCCTGAGAAAATCTGTGTGGATAATAGTTTGCATGTATAAAAATGCTGCTTTCGCACTTGACTGACAGTTGGGGTGTAAAATTGTAACGGAAAAATTTTCTTCCTGGACTTTTTAAAGTGTTGCTTTACTGACTGTAAGTGTGTAGTGTTAGAACTCAGGTGCCATTTTGATTTTTGTTCTTTCATATGTGATTTTTTTCCCTTGAACATTTCTGGGATTTTTTATGTATGTCAATATTTTTCTCCTTTTACATTTTCTCTGTTTTCCCTTTTCTCTGGAATTATTGTTAGTCAGATGTTGAATTTTTCTGTTTTGATTCTCTAAGCTTGTTTTAACTAGTTTTTACCCTGTTCTGGGAGAGGTTTTTTTTTTTGTTTGTTTGTTTTTTGTTTTTTGGGGTTTTTTTTTGGATGTATTCTTTTATCTGTTGGATTTTTACAAATGACTAATTTAGCTTTAATTTTAAGAGCATTTGGATTGCTTTTAACAGGGCAGTGTTTTTAATTTTTCTCATACCTCTCTGAGGATAGTAATGACAGGGTTTTAAAAAAGTTTTCTTTTATTCTCTTAATTATCTTTGTTTTTATGTTACCAGTTTTTGTTTGTTTTGATCTCTCAGTCTGAGACTCTGCAGTCTTGGTGATCTTTAGCTCTCTTTTCATATTTAAAAGTGAAAAAGGCTATCTGGTAGTTCCGTGTTTGCAGGGGCCTTTCCAAGTGGAAGTGGGGGCTCCTCGTCAGGCTCATTGGATGCAGAGCTGCTGTTTTGCAGAGGAAGTGTGAATGTCTTTTCTCTGGGACTGTTCAGTTTCACTAGGGAAGGATCTTCAGTTGAAGGGAGAACGATAGGCGTGGGGAGGTGGAGCATGGAAAAAAGTGCATTTCTCCTGGCTGATGGCCTTCTAGAATTAAAGGGAAAAGCAAGGTTAGGTAGTTGAGCGTTTCTGATATTGACTGTTGACTTTTACCTAAAACACATGAGCGCTGTGCTTTACACACACACACACACACACCCCTACACCTACTGTGAAGCTGTCTTAGAGTCCTAAGCTTTTGTCTTTCAGTCTTTGGGCAGAGTAACGCTTCTCTTTTTCGCTGTTTAGTGTTCTAGCCAGTCTTCACCTCCCACCCCCTGCCCTGATCTCTAGCCCACATTCCTGTGTCCTGTTCTCAAGTCCTGAACTTCTCAGAGGCCTGCAGGGCACCCAGATTGGCGCCCCTAGCGGTGTTTCCACCTCGGCACACTGCCTTAGGCGGCTGCTCCAGACTTCCCTGGTCTTTGTGCCATGGAAACATTAGCGTGTTTTTATGCTTTGCAGGAAATTACAGAATTTTAAAACTACGGCAGACTTGCAGTTAATGTGGCTTACACCTATGTAATCTCAATTGAGCAGATACTTTCTATTTGAATGGTGTGAAGTTTTGGATTAGTCGGAGTTGGAGCCCTAATGGACATCTTGATAGCTGTTGACCTTTTCATATACGTGCTATCGTAACCCTTAGTCTTAGAAACTATTTGCAGGCTCGAGTGCGGCATTGTGGTTGTGACAGTTGTGCATTAACTCTTCTAAAGAGTGTGAGTTGCACTGTTGCTGATGGGCCGCTGCAGCTAGATTTCAGTTTTTTAAGATAGTGGTGGTGAAGGAAGTTCCTACTATTCTATTACATTTTCCTCAGATTGAGAGAGGTATGGATTTCTAAGCAGTAAAAGAGACACCTAAAGCATGCAACTTTTTAAAAGGTTTTTTAGCCTACTCGAGAAGCAAATAGGCTTCATTAGGGTTAACACCAGCTACTCTCTTCTAATGGAAAATCAAAATATACCTGAGTAGGTGGTGCAGGGTGTTTTTTTATTTTTTTATTTGTTTTGGTCTCCTAATAAGGAAAAGGGTAGTTAAAGTATTTGAAAAAATATTTGACTTTTTCTTTAAAAAAAATATGGGCAGTTCTTTTAGGAGCAAGTAAGTAATACTATCTCCTTTGCTAGTATCAAGTTATTTTACTTTTGAGAAAAATAAATAGCTGGGATTTTCTTTTTTGTTTCCTAAGTAAAGATGAAAAAATCCCATTTACTTCTTATACTCTCAAACCTTGTTCTGATTCTGATCCTCCTCTTCCACTCTGACCAGTCCTTTTCTTTATTCCCAAAGGCTGGCTTTTTAAAAAATGCCCTTCTCTTGGCTTTGTTTATGGTCTTTGGCCTCTCTCTTTCTACTCCTGGAAAGATTCCAGCCATCCCCTTGTGTGTGAGGAAGCAGAACGTCCATCCTACCAGGCAGGCGTGTCGCCCCCCCCCCCCCGCCCCCCGCCCCACACACACTCGATTGCTGTCGGGAGGTGGGTGTACTGTGGCTGCAGGACGTCGTAGTTTTTCTCTTATGTCACATTGGCCAGCCAGAGTCAAGTAGAAAAGCCAGAGCTTTTTTTTCTCCTACTCCATTCTGTCACATTACCTAGTTGTAGTTAATTATATTTAATCTAAAGAGCCATTATGTTTAAGACACAATTTAGCCTGCTAAATTTGGCTCAGTCATTTGTTTCGTAATGCCATTGCAGTGTTCTTAAGGAGTCAGTTCTAAATGAAGGTGGCTTTTTTGGTGGGGAGAAGGGATTTGGAGGAGAGGAACTTTGCCATGAAAATCAGAGCATCAGAAAAGTGGCACGGGAGAGCCACCTGGGAGGCATGCGTGGTCACTGGTTCTGTTGTGGGCGCCATGCTGTACTTGGAGCTGCAGGATTTGACATTTCAGGTCCTTTCTCCTCCTTTGTATCTTTGGTTTGGGGGTTTGCTGATGGGGGAAGCCTGTGCTTGAGAAGTAGAAGTGTCCCCCGCCTGCCCTCCGGAGGTGTAGTCTGTTGAACTAAGCAGTTGAGGTGCCTGGGGGATTGGTGTGTTAACTCCTGCCTTTTGGGGACTTGAAGATTTCTTGCTGAGCATGTCACTTACCTTCTTTAAGCCTCACTTTTGGTGTAGAGCAGGGATTAGGGTGTGGTTTAGGTGGTCGCTGATTAGGGGCTTCAATAACCTAGAATCGCACAGTGGGAAGAGTGATTTTGTTGCTTAGGTTTTTTATTTTTTAATCTTCTTTGAGCCCTCCGAAAGCAGAAAGCTCGTACTTTGGAGCTAATGTGCAGTGATTCCAGCACCTGCCAGTCTCCCTCTCATGGGGATGCTGGCCGTGGGCTCAGAGCCTTGACCACAGGGGCACATGGCCACACTTAAATGCCTTTGTACGTTTATTTCTGTGTTGCCTTTTCTTTGATGGCAAATGACACTGCTTTTCCATCTTTGATAGATTCTTTCTTTTTCTTTTCTTTTTTACATGCAAGTCGTTTTAAGCGCAAGGGGGTGAATCTAGGAAGCACCTGTGGGGGAGTGGAGACGTGAGAAAGATAGGAAAGGCAAGGAAGCCAGGAAAGAAGGCACCGCGGTGAGCAGTTGAAGCCCAGTTCCCGCGAGGAACTCTGGGAGTCGTGTAGCTCATGTACCTCCCACACTGGGAGTAAAGGGGATGCTGCGGTGTTTGCACCGAGTTCCTCATTGGTCGGCACTTAAAGGTGGATCTTGGAGGTGTCGTTCTTCAGGCGGAGCGACACTGGCAGCCAGAGAGAACGCTGAGGCAAATAATGGTAGGTGTGGACAGTGACCTGTGTGCCCACAGTTTCTGAAGGGGAACCAAAAAACCCCTGAATTTATTATAAAAAATTGTGTATTTATTCTTACATGTTTAAACTTCAGTCACCTTCAAAGTACTCTCCATTTGATGCAGTGCCTATTGAAATGTTTTTTTCACTGCTCCAGTTTTTGAACTTGACAATTTTGATGCCTTTCAGTGTTCCCGCCATTTTTTGTTTCACCTCTTCCATATCGGCAAAATGTTTCCCTTTGAGGATGTTTTTCATCCAGGGGAAACAAACAAAATCGCTTGCTGCAGAACAGGTGAATAGGGAAGGTGGAGCCCAGGGGTCGAGCAGTTTATGGTCAAAAACTGCCGAACACTCAGGGCGGTGTGGGCAGGTGTGCTTCACAATCGCTGGTCCTGAAATGGGCAGATGCATTGAAAGGGTCTTAAAAAAAATTCACTGAAGCTGAAAGCAGCCTCTCACAGCAATGCCAGCTGTTTACACTGTTGCAGATGGGTTCCTAGAACACTCACCTAGTGGGGGAAGCCTGTACCCTAAGGGGCCCACCCTCCAGAAGACAGTTCCAGTTTTTTGGGGGTCCCCCTTGTCTGCTACACTCTCAGACATGCTAAGCGTCTCCCATATCCTCATCGTCTTGATAAACAGCAACCCCATCCTTTGGTGCTCAGGCCAAAAACATTGAAGTCACCCTTGACCCTTCTCTCACATCCCACATTCAAGCCATCGGCACATCTCCTGGGCCCTTCTCAGCTTTCACTGCCACCGTCTGGTCCCACCTCCCATCACCTCACAGCCTCCTAACTTCCTTTACCTCTGACCCAGCTCCCGGAACGATCCGTAGAAAACTGGAATCAGGTCAGGTCCCTTCTCTCCTCAAAGCCTCCCCTTTACTCAGTGTAAAGCCAGAGTCGTCACAGTGTCCCGCAAGGCCCTGCGGTTTGGCCTCCGTCTACCGCGTATGCGCGCTCACCCCGGTACAGTTTTTCTTAGCCTTGTGTGCATCCAGCAGTTCGTCGCCCTTCCTTTCAGATCTACTCATTTGTAGATTAGATTCATCACAGTTTGTATCTCACCTTTACCACCGCAGCCTGGTTGATTTTTGTTTTAATTTTCATACACTAAATTTATGGTGTATAAGTCTTGGTTTTGACAAATGGGTGGTGTGTCCACACAGAACACTTCATTGTCCTAACAGTTTCTCCATGCCACCCCTTTGTCGGCAGACCCCCCACTTCCCAGCCCCTGGCAACCACTGGCCTGGCTTCCTCCATGTGGTTTTGCCTTTATTAGTGTCATGTGAGAAGCTTACAACATGCAGCCTTTTTGGTCTGATTCTTTCACTTAGAAAAAGCATTAAAGTATTCCATGTTGTGTGAATCTTGTGTCTCCAAAGTAAATTTAAGCAACCCCCCCCCCAAAAAAAAAAGAAACTGGATTGATTGAAAGAAAATATTCAACAAAAATGATAAGAGGGGGTACATAGAGATGAGAAACATCTTGGACCCGAGTGACTAAGATTTGGAAATTGTCAGTGGGATAGGAAGACTGTAGGTAAAGGCTTTGTTCTGCCCGGCACCGCTGCCAGTGCTTCGCCGGGAACTCTTAGGGAAGGCAGCTGTCCACTCCCCAGCGTCTGGGACGTGAAATTCTGGGTCTGGCAGTTGCTAGCTCTGATCTCGTGAGGAGGTGGAGGTTCATGGGACATACGGTGTCTTAGGTGCTTCGGGTAGTTCTTTTTAACATTAGCCTCATTCCATTATTGAGAAATAGTTGTCACCCCTGGATTTCAGAGTTGTTAGGAGCAGCTGTTAGGAATGCTTCATTAACCCCGGAGGCCAGGAGTGAGCCAGCCAGGGGGATGAGGTAAGCTTCCCTGCAAGGCTGCAGTTCATCAGCGTTTTTTTTCCCTCCCCCTCCTCCTGTCGGACTTTTCCAGAATGTACGTTAAAGATAGCCGGAGCTGCAGTCAGGCTGCGGCGGTGCCTGGGGGTTACTGGTGGTTCAGCAAGTCTCTGCAGGTCTCTAGCAACTTCTTTGGTTGCTGTAGTCTTTGGACTTCAATTTGCAGAGTCATGTGCTCACGGTGCTCTTCGCAGGGCGTCCCAGAAGCTGATCGTGGTTCAGTTAGGCCATCCTTGTACCTCGTTGGCAATGTGTGTTTGAGGGTCAGCGCGTGTTCGGGAAGCTCCCCTGACAGCAGAAGCTTACAGACACCAGGAAGGGGAAACCAGTGACGTTTGCTTTTATTTTTGAAGCTGGACAGACTTGTAGGAATGAATTCCTTTTAAAATCAAAGTAATGGTTGCTTAAAACCCCTGACCAGGTTGCTGCCTTTTTTTTTTTTTTTTTTAAGTCAGAAGTGGGTTAGTAATTGAGTTGATTTAGGTGATGGACTGTCAATGTGAAATCCAAAAGGAATTTGACGGAGGGCGCAGAATTGCTATGGCTTTCGTTTACATGTGACGGTGGTAATATTTATCTTGCTTTTAACTTTTAGTGATGAACGTTATAACTATTGAAGACTATAAGAGCACATACTGGCCAAAATTGGATGGTGCCATAGATCAGCTTTTGACCCAGAGTCCTGGAGACTATATCCCCATCTCCTACGAACAGATATACAGGTGGGTGCGGGTTTTGTTTGCCGGGGTTGAGGGGTGTGTTGGGGTTCATGGCGGTGTGTATGCGCACAGTATGTAATACACAAGCTGTTTATGTGTCACACACTTGTGGGCTGGAAGTTCGATTTACACTTTCTGCTTCAAAATGGGTGTCCAAATCGAGGTAGAGTTAGTCCCACTCGACTAGACTTCTTCCGCTTCAGCCTTCCCCTCTGCCATACGTGAAGCAGAGGCGATGGCAGTCAGCAAAAGTGGGTGTGTTTAGTCTCCCGGGGAGGCCCTCGCTTCATCTGTTGATGTTCGTTGACACAGACTTCTGCCTCTGGTTGTTTTGTCTCCCCGCTCCTGGTAAGTGGAAGCAGCAAACTGGTGAGGACCTGGGGTGTGAGAATAGCCCAGTCGCAGAAGGAGGAAGTGCCGCCTGAGTTAGTTGTTCCACACGAGATGCACAGAGAGGTTGCAGTGCGGATGTTGGGGGAGTTAGAAACTTTCCCCGTTATCACTCCCTCTTCCTTATTTTGACATTCATTAATGTGAGAGAGACGCTGGTCTTTAAGGAGTTACCCTAGATTCTCAGATTGTTTAGTACTGACAAAATGTGTAATAGAGTAATCAAAAAGATTATTTGTTGCTGCTGGTAATACTTCTCTCATCTGAACACTGGTTGGGCAGGGTAAATTTTTATTTGGAGTTGTGATTGGTCACTGTGTTTAGGCCTGAGTTGATTATTTATCTGACCAGTGGCTGTGTATCCAGAGTATGCTTTAACTCTAGGCTGAATTGAGTGCTTCATCATTAACTTGGTTTTTCTGTGTTCTCCCCCCAACAGTTGTGTGTATAAATGTGTATGCCAGCAGCACTCGGAACAGATGTACAGTGATCTGATTAAAAAGATTACTAATCACTTAGAGAGAGTCTCAAAGGAGCTGCAGGTAAAGAACTGATGGGTGGCTTTTGCTTCCTTGGGATTTTCTGACTGGTTGAAATTAGCCTGTGTAGTATATCTTTGGAAGCTTGTTAATTTGAGTATGATATAAATTTATAAATATTTTCTAGGTGGATAGTGACCAAATCAGCTAATCTTTGTAATAAATTATTATAAAATTTTGACATAAATTGTGGACATTTTCATACTGCCTATATTTCAGACTTTAACTGATTCATTTATTACTATGTGAATATTTTATTTAAAACCTCATTTTTTTTCTGTTAACTTTAGTATTTGGTGGCATTTGTAATATGAGCATGTATATGTTGATTTTTTTCCTGGGACTTTTAAAAAATTGTCTTTGAAGAGCAGTTTACTTACCAGTTCCTAAAAGTTGCTACTGCAAACAGCTGAAGTCGGCATTTTGTTGATAAGCCCCCTGCAGGTGAGTGCCGTCCTGGCTGTGCAGTCCGGGGAAAGGGGGAGAAAATACTCTGTTCAGGGAAGCACGCGGCCTCTCCATCCGCGCAGCGCCCCTCCCCGCCCCAGTAAAGTTTCCAGCGCTTGAAGGTCAGGTGCTATTTTTACGCCAGGGCCAGATCACGTTTGAGTTCCGGTGTGGAGGTAGCATTTGAACGGAAGAGTCCCTCAGCACGAGATTACCAGGGTCCGCAGCACAGCTGGGAGTGCTCCCGGCTGTTCGGAAATGCCCCGTTTCTAGCGGGCACTGGGGAGTGTTCGGGGCTTGGACGTCGTTCCTCACTCACTGTGTGCCCAGGTTTCTTAGTCTTATTTACTCTGAACTGTTGTTGCACTAAGTAGATTTAAAAAAAAAATTCCAGAGTATTGTTTATCGTAGCCAGATAGATACTTTTCCTGTTGTTAGTGTAAAATGTTTTCTTCATCTTTTTGCCACTAATACAAAGTCTGTGCTCATTTAACTGTGTTTGATGCCTAGGCATTGTGTGTAAATTGTAGATGAGACCCAAGACCTGTGCGCTAAGGCTCCGAATGATTTACTTACTAATCTTTTTTTTTTATTTTAAATAATTTAAAGTAGAAAATTACAGTTGACATACAGTATTATGTTAGTTTCCGGTGTACTCCCCAGTGATTAGACATTATATAACTTAACAAAGCGGTCACCCCACTATATCTAGTACCCCTCTGACACCATACTTAGTTATTAAGGTGTTACTGTGACAGTTATTACGGGATCACTGACTGTGTTTCCTGTGCTGTACGTCACATCTGCATGACTGTCCTGCAGCTACCAATTTGTGCTTCTCATCCCCTCGCTTTCCTCACCCACACCCCCAACTCCCCTCCCATCTGGCAGTGGTCACAGTGTCCTCCGTATCTATGAGTCTCTGTTCTGCTTATTTTGTTTTTTTAGTCTGTAGGTATTGCTATCTTGGCTTTTTGTTTGTTTCTATTTTTATAAGATATCTTTTTCCATTTCTTTACTTTCAGTCTGTATGTACCTTTTGACCTGAAGTGAGTCTCTTGTATACATTTAAAAAGCAAGCCCTGGCTGATGTAGCTCAGTGGATTGAGCGCGGGCCTATGAACTAAAGGATCGTGGTTCGATTCCCAGTCAGGGCACATGCCTGGGTTGCAGGACAGTTCCCAGCAGGGGACGCATGAGAGGCAACCATACATTGATATTTCTCTCCCTTCCTCCTTCCCTTCCTCTCTAAAGGATAAATAAATAAATCTTTAAAAAGCAAAACACTGTTACACTGTCTCACTCAGTTCAGGGTGTAAAGAGACTTGACATCCTTGTTGTGGAGTCTGTGTGGTTTCCTTTCCCGTCTCTGAACAGGTCTGGGAGGCACAGGGAGTCCTCACCAAGGTGACCCAAAGAGGACCACACCAAGACACTCCGTAAATGAAATGCCAAGAGTAAAGACAAAGAGAACTTAAAAGCAGCAAGAGAAAAAGCAGTTATATGCAAGGGAGCTCCCCTAAGACTGTCAGATGATTTTCCACAGAAACTTTGCAGGCCAGAGGGGATTCACAAGAAATATTCAAAGTGATGAAAAAAGCAAGGACTGCAACCAAGGTTACTCTACCCAGCAAAGCTATCATTTAGAATCGAAGGACAGGTAAAGAGCTTCCCAGCCAAGAAGAAGCTAAAGGAGTTCATCACCACCAAAAGAGTATGACAAGAAACGTTAAAGGGTCTTTTTTAAGGAAAAAAAGATAAATGTGTATAATAAAATGGTAATAAATATATATCTATCAACAATTGCTTTAAATGCAAATGGAGCAAATGCTCCAATAAAAAGACATATGGAGGCTGAATGTATAACAAATCAAGACCCTTACACATGTTGCCTTTTCATCTTCCTGTGTTCTCTCTCTTGGTTTCTCTGGCGAGTGCTTCTGTCCTTTCTTCCCTCTCTGTAGGGGGGGCACTCTGCCTGTCTGTTAGGGTTTGCCCAGCATTTAACTTCATTATTCCCTATGGACTCAATTAATCACTTTCTCTTCTTTGCTTCTCTGTCACTCTATTTGTGATGTAGTCCTTAGTTTAGCACAGTAAGTATTTGAATTGATGGTATTTAGACCATCTTGTTTTACCCCACTACCATTTTGGATGATTGAATTTGATGAACATAATTGACATCCTTTATTCTTAAAACTGTCTTAAATGACACTTCCACATTTTGATTATTTTTGTGTACGTCTGAATTTGGAATTCATTGGAGCAGTTGTGAGACATTTTCTCCCTAAGTAGTGTTGATAAGTTTATTGTGTATGTTAATTCATTGTATCTAGTTGAGAGGATATTTCTACTTTTACCAAACAGGAAACCATTAGTAAACTTTCTTTGACTTTGGTTTGGAACTTAATGCTGTGTTGTATTACCTCCGATAAGCAGCGTTCAACCAGATTTGGTTCCCAGGCCGGGACAGCAACACTGGAGTGTTAGGGACAGTACCGGTAACAATACTGCCTGAGCTCAGGGTTCAGAGGAGGAGGCTGCAAAGGCAGGGGGAAAAGGAAAATGTTGCAGTGTTTGTTAAAGTATTTTGATGTCTTTTAAGCTGAGTACATCTTGAGTTAAATATAATTTGACTCTAAACCCAGTTAATGATGGGAATTAATGGAAAATACACCGTAATTGGTAATGTTACCTAACTCTGACTCAGTCCTCAGAGACACTGCCAAATTGCCAGCAGACTGAGCCGGATTCTCTGGAGGGCGAAAGTCAGAGCGGGGGCTGCTGTGCTATTTGTGTTTTGTCCGGTGGGTGGCAGCATAACTCAGCTCGTCTTGTTACCTGGTCAGTTGGAAGTTTCTGTTTTTTTAAAGGCTCTTGTATCTGTACCTGTTGAACTACACAGCATTGAAAAAAGAAAGCTTTCATTCCCCCAAATATGGTATTTACTCCTTGCTAGAGTGAGGGAGATTCTAGGTAATAAGAAAGTTGCCTGTTACCCTTTTTACATATATTTCACATAAAATAAATATTGTTGCCAACTGGTAAGCAACTCTTCACATGTGTATTCTTCTGAAATGTTTTCTTCGTAAGTTACTTGGAGAGCTGTTTGTTAATCCATGCTAGAATGTAAAGCAGATGCTGTAGCAGAGTTGTTCTTGGCTCAGAGAATTTGCGAGGGAGGCGCCCTGTACGGTCACCGTCACCCACTGACGGTAGGACGGAGTTTTCTCCCCACAGGGCTTAACGTGATGCCGGGTCCCAGAGGGAGATCAGTGAAAGCACCCACTCGCTGACGGAAGCACGTTAGTTTTACAGCTGAGATTCCTAGAACCGTCTTCCTTGCTCAGGTCAGACGGCTTCCTGAACTCGGAGACTGGGGTCAGTGGTGAGCAGGAGGGTCAGATCACTTCAGCAGAGAACAGTTATTTGCAGCAGTGTATTGTCACGGTGAACACGGTGTGGTTAGAAGTTGCACTCTTTTAAAGTAAACTTTGTTTTGAGATGGTTATGTCCTTAAATTGGAAAAGGTAAGGAAAAAGGTTACTTTAAAAAATAAGCAAATAGGGTTCAGTGGTAGTTTTTGCCAAGCGTTTGAGAGAGGAGGTGTGTGGGAAGGTGCGAAGTCATCCTGGTCCTGACCTCTGGATGTTTCCTGTGTTGAGGACTCATCCTTGGACCTTTTGTGACTGCTCCGTGTCACCTGGCTGGTGGGTTTAAGACCCGGGATTAGAACCTAGATTTATCTCATTATCATGCGGATCAGCTAAAGGAATCCAGGATCACAGAGGCTAGACTTTCCATGCAGGTTGCCGTTGAAGACAATGAGGAAAGTCTTATTTTAGAAATAAATGAGGAAGAAACGTCCATATCGTAGCAGTAGTAATCATAGTAGCAGTTAACTTTGGGAGTTAATGCCCCTAAGAGAAATGTCTCCTGGGCTCACTTTCACTTCTTTATTGCTACTTTGGTTGAGAAACTCGTTACAATTTATAACAGGAGCATCTAATGTGTTTATTGCAGCTGAAGGCTCCCGTGGTTCGTTTGTTTACCTTCTGCACAACTTACTGGTGCGGATGGCCTGCTGTGGAGGCCTGCACGCAGCAGGAGTGAGAGCGCAGTGCCAGACGTGTTTGGGGGGCTCCCGTTTTAGGTGCCTCTTTGTCAGCCTCGGGCGGGGTCGCTGCTACCTCTGGAGCCTTGACCCCTCTGTCTGCTGGCAGTATGGTGATTGCTGTGGAAGGTCATGGAATAAGCTAGTTAGACTAAAAGCACATTGCACACCTGTTTGCTTTTGCTAAAGTTAGTTGTGTAGAGATAGATTTCTTAAAAAGGAATTTCTGGTTTGATTCAGAAAGTAATCTTAAGGATCCTTGAGAGCGAATCCAGGTCCATTTGTATGGTGTCCAAAATGCCAAAATCATACCTGGTAATATAGGAATAAATATTAAAAGATTTAAATTAAAATTTGAGAATTTTTAGCATTTGCATTTGACTTAAAAAAAACAACAACAACAAAAAAAACCTTCCATTTGTCTGCTGAAATTCTCCTGTTGTCTACCTTCTGTACCGGGTCATTCCATGTATTAACCGCAGTCATTTTAAAGTCTGCGTGACAGTCCCTGTTTGTGGGCATCTTTGCATCTGGGACTGTTAGCTCTCTTTTTAAAGTATCTTACTTAGTTTTTGAGGGGGGGGAAGGAGGGAGATAGAGAGGGAGAGAAACGTAGGTCAGTCCTCTCACACACCCCTCTGCCCCCCTGCTGGGGACTGGCCGCAACCTAGACGTGTGCCCTGCCTGGGAAGTGAGCCTGTGACTGTCTAGTTGGTGGGCTGGTGCTCAGTCCACTGAGCCGCACCAGCCTGGGCTGACTCTTTAACTCATGATGATGGGTTATATTTTCTTTTTAGTGATTCTTAATTTTTGGTTAAATGCTGAATGTTGTGTATAAACACAGCAGTAGGGACGGACATGAACAATACTTACGCCTAGAAATAGGCATGCCTCTCCTCCGTCAGGCTGCTGGTGTGAAGGGCCGAGTCCTCCTCATCCGTACCTGGTTGAGCTGGGTTTGAGTTTCGAGGTGACTGCAGCCTTCGTTGTTACTGCAGCTCTAGTAGTGGACTGTGGCTGCCCAGTTCCGGGGGTGAATCGGGAGGGTGTTTGCCGCTCCTCCTGCTCTCTCCTCGGCTCTCAGCTGGCTCTGCTTCCCTGAGGGGCCTTCTTTGCACTCTCGCCCTCCTCAGCAGTGAGTGGCTGGCTGGCTGGCTGGCTGGCTACTTGTTAGGTGGTGCCCGGTGTGGGAGGTGAGGGGCAGATCCTGGGCTTTGGTTTGGTTCGGTTCTCCTGCTCCTGCCTCAGCCATAGGAATAGTCTGTGAGTCTGAGGCCTTGGAGGGCGGCTTTGTCAGGGTCCCCATGCCCCACGTCCCCACCCCAGTTGCAGATAGCCTTTTCCTCCTCAGTTCCAGGTCTAGAGCAGGGGTTGGTCAACTGTTTCCAGCAGGAGTCAGAGTCAGTATCCTTACGGGGTCTCGTGGTCTCGGTTGCAGCTTCTTCAGCTCAGCTGTTGCAGATGAAAGCAGCCAGAGACAATTTGTAAGTGATGGGTTTGACTGTTGCAACAAATGCATATTTGTGAAAACATGTGCTTGTCCTCCCGTGTCCAGAGCTCAGGAGGGCTTCCTGCTTTCCCCGCACCTGCCCTCTTGTCCCCTGCACTCTGTGGCAACCTTGCGTCCAACTTAAAAGAAGCGACTTGGGACTGAGCAGGCTTCCTGTGCTCCCCTTGGCAGCAGTGTGCTCTTGATTTGCGGCAGTGAGGAACCTGGGCGTGAGCGGATTTTCTGCCCCCTCCGGTGGTAACCTACCTTTGCTGGGGACAGGTGGGCTGGGGGGTTCACGCCAGCGGTAGAGTTTTTGCATCACTTCACAGAAGGGTCACCAGGGTGCAGGTGGGTCTCTTACCTCTTCCCTTCAGCAGATGACTTTTGCTTTGTACCACGTGGGGTCCAGAGTTCAGGCAGCTTTGCTCATGGCTTCCATTGGCAGCTGATCACCACTGCCTGCTCCCTCCTGGAGCTCACAGAGCATGCCAGGCTTCTGCAGGGACTCCGGCCACGTCCTCAGACCGGGGCACCTCCCTTTCACGGCCATCACCCTTCTCTCAAAGACCCAGCGGAAGCCGTGGAAAAGAGCTGGCAGCTGGGTGGGCACTGCCCTTGTGCGCGGCGCTCAGGGATTCTGTGCTGTTTGTTCATACTCGGCCTGTAAGGATTCATTACGGCGCGGTTTTCTCACCAGCTTTTACGGATGTCCTCCCCAGAGGAGAAGCAGTTCGTGTGTTCTTTCTTTCCTTAGGGGAAAGAAAAGAACTCTTTGGAATTCACTTCATCTAGCTGGACATTGCGTGTGTAAAATGCCAAGACCTCGGGTCTCTTGTAGGCTCAAAAACTAGATTACGTGGGTTAACCGGCCTTTTTTTTTTTTAAATAGGTGTGGGACTGATGTTCTTTCATGAATTTCTGCATTCTTAGTGCAGGGGGAACTTCACTGTTCCATTTTAATAACCTTATAATTACTGAATTTGGAACAGTCAAGAAATTACTAAATTTAAAGGAAAAAAGCACTTATAGTCTCAATACTAATGTTAAAGTGTTAGCGTGTCATATTTTTTACTGATTTCGGTATAGTCAGCAGCTAAATTGTCGCTGTTGTCATGCAGCACATGCCTCGTGTTGCGTGGTAATTGCTGCTCAGCCTTTTCTTGAATCTCTAGACTTCTTCCCATAGAGCTCCTCTTGCCTTTGAAGTGGTCTACGGTAGACATTTCTACACGCTTAACAGCTGCCTGGGCAGCTGTTTGAAGAATCCCCTGAAGTTTCATTAAAAACATACCCTTCTGGAGAGTTTCTGAGTCAGGACTTTGGAGTGGGGCCAAGGAACTGGTATCACTTACGCGTTCCTGAGGTGACTCGGACGGAGAGCAGCGTTGTTTCCGACTCACCGGGCTGGGGAGGAACCGTGGAGCCTGAAGCTGATCTTCCTCTTAAGCAAGGAGCGGTGTTATCTCATGTTTAAATGTAAGATCGCGCTGTTGCCGAAGCCGCCGACCGTGTTGCGCCACGGAGGTGCTAATCTGGGTTAGGGGTGCCCAGGCAAACCTGGGGGATGCGAAGAGCAAAGCCCGGTTTCCGTATCTAATGAAGAGGGACTGGTGAAGTGGACAGTGGCGTGTCCAGACAGTTACTGTGTCGCAGAAATACCTGGGAGGTGTTGATGATGTAAAGCGGAGTGATAAAAACATACAAAATAGTGGGATTCCGTATTTATTAAATCCACAGACACAAGAACGGAAGAAAATGTTAATGGTAGTTACCTACCAGTGTTGGTGGTGCTTATTTTTCTGTAATCACATTTTTAATTTTTAAAAATTTTAGTGAACGTGCATTTCTTCGGTAAAGATAGATGTGAGTGCCCTTGTAATGTTTATTAGTTCTTTCCACTCTTTTTTCTTTCCTGTTTCATTTTCACATGGAAAAGTCATCATTTTATTTAAAGAATACAAGAATGTTTTTGTAGACATAAAACACAAATTCTTAACTTTTAATATTTCATTTTGGTGGGATGGCGATGGGGCAGGCGTAGGTAGAGGAAGAGGGATATAAATATGAAATTGTGGAACTTGTTTGCATTTTACATCTGCAGTATCCAGTTTGGTAGCCTCTAGCCATATGTAATTATTAAAATTAAAGTGAAGTAAAAAGTCAGTTTTATTAAGTACATTTCAAGTGTTCAGTAACATACGTGGCTAGTGGCTACCATATTGGCCATTTCCATCATCACAGAAAGTTCTATTGGGCAGACTGGCCTAGCTTATGGTATATTTGTCTAATGGGTAGTAAAATGATTTAAACAAATCATGCTATTCTGAAGTTAATATGCATGTAATTAGAGTAACTGACCAAACTTCCTTATCTAGTTTTTGAAGTTGAGGATAACAAGCTTTGTTCTTCTCCCCCCCCTCCCTGGAAGCCTCGATGCAAGTCCAGGCAAGTCGCAGATCCGACCCTTCCTCTCTTGCCTCGAGGCATTTCTCACAACTTACCCACTGAGTGATGTCTAGCAGGTTGGGTCTTCCAGACTAGGTTGCCAACATTATTTTGTTTTTATTTAGTGATACATAAGGTTATTAGTTCTACCATTTTAACTTTAAAATTTTATCTTAAAACTGTCTACAAAATGACATTTGTAGGAAGTCATTGATTGCAGCATTGTTTGTGGTAACAAAAGATTAACAACAAGTAATCAAAATGCATCCTGATTACATAGTGCATTCAGATATTGTACAGTGCTTACAAGCATATATTGGGTTGGCCAAAAAGTTCATTTAGGTTTTTCTGTACAGTGGCTCTACTAGTGCTTAGTTGTCATTTGAAACAATTTTGTTCGATTGTATTGTGACAGCTGTCATATCAGTGCACATTTTTTAAAAAAACTTGTCAAAATTGGTGAATTTTTGTGCAGCCATTTTACTATTGAAGATGGAAGAAGATACACAACATTTTCAGCATATTATGCTTTATTATTTCAAGAAAGGTAAGAAAGCAACTGAAATGCAAAAAAAGATTTGTGCAATGTATGGAGAAGCTGCTGTGACTGATCGGACATGTCAAAAGTGGTTTGCAAGTGTCTTGGCCCCAGTGACATTTTGGCCGAGCAGTTGTTTGCTCTGGGGCTCCCTTGTGTGTCGGGAGATGTGCAGCAGCACCCCTGGCCTCCGTGACGCAGCCGACATTCAAAATACCCACACCAATAAAGTTGTTGGTGAAAATGAAAAGTGTGTCTTTTATTTTATGGAAGAAACTAAATGGACCTTTTGGCCAGCCCAGTATTTCTATTTTATCTTACTTTGTTTTGTTTATTTCTCTTCAGAGAGAGGGGAAGGGAGGGAGAAAGAGAGGGAGAAGCATTGATGGCAGAGGGAAACATCCATCGACTGCTCTCCTACATGCCCCGACCGAACCCGCAACGTGGGCAACATGGGCCTGTGCCCCGAGTGGAATCGAACCAGTGACCTTTGGCGTTGCAGGCCAGCGCCCAACCAAGTGAGCCACCGCAGTCAGGACAAGAGTAGAATTCTTCAGTTATGGTTTGGGGACCTCTGAGGGTCCCTGAAATTCCTTCAGGGGGCTACAAGATCAGAACTGTGTTTCTAATACTGCTTAGAATGTCATTTGCCCGTTTTACTCTGTTGGTGTTTGCTGTGATGGTACAATAGTGTCAGTGAGTTGAAGCTGCTGGACTCTTCACTGCCTCACACTCGCAGCAGAAAACAGAAGCAGAAACAAGCCCGCTTTCACTTAAGAGTGCCCTAGTTGAGGCAGTGGGAATACTCGTGTTAAATGGTGACTTTGAGTGTACTTGAGGAATAATACCCTGTGGCGATCAAGAGGGAAGCTGTGTCCCACAGCCCAGGAATGCGTCTGAGAAGCAGCTCTGGAGTGGTTATATAAGTTTTGAGCTAAACTAGCTGTGCCCCTCCCCCCCCACACACATAGAACACTATTTTTATTTGAAAGAATGACTAACTGACAAGCTATGGTTATTTAGGCTTTGGCATTTTGACAGACATTTTCTCAAAGATGAATTAAGTAAGTCTGTCACTTCCAGGAAAACAGCTGACGGTGCTTGTTGCCAGTGATAGCGTTTGAGGTTTGAAGTGAAAATTAGAATTATGGAAAACCTGAGTCTACCTTCATGACCTCTATGGATTCTCAGTGCCTAACTAAAAAGACTCTTCTGATTAGATAGGTGATATTAGCAAGTGAAATTTGTTTGATGTTGTATAGTGAAATATGTCAACATTTGGAAGATCTACATAATTCAGTAAGTTTGTGTTTCCAAATGTTCACGATGTTTAAGAATGTATGAGTTAAAGGTCCATTCAGAGTAGAAGATAGACCAGTAGGTTTCAATTGCTAGAGAACAAAGAGTTCATTGATAGTGTCTGATTTTATATTGCAGCTAATCTGTAAGAAACTGCCACTTGTTAAGTTTCAAAGAATGTTCACAATTAGAAAAGGCTATGAAAGTATGCCTTCTTGCCCTGGCTGGTGTAGCTCAGTGGATTGAGCGCAGGCTGCGAACCAAAGGGTCGCTGGTTTGATTCTCAGTCAGGACACATGGCTGGGTTGTAGGTCAGGTCCCCAGTTGCTGCAGGGAGCATGAGAGGCAACCACATATTGATGTTTCTCTCCCTCTCTCCTTTCCTTCCTCTCTCTAAAAATAAATATATAAAATATTAAAGACCAAAAAAACCCTTTTAGGAATCTTTGATTATTTTAAGAGTGTAAAGGATTCCTGAGGTCAAAATGAGAACCACCATAATAAAACAGTTTCCAAGATACATTTTTAGATCAATTGCAGAATCAGTGTGTGATTGTATATTGACAATCATACAATCATTTATGTGAAATGATCATACAAGCGTTTATGTGAAAAAGAAAGGGTTATATGGGATACTTATTTTTTGTATATACGTAACATTTTTTTGGAAGGTGTCTTAAGTATTGGTTCAGTGAGGGAGGAATGAAAGGTAAACTCTAAACCATTTTGAACTAATTTGAATTTTAAGCCAAATGAATACATTAGTCATTTTTTTAAAAAGAAATTAAAACATTCCCCCTCCCAGCCATATTGTAAATTTCAGGGAATCAAGGTCTATTATGAAAAGTCGGAGCAAGTTTGGAGTAACAGTTAATTTTCTGGCAGCTTTTTCGTGTTTGAGAAGAACATGAAGCTTGTTTGTCTTAGCAGTAAAAAATTTCCCTTAATGTCCAAGCCAAATATATTAATGTTGAAATGATGTAAATCAAATAGGTAGCAGTTTCCCCAGTGGGGCCCAGAGTACACTGAATTTAAGTTTTAAGGATGAACAATTTGATTAGTTTTTAAAAATATTTTTTCTAGGTTCCTAGTAAAGAGATTGGATTTATTTTAGAAGATTGTTATAAATCCTTATAGCCCTATCATTTATAGCCCTGTCATTTAAAAAGGTTTTGAATAAGTGCTGCATGAAATGTGGAAATAAAAAACTGAATGTTCTGACACTTGATTTAGTAGAAAAAGTAGTTTTTATTACCCATAACCTTTGAAGTTTTGTGAATTCTCGAAAAGAATAACTAAGGAATTCAATTTTATTTATTCTGTCTGCTACTGAGTATGCCTTTTAATCAATGTTCATTCTTTTAACTTTGAGATAAACAGTGTCCTTTTATGAAAAGGGAAAATTATTTTAATGCAAAACCTCTTCAGATTTTTTTCATATACTTCTAAAATTTATTTCTTTGAATACTGAAATATCATTTCTGGAGTCTTTGAAGCTCTTTAGAGAAAGATATCACATGTGTTTCTGTTCATTAGTTATAAAGTTTGGTCATAATGTGGAACCATTTCCCCCATCTTCTTTAGTTGATAAGGAATGCTTTTAATAACGTTAATGGGTTTTTATGAAGTATTAGGCAAATGAGTAGTTAGTTCAGAAAGTTTACTTACTGGTTGCATAGGCATGTATCATATTTGACATTTTTCAAAGCACTTACCGTTTTCTTTGAATCTAAGCACATCTTAGAAATAGCACATTGGTATTTTTCCTGTTTTATATGTGTGGAAATTGAAATTCAGAGGCCTAAATGAATTGCATGATGTCATACAGCCTTGTTAAATGGTGAAGTAATTTAGATTTAAACAAAGCTAGGTTCGAGTTAGATTTCACCAAGTTTACGTTGGAGAAAGACTGTCCTTGGAAGACATGCCTTTATGTGTAGCCGCTGTCTGCCCAGCTCTGCCTTCAGCACTGGAGATGGGAAGGGGAGGAGATGGGATGGAGATGGCAAGGCCTAGGGCTTGCCCTGCAGGGACCTAAGCTTAGCGACAGAGACCACCCAGCGGGAGGAGTGAGCGAGTGTGATGGCGAAGGGTCATGTAGCCCAGGTGTTTGTGAGGCAGTGGCAGATCTTGAAGCATAAACAGAAGTTAGCCAGGTGAATCTGGTTGGGGGTGGTGGTAAAGACATTCCGGTAGAGAATGCGGTCAAGGGAGCCTGAAACAGCACCCTGGTGCTGGTCGGTAACTGCTGGCCATTCCCTATGTTGGCCTAGCTGGGCTGCGCATGAGAAAGAGCAGGATAGGGATGCGGAGAGGTACACAGTGTGCCCTGCATTGGAAATTCGAGCTTTTTCTGAAGGCTTTGGGGTGCTAAGAAAGGAATGTGAATAGACAGAAGGATTCGGACTGACCAAGATTTATTAGCTGTGAAACTGAAGTCAGGTGACTAAACGTTCTGAGCCCCGGCGGTTTCATATGCAAAGTGGAAAGAACACTCGGTGTGCAGGCAGCTGCTGTGCACCAGGCCTGTAAGTACAGAGTAGTGGAAGCTGAGTTAGACGTGAGGAGTTCACTGTACGTATTCTGAGCTTGTAAGCGGAGCCATTTGCACTCTAGACTGTGACGGCAGGTCTTTAAAGCGGGTTTCCCAGAATGACCACGTGTGTGTTCTTGCCCGCAGGCCAGCCCTCCAGACCTCTATATTGAAAGGTTTAATATAGCTCTTGGACAATACATGGGAGCACTGCAGAGCATTGTGCCTCTTTTCATATATATGGTAAGTCAGAGCTCGGGTTATCAGCTGGAGCACGGAGAGCATGTTCTGTTGCCTTTTAATGCTGTGCATTATGGTAGAAGTGGAAATTAACCTGTTTGGGGAATGCTTGATAGTGTTGACATAGAATTGTTTACCCTTTTCTGTATTAAAATTACATAAATAACATTGCTGTGTAGACAGGCATTAATATCAGCAATCACCTAATTAGCATTTATTTTGTTTCTGCCATATGGAAAATAAAGGTGTATAAGAAGGATTTTTTTGTCCTCCGAAAAGAGAATTAAGACAAGTATCTAAAAACATGAAGTATGATAAATGCCAAGAAAGTAATTTAGTAAAAAAGAACAATAAAATTTGCTTCCATTCTGCTGATCCCCTTCATTTGGAGAGTGGTGCCTTGAGTGGAATTGTGGTCTGTTGACTTCGTTGATGAGCCCCTCCCCCTTAAATACATAAAGCCGTTCAGGGTCCTGTTAGGCTAGGCAGGGCTCTTTGTCCCAGGGCAGGGAAATCGTTAGCCCAGCTCCTCTTGGTACATCGGGTGGGGAATGGGGTGTGTAGGCTGCCCCTGTAATCTATAGCATGGCCATGGCTGCGTGTTTTATACCAGTCTTCAAAATGATTTATTTATTCTCTATAGATATATTTTACTGAAAAAACAAAACAACTACTAGGAAAAAAAAAACACTGGGAGGCATTTCTGTGATCAGCAGGGGACTGTTGTTTAAGTAATTTATGAAAGATACAGTTGAAAAGGTGCAGTAAAAATAATGATACATCTGTTATTTCAGAGAAAAGTCTTACCCAGGAGACATGAGGTGAAAAAACAACATACAAAGCAGTGTGAAACATTGCTCCATTAGAGAGTGTTTTCTTTTTTAAATTTTCTTTTTGTATTTTCTTCCATTTTAGGGAATAAAGCGTGTTCATATATGTGCAGGCTACATTTTAGAAAGAATATACGAAAGTTTTCCCAGTGTCGAATGGGACCTTTGGGGGTGGGACAGAGAGTCTGCTGAGGACATTTCTTTTTATTGTATACCCTCTGCATGGTTTTAATTTTTAACCATGCACATGTTATATTTGTAATTTTTTAAAGAGGAAAAAGACTCATGTTAGGAATTAAAAATGAGCAACTTGTTAACATTCCTCCTTGTGTTTTCCATTCCTATACATTGATGTAATATTTAAACATGAACAAATTCAATCTTTTTTTTAAAGATTTTTTAATTTACTTATTTTTAGAGAGGGAAGGGCGGGAGATAGAGAGGGAGAGAAGCATCAATGTCTGGTTGCCTCTCAAGCGCCCCCTACTGGCGACCTGGCCTGCAACCCAGGCATGTGCCCTCACTGGGAATCAAACCAGCGACCCTTTAGTTCACAGGCTGGCACTCAGTCCCCTGAGCCACACCAGCCAGTGCAAATTCAGTCTTTTTTGACTTGCCAGCTATTCTAATCAGGATGCTTCTGGCTACCAGAAACAAAAGCTGATTCAGTGGTTTAAGTAAATAAGGGAAAGAATTAGCTCTTGTAATAAAATCCAGACATAAGGCAGTCTGCAGGGTTGGCTGAATCTGAGGCTTAACAGTGTCACCAAGGACACAGGTTCTTTTTTTCTCTTGGCTGTACACAGCATCTGTTTCATCTTGCTCTTCTCAGGGTGGTAAGAAGACTGTCAGATACTTGACACTCAGGCCTAGGTTTCTCTTGGCCTTACTGGGCCACCTTGGGTCACGTGTCTGCCTTTGAACCAGAGATGGTTCAGAGATGGTCATCTCTAAGGAGCGCCATAAGCAGAAAGACTCAGACTAAGCCTTGCAGTGGAATGGTAGTTGGGAGTCAACTAATGCATGTTTGCGACCTGCTTTCAGCCTAAGTCACTGATAAATGGGGGCCTTTCACTAGTGATTCCCAGTGTTGCTTTTTAGATAATAAAGTATTTTTAAATGGCATAGTAAGTGCCTGTCACATAGTGTGGTTCCATGTGTCTGTGCATCCCTGTCTAGGACATGTCAGATATCTTTCTGGGTTGTTTTGGAGGTGCATGGGTCATAGCATTTTATCTTTATGTGCTTTTAACCCCCTGCCAGAAAGACATATAAATAGGACATGGCTTTTTTTTGTTTGATATTGTTTTTTTAAAATGTCTTAATTCATGTCTCTATGAGTTGTTTTCTAAAATAATTAATTTTTGTAGTGTTTCAGTTTATTAATCATTTTTCCTAATTAATGCACTGGGAGTAATTTATTTTCTTTTTCAGAATAAGTTTTACATCGAAACCAAGCTTAACAGAGACTTAAAAGATGACCTTATAAAGCTGTTTACGGAACATGTTGCAGAAAAGCACATTTACAGCCTAATGCGTAAGTAATTGAGCTTACGGGGGTGAGATGGCACCAGCAGTGATACACGTGTTCTCTCGCTCAGAGGGCGCTGGCACATAAACCGCAGTGTCGACATCTTCTGAATCACACAGCAAAGTGTTGAAGCCCAGTTCAATAGGAAGAGGCACGAGGAATTGGAAATGAGACCTGAGGGTCCCCCAGTGGGCTGGGGGCTGCTGAGCCGCGTCATTGGATGGTGCCTTCATGTCTGGCATGAAACCTGCCTTTTTCACCCCTCCTGGCAGTGGGAACAGTGGGGGAAATACTAGTGAGGGGTTCACGCCTAACTTTGTTAGTGGTGACTCTGGAAGGAGAGCATGCTTGTCTTTGAAGTGGCAGCGCGGAACCCTCTGATTCTCTCTTCAGTGCAAACACCTTTCTCTCCGGCTCTGGCGCGTACCAGCTGTGTTGTAGGCAGGTCCTTAGGCTCTGGTCCTGCATTTCCTCTCCTGCGAACTGGGACGTATAGAATGTTCAACGTGGTCGTGTAGGTTATTGAGCAAGCAGCTGTCGCATTCAGTTTTTCCTTTCCTCCTGTACCCAGGCGCCCTGCCCCTGACAGCAGGTGGCATCTTGTACCTTTCCTAAAGGAATCCACCTCTCTGGATGGAGTTTGGGGGTCCCCGACAAGCTAAGGGGTCCGCATTCTTCAAAAGCTCACGCTGCGTGCAGTGTGTCATCAAATCATGTTTTAGAATTTAGCCCATTCTGGATTTGCGGTAGTATTTTGTTTTTCTAATAGTCAGCTTCTACCACAGTGGACTTTTACCACAATTTACAAGAGAATTGTTGTAAGCTTGACCACAAACTTTCATATTTTAGTGTAAATGAAGAAAAGGAATATTAAACAGTAGGCCAGTTTATTTTAGGAAGGCAGTGTTTCAAATAATATTGTAGATGAAGATAATATATGTTTCATTACGTTCCTAAGAATTTCCAGAATCATGATAGAGATCTAGAATCTTGGGAGTATGGCCTTTTTTCTTTTTTTTTTTTTTTTCCAAAAGGCTGTCCAGACATTTATAGATATCTTTAAACATTATCTCATGAGATATCCCAGCTATTAATTATAGCCGCCTAAGTATTATGTCTGATGTTGACATTGTCTTTGTGTTCGTTGTGAAATAAAACACAGCATTTTGGAATCATTCCTGTTAAAATTCTTTAGAGAAGTGCTACCATTTGGTACAAAAGCTTGCTTGCTATGTAAAAATGTTTTTATATTTGTCAGTAATTTGGAAATCAGTTTTATTGGGCATATGCAAAGAGAATAATCAAAGACAATATGTTAGTCCAGATCTGGTCAGAGAAAAAACAGACAGATCACTTCTTCCTTTTGCTCATTATATAATCCAGTTCTCAATAAAAATTGCCCTTGAAGGTGCATATGCCTTTTTTCCCCAAGTAGGCGGAAAAGGCCCTTAAGCTTTTGTCAGTTGGATGAAACGGAGCTTGTCAGATATTTATTAAGCAATTACCAGGCATTGTGCTTGGAGTAAGGGACACAAAAAGTGACCCCTGGCATTACTGGTTTGGACAGCAAGAGACTCTATAATGTTACGTGCTTGGCTGTCAGAAAGAGCTTTAACCCAGACACGCTGCTCTGCGGTGTAGGGCCTGTTTTAGATACTCACCAAACACTAATGTATTTATTTCTTATAACTCTAAGGTAGGTACGGTCATAACCTCTATTTGACAGATGGGAAAACCGAGGCACAGAGAGGGTAAAATTATTTTAAAGCAGAAAAACACAGCTGTTAAGGATTGGTTTCTTGTCTCTAGTTACACGTTTTCGTATACTCTCTTCTTTCTCTACCAAAACACGTAACTACATTCAATTTCTATAATTTTCTAAAATCTGATCAGTGATTTCCTTAATGTGGCTTCAGATACATTTGGGAATGCTAGTATTTTATTTATTGTTGCTGTGTAACAGATCACCCCAAAATGTAGTGGTGTAAAGCAACAGCTCTGTTTTATTTTGCTCACAAATCTGCAGGGCTTGTGAACAGGGCAGGGCTTGGTGGGGCAGTTTAGGTCTGCCCTGCTCAGTGCTGGCTGAAGTGACTCCATCAGGGCTTGGGGACTTTCAAGGTGGCTCACTGATACGGCTGGCAGGGTGCACTGGCTTTGGCTTTCCCTCGTGTTTGCTTTAAGAGTGAGTATTCCAAGTCCTGGGCCCGGAACTGGGCACAGTGTCCCTTTTGCTGTGTCCTGCTGGGCAGGTGGTTACAGAGCCCAGATTCTAGGGGGGTGGACATGGACACACCTCTCAATGGGAGGCATGCCAGAAGAATTTGGGGGCCATATGGTAAAGCCAGTGCAGCAGGGCAAAATGAACACCTGTTCTGCTGATAGTTGGTACTCAGATGCCCGGTATTAGTAGTTGTTTCATGAATGAAGAAGGTGACTTCTCACTGCATGCAAAGCTAGTTTTCTATCGTCTTTACGTGGTCATCATTTTGATGCATATATGCTTATAAAATAAAATGGCTTTCACTTTTGGCTGGTATTAAAATTTTCTTTGAAAATAATTTTCACTTTGTATTAAACTTTGAAAACAACAGACATACTAGGATGTACATTAAGCATTTATATCTCTGTAGTATTGTATTAATTCTGTGCAAATTCAACAAAATGAGTCAGTTAATGGTAAAAGTTTGTTGAGAAAACACACGTTGAGTTGCAGTAGAAGAGTACAGATCAGTTTGCACAGAAGATTTTAAATAACGACATTTCAGGTATCCTTAGGTTCTGCCTTTTAGTTCTGACCCTTATTGTTTGAGAAAATTTTAAGTATTTTTAGTTTGATTTAAGAATTACTTCTCAAATAAATAAAAGCGAGGAGTCCCTGGGTGACCTTGTAGTTCTGAGGAGTAATTGAAAGGGCAGAGAGAGGAGCTGGATTCTGGTCCTAGCCCAGCTATTGAAAAAGCCAGGCGACTCTTCAGGAGGGTGTCTAACCCCTCCGCACTTCATTGTCAAAGTCTGTAAAAAGGGGGTTAGCACTAGAAGTTCTCTAAGGTCCTGCTCTAGTTTAAAACTACTTACAGTCAACAGTCGGTGGGATTATTGGAGGATCTTTGCTTTTTAAAAAATTGAATGCTTCTTGGAAGAAAATTGTTACTAAGGCTCACGCTGCGTTAGTACCAGTTTGCCCGTAAGACCAGCATTTCAGTGGCGGCACGATAACCAGAAACCATACGGGGTTCAGAGCCAGATGCAGGTTCTCAGGCCTCTTCCCTAACCTGCCAGCTCTGTGATTTTCAGTGAGGTATTTCGTGTTTTTTATTGTTTTGTTTTTAGCCTCAGTTTCCTTATCTGTTAAAAAAAAAGGTAGGTGAGAATTAAGCTGTGAGAAAGTAAATTTTAAGTGAAAGATTATGAGAATTAAACATATGTAGGTATCTGGCACCTGTTAGATACTCGATAAATATTTTTTGCCTGTCTCAAGCTACCACTTCTCCAAATTTCCATTTCTTTTTCCTTAAAAGGGGAGATCAACTAGAAAGTCTTTGAAACAGTGTTTTCCTGAAAAGAGATTAGATGGAGAGGATTTTAGAGAAATGTTACACCTTCTCAACTCTAATAATCGTTTGTTACTGAATGTAATTATTTTCAATTAATTCATCCTAAATTTATATACATTTTATGTATAATTTAATCTGAATTCATTTTTTCTTAGCTATCAAATTTGACATAGGTTGTTTTGACACAGTTAATGTAAGAGTTGTTTGCAAATGTATTTATTGGGTTGGCTAAAAAAAGTTCATTTGTTTTTTCCATTAGACGGCTGTAGTAGTGCTTAGTTGTCCTTAACAGCATTCAAAACAATTTTGTTAGATTGTATTGTGATAGCTGTCATATCAGCATGCATTAAAAAAATCTCATCAAAATTGGAGAATTTTTGTGTAGCCATTTCAGTATCAAAGATGGAAGAAAATAAGCAACATTTTCGGCATATTATGCTTTATTACTTCAAGAAAGGTTTTTTGCAACTGAGATGCAAAAACAGATTTGTGCAGTGTATAGAGAAGGTGCTGTGACTGATTGAACTTGTCAAAAGTGGTTTGTGAAGTTTCATGCTGGTTATGTCTCGCTGGACGATGCTTCACGGTCAGGTAGACCTGCTGAGGTTGATAGAGATCAAATCAAGACATTGAAAACAATCAGCGTTTTACCACGTGGGAGATAGCTGACATACTCCAAATATCCAAATCAATAAAGCTACTGGCAAAAATGAAAAGTGTGTCTTTTATTCTATGGGGAAAACCATACCGACCTTTTGGTCAACCCAGTATTTGAGCATATAATGAATGTTCATTGAACATGAAGAGTTACTGGGAATAATACTTACTTAAAGAAATATTAAAAAAATTTAATTATAGATGACAGTATTACATTAGTTTCATGTATACAGCATAGTAGTTAGACATCAACATAACTTACTAAGTGTTTCCCCTGATAAGTCTAGTACTTAGTTGACACCATTCGTAATTGCCGATGTTATTGACTGTCTTCCCTGTGCTGTACTTTACATCCCTGTGACTATTTTGTACATAATTCCTTCCCCCTTTTCAGCCATTCTCCCCCATTTGCCCTCCTATCTGGTAATCATCAGTTGGAACAAGACTTTATTGAAGGTCAAAACGATTGGTCAGAAAGTAGGAAGATGGATTAACAGATAGAGTGTGCCCTTCAGAGTTACAGCTGTCTACTGATAAAATCCGAAGGATAAACTTGAACAGTGCACCTGTGGCCTTTGTCATGTAAATTGAAGTGTAACTCACATGGTATGTTTGAAACTGTAAAGTCGTTGTTGGCCAGTGAGATGGGCAGACGCGTTGGCCACGTTTTCATTTTTAAAAGGTGTGGACAGGAGAGGACAGCTTGTCCGATTTTACAAGCCTGGCATACAGTAAAATTATGCCAAGTTTTGTGAAGTATTTTGGTTAGTAAATTGTAGATCTTTGAGGGATAAATTAAAAATGAACTCTTTTGAGTCACTAGTATCTGTTGTATCCACTAAATAATGGAATTCATTTGTATCTGTTGATGATGTTATCTAGAGAAATTTTCTGTCCATTTAAAAATATTCTAATAAACCCTGACCCACGGTGTGGCTCAGTGGGTTGGGCGCTCCTCGAGGCGAAAGATGGCCAGTTCGACTCCCGGCCAGGGGACATGTGCCAGGGGCATGTGGGCCAGGTCCCTGGTTGGGGGTGTACGAGAGGCAACTGGTCTTTTTTTTCCCTCTTTCTCCCTCTCTTCCCCTCTCTTTAAAAATAAATAAATCTTTTTAAAAAATGTTCTATAAAATGTTTGTCTGGCCATAGATGACCTGAAAGGAAACGGCCCCCTTGTCATGTTCAGGCCAGGGTCCTGTGGTTCCCAGAGCCGTGGGAGCGAGAGGGTGACGGCGTGCTCTCGTGCCGTTCCCTTTAGTAAGAAAGAAAGCTCGTACCGTCGCAGCTTTGGGGAAAGTCAGATTGACTCAGAAAGTCAGTCTGACTCTGCAGTTACCGAAATTACTAGTAATGTGCGCATCCTTCAGAAAGATTCCGAGCGCCTCGGTGATGGCGGTTTTAGGGAAGGAGCAGTGATTGAGAGGATTAGAGAACATTTCATCCCCCACTGCCAGTCTCAAGTCATCAGCGTAATGGGAAGCACTTTCAGCTCGCCGAGCGCCGTGAATGCCATCGCTTTTAGAAAGCGTTACTTCCCAAACCTCGACGAATTGAATCGTTTCCATTAGTATTCCAGCAGAACTGTACATGTTTACTTGCTAGATCGAGCTCTGTTGCATTGGATTAAAAAAAAATCTTTCATGTATAAATTCTTCAGTTCATCCTCTTGGGCTGTTCTTTCCTTGCACTTGTTTGCCCTTCCGCCTTTGGGAGAAATAGCGGTAGGAGGGGAAGCCTTGACAGTGCGTGGTACGTCAAGTTTATATCCCATTTTCTCTTCTTTTTCAGCTTTACTTTTAGAAGCCCAGTCGACACCGTTTCAGGTCACACCTTCCACCATGGCAAATATCGTGAAAGGCCTGTACACTCTCAGACCAGGTAAACCTGCATGGCGTGTCTTTGGGGGCTGCCTTTGTTTCTTTCTGCTAGTTCCAGCCTTACCCGAGAGGACGGCGTTTCTCTGTCTTTTCTCAGGCCTGTTGGTATTTGGATTTGTTACGGCAAAAAAATTGAGTAGGTACTCATCATTGTGAAACTCAGGTCTCAGTTGGAATTCTCCCTGTTCTAGTGAAATCCAACTCGTCCCGGGAAATACAGGAAATTTGTGGGAGACATGTTTGGTGAAATTGGTTTTCGTGTCTAGGGTTAATCTGTCTTTTTTGTTACCACGTTTCTCCTTCACTTCTGCCCCACGCTGCAAATGTGCACAGGCATCCGCATTCACTATTCTGTCTCCTTAGGCCTGTTGTGTAATTTGCAGGGAATCCACTGGGGGGCTTGGAATGTATCCTCCTTGGTAAAGGGGAATTACTTTTAGTTACATTTTTTGAATTTTTTTTGTCATTTGAGGATTAAATGAAATAAAACCTGATCTGAATTGCTTAACACAATATTTGAAAATATAAGCAGCATGCTAACAGTAACTGTGATTACTGTATAGTTGTGTCCAGTGGTTATTTTAACTGGTTGCCTGTTTGCTTGATTTAAAAGACATGTCAGAATTTAGCTTGCTAAAAATGGAAACCAAGTCAAATGGTGGTACTAGAGGTAGAGAGTGATGTCAAATACTTCTTTTTCAGGCCACTTTAAACAATTAGTGACTTTTGCAGTACTCAGTTTTAATATTAAATTTAATCAGGTCTTATTTTATTCTTCATAATTTTTAACAAATTACCTGTATAACGTAATTATTTATATAAGGTAGCAAAAATATTTTATTACATGTGTCCATAAGCTGATGTTTTCCTTTTTCTAGTTTTGTAGAATTTGAATTTCATTTTACTAAATGTGATGAAACGGCTCATGGACTTTTCTTTTAGTGCTCGGTTATGAATGGTTTATTTTATTTTATTCTGGAAGGCATCCAAGTGCAGTTTGACAGATTTCTACATTCTGCTTCCCAAGTAGGCAGCTTTATCATAAAAGCTCTGGCTTTTATTGTAATAAATTGCAGAATAAAAATAATCACTCTGGATAGAAACACTTGTTCTCTAAATGCTATTTTATCTAAGTTTGAGGTCTTGTAATAGGATTCACACTACCTGTGAGGCGAATACTGCATTTGAGACTTGTCCTTTCGAAAACATGAATTTTATTATCCCAGTCTAACCTTTTGTAACCCTAGGCATTTTCTGAGATACAGTGAAACACATCTTGACATTTACATATCTTGCCCATTGTGCTTCTGGTTTATTAAAGCAGTTTTATTCATCTGACAGATTAAGGTTAAAATATTTTGAAAATGGAATTTTAAGTGTAAAAGTTTCTTTCATTGCTGTGGTTCTCCCATGCTGATCTTTGTATAATGATGACTGCATCTGAATCAACCAAGGAAGTTTTTTAAACTAGATTCTTGGGTTCTAATCCTTGGGGATTCTGAATTCTGTTACCATTGTAGGTGCGTTTTTATTTGATCTTTAGAAGCACAGCCTAAAAGTAGTTGCAACCATCCCATTCCGCCCTTTGCTTAAGGCGCCCACTTCGTTTCTTCGCCTGTGTTTAGTGGCTGCCTGGGGCCCCCACCCCCACAATGGCAGGTCTGCCTGACCCCTGTGAGCTCACGCTGAGTGGTTCCTGGTCCCCAGAGCACTGTGCGCAAGCTCTTCCTGAGCCACACTGGAGCTGAGCTCGATGTAGGGTCCCGGTTGAGGACGTTTTGCCACGAGCTTGTTTGTGTAGAAGGGGAGAGTGGGTTGGCCCTTAGGCCACTTGGGGGGCCTTATTTATTTATTTATTTATTTATTTTTGCCATCGCTAAGGTAGCTATTCTGTTGAAAAAAATTTTTTTTAACTTACCACTGACCCAGCACTGCACAGCATTAGTGTAAATTTTTTAAATTTAGAATTATATTTACAGATGCGACAGTTTTTAAATTGAGCCTACCGGGATAAGTAGAGCATTGAAGTTTCATGGCTTTTGACATACACAGCTAAGATGTTTTCCAAGAGGGAACATTTGAAAGGGCCACCGTGTTCAGCTAGGGCCACCAGTGCGGAGAGGGCGCTGCTCTTGCCACAGCCCTGCGCCAGATGGGTGTCATTCGTCGTCAGCCTTCAGGCGGTGGGGGGAAGGGATTGTGTTTATTTCAACTTAGGTTTTTGTGAATATTAACAAGGCTTTTGTTCGGTGTATTTTTTTCTTGTAAGCCATTCAACCCTGTCTTTTACTTACCTGGTCTTAGTGATTTGTAAAAATGTTTTGTAGTAAAAATATTAATTCATGTTTAATGTAAATATCTTTCTTAGACTTTTCTTTGCCTATTTTATTTATGAATGTTTTTCTTTAGATTATTCTCTTCATCATTTATATTTTTAATAATTAAATAACTTTAATTCTTTTACTGTTATATATATTTAATTTGTTGTCATTTAGCGTGGGTGAAAATAGATGTTTATGTCAAAAGTTATCTCCAGCCTGCTTGTTAAATGTTTAATTTCCCCTCCATTTTTGTAGAACTTTTTTATGTGTCTTCTTATTACTCCCTGTCCAGCTCTGTTCTTCGTCCAGTATATTGTTTTAATTGATGCTTATAGGGCTAGTGTTTCCACCAAGCCCCTTACCTCCCAGTTGCCTCCCATTCAGAATCCTTCAGTTATCTCATTCATGTTTTCCCTCACATTTAGAATTTTTGACGAGACCCATTTAAGAGGCAGGAGAGGGTGCGGGGGGCGGGGAACGGTGATGGAAAGAGACGTGACTTGGGGCGGCGAACACACAACACGGCACAGATGCTGTGTTACAGAATTGTGCACCTGAAACCTGTATAATTTTATTAACCAGTGTTACCGCCCAATAAGTTCAGTAAAAAAATAAAAATAAAATTCTGTTACAGAAATTTTCATTAAATTTTGCTATATCAGTAAAACATGAAAACATCTGCTTTCTTTACACTGTAAATTCTTTTTCGAAAGGAAATTGAACCTCTTGTATGTTATTTAGCAGAATAGGATTATACTTAAGTTTGGCTTAATATATATTGAACAAACAAAATAAAACTTTTCCATTTAATTTAGTTTGTCTGTATGACTTTCTCAATGAACCTTTCCTTCCCTCACAGAGTGGGTTCAGATGGCGCCAGCTCTGTTCTCTAAATTTATTCCGAACATCCTCCCTCCAGCGGTGGAATCCGAACTTTCTGAGTATGCTGCTCAAGATCAGAAACTGCAGAGGGAACTTATGCAGAACGGTTTCATGAGGCAAGTTTTTCCTTTCGTGACAAAATACGTCCATTTCCTTAGGCCAGTTTGGCCCGGCAGGGGAGGGGTGCCGAGGTTCTCAGACAGGACGTAACAGTGCAAGGTCGAGGTGCTGCTCCCCGCAGAGGGGGTGGCCCTTGTCTGTGGAATGTTTGGGCTGGGTTTTGATGTTATGGAAGCTGCTCTTCACTGACGTGGATTTTGAAGAGGGATTTCTCATTGGGGGCAGTTAGGCTGGGCAGCCCCTGAGAGCTCTTCCAACTTAGATCCTCTCAGATTGGTTACGAACCTTTGGAAAAGCACTGTAGAAATTTTATGATCAGTTATAAGGTACTGTTATGACTAAGCTAGTACAAAGAGTCTGTGGGCTCTGTTTTTTAATGACTATTATTTTAATCTTCACCTGAGGATATGCTCGTTGACTTTAGAGAGAGAAAAACGTGGATGTGAGAGACATTCATCATTCACCTCCCATCGCACCCCAACCGGGGATTGAACCCACAACCTAGGCATGGGCCCTGACCGGGGGTCAAACCTGCAGTTTTTCGGTTGCGGGGTGATGTTCTAACCAACTGAGGCACCTGGCCAGGGCTAGATTCTGTTTTTCATATTTTCACTTGGCCCTAAATTCTAGTTGTTTCTTCTTAAAAAGTAGGGTATCTCTTTAATGTGGCCAGAAAGTTTGCCTCCCTTGGTTTTGATGTGTACTCTTTGCTAATTTCTCTAAAGTTTACAATTCAGTATCATGGCTCTAACCCAGAAAACCTTGCAGAGTACATCTTTTCCGCTGAAACAAATCGTGTAAAAACTTTGTGATCCCTATGGGAAAACACCCTGTTATGTCACCGTGTCACTGAAGGTCACGCAGCAGTGCCTTGTATTTTCATAATTCTCTTTACTTACATTTTTACATGTCTTCTCTTGTTTGGGTCTGTGGCATTGAAGGAGGAAAGTTCTGGAAAGGAAGATACCCGGGTCCCTCACTTTGGCATAGCTGTGACCACCAGTAGTCGGGTCCTTGACTCACTTGTCTTGCTAGGACTGCGGACGGACATTCACGTTCACAGGTTCTGAGGCCAAATGAAATCTCAGAGTATTGGCCTTGACCGGGACGGCTATTGCCAAGTCTGTAGTTTCAGCACAGGCCAGGAAATAAAGCAGATGGTCCGTCAGCCTGCGGGTTGGCACTTTTCCCCAGTTTGTCCTGGGGCATCTGTGTTCGTGTGGTAGTGGGCTCACCGAGTAACCCACTGGTCATTCACCCCCCCCCCCCACCCCACCCCACCTGGGAAAGGCTCAGGGAGTCTGTGCAGGTCCTCAGGCCTCCACATCCGGCTTTCTTGCCGCAGGTGAGGATAGGAGAGGCCCGTGGGAAGTGGAGGAGTGTAAACGGCTAGTTTGCTCTCCAGGGTCCAGGGGTCACATGCTCCCTGACGTTAACTGTAATATTTCTAGTGGCAGTATTATTTTCACACACAGAATGAGGCCATTTAATGCCATAGTAGTTTTACTCCTTTTCGAAGAGCTGATATATCTGTGATTCAAAAATCAAAAGGATACACATTGAGAATCAAAAGCCTACACTGAGAAGTTTTATTCTGTCTCCCCATCTACTCCCACCCATTAGGTAATCACTGTTTTAGTATATGATTCCTTCCAGTGTTTTTCTTAATATACAGATAAAAGCAAATGCAATATATGCTCTTACTTTTACTCATTTCTTACACGTTCTGTTGGGTAGATCCACTACGACTTATTTAACCAGTCCCCAGCAGGAGGCAACTTGAATGACTTCCAGTCTTTTGCTATTACTGACAATGCGGTAATGAATACCCTTGTCCCTGCTTAACCCTGTACCTGTTGCAGGTGTATCTGGAGAGCAGAATCCCATAAGTAGGATTGTTGGGTCAAGAGTGAATGCAGTTGTAATTCTGATTAATATTGCTGAATTGCCCTCCGTAGGGGATTGTGCCATTTTGCATATACACTCACGGAGTGTGAAAGCGCTTGTCCTTTGCGGCCTTGCGTAGATAGGGTACGTTGTTAATCTTTTGGATTTTTGCCAGTCTAGCAGGTGAAACATAATTAGAGTTGGTTTAGTTTGCATTTCTCGTTGTCAGTGAGGCTGAGCATATTTTCATGTTTGTATTTCTCTTTCTGTAAACTGCCTGTTCATGTCCTTTACTCATTTTTCTATTTCATTGTTAGTCTGCTTTTTTCTTAGTTTCAGGGTGTCCTGTCTGTAGTAAAGATACTGGTTCTTTGCCTGTGATAAGACAGTTAATTTATTTTCAGTTTGTCTTTTGACTTTGCTTATGGTGTTGGTTTTCTTTTTAAGTCATGTAGAAGTGTTTTGATATTTGTGTAACTATGTCAGGTTTTGCCTTTTTCTGGCTTACGTGTTTTGAATTGTAAAGTTTTTTCTTACATATTTTAAAATAGATGCAGAATAATCTCAGTATACCTTTTTTTTTCTAATAAACATGAGGGGGGAATCACCATAATTTTGAAGTCTTCTGTGCTTTTATTTATGTTTTATTTGAATGTTTGCTTCTCATTTTAGAGATGAACTATTAGTGTTTTTAAAAAACAGCCATCTGAGAAGTTTTATTTCTGTGAGGCAGTTTAGGAAGTTAGATGTCTCTGAACACCTCGAATCCATCTTTCAGAGCAGCATGGGCAGCTGTTTAAGCACGTCCAGGGACATTTCTTAACCCTAATTTTGGAACTGGAATAAGACAACGGGGTGCAGGATTTCTTGGTGTATGGTAGCTCTTCTGTAAAATCTGGTTGGGGTGAGTCACTGACTCCATGAATGGTTTCATGTCACCTTGCCCTTGAACATCAAGGACTAACATGGCACTTGTTCTGCCAAGGCCAAGTTGGTCATATTCCGGGAAGTGCCTTGGATCTTGGGTGTAAATTGGATTTCTTGTTTCTCTTAGTGAAATTCTTTCATATACCTTCTGCCTGCAATTTAAATGTAGTAGTCCAGGAGACGATAAGATTAAAATGTTTTATAAACTGAATTGGACCATTTCTAAATTGAGGTAGCAATTCCTTCACACTTGCTGTGAGGATTAAGGTCTGCCTTATAAATTATCCTGATGGGTGCCTAGCACAGGGCAGGTCCTGCCCACGCTGTCACTCTCGGACTCACTTGTCCCACTGCTGAGCTGGCCCAGCCGAGGCAGAAAGGATGTGCGGCACCATTTACATAGCCGTGGGCAGGAAGCCTGCCCGCACTTTCTGCTCCATTCACGACCTGCCCTGCCAGCTTTGATGACTCCCTGGATGTTATTTGGCTAAAATTGTTTTAGAAGAAATGGTGTCCACTAATCAAAAAAAAAAAAAAAAACCAAGGTGAAATCCTAGCACAGGCTGTCTAACGCAAGTTCTGTTTCTGGCTGTTCTGGATATGAGCGGTCACTTTATGTTTATACCTAGTCAACCACGCAGTTCCCGTTCAGCTTTGCAAACTGTTTTCGTGTAAGATTACGTTCCACTTACGTGATGTACAGTCCTGCGTAGACAGTGTACAGCTGTGATGTGGATGGCAGAGTACGTCTTTGAAATATTTTGAAACAATGCATGAATGTTGTCAAATGTATCCTCTTTTGCATTTATTGGACAGATTCTTATTTGAGCTGGAGTTTTTGCAAAAGATCTTTAGGTGCATGGAAATTCAGTGTGGACTTATATCAAAGCCAGAATTAACATATAAGCTAAAATCAGCATACTGTTTTCATCTGTTACCTGTGTGATTGAATTGACTGTTGTCAGGGAAGGCAGGTTGGTGTCTTGTCAAAGGTTGCAACGTGGACCGTACGTTTGCTTGGGAACTTCTAACGTGCGTGCTCTGAGATGGAGCATCTCGTTCAAGGCAGCCTGTGCCAACTGCCTTTTAAGGGCAAAGAAAATGTTCTTTCTGAGTAGTTGGTACCTGGATTTCTGGAACCAGAGAGACCCTTGCAGGGTGGAGGCACTGCTGTCTTTCAGCCGGGAGGGTCACGGTGGACCGGGGCTTTCCCGTGGAGTAGCAGAGTCCGGGTGGGAGCGCAGCTTGTACCTTTCCCTACTTGCCTCATCCGGTGGTGTCCTTGGCAGGCTCTCGCATACATCACACTCACGTTCTCCATCCTTTCTCCTGTCGTTCTCACGCCTGTAGTTTTCTCTGTTATTTTTTGCATGTTCAGTTTTTCTTTAGCATGGGGTGGTTGGGAATGAAGGTTGTCTATAGAAGTTGAGGTTCCGGAGAGAAAATCCTGCACTTTCTTTTTGATCAGCACTGACTTGCTTGTTGTAGAATCCTTGGTGTGCGTCGCTGCGATGGTGCCACCGGAAGCAGTAGTGACATCAGACACGCTGAGGGCTTGCCTGCTGCGGCGGCCACCGCAGAGATGTTTAAAAGTGGCGTTAGGACCTCTGCTGAGAGTCCTTTAGGCTGCCTGAGGCCAGGTCGTGCTGACTGTGAGCCCGTGCTTAGCCGAGAGGAGAACCCTCCAGAGCCACCTGGTGTGCCGTCTCGCTGCCGCTCACCCTGACTCCTCACCCTGACTCCCCACCCGGCCTGGCAAGGGGTTTCTTTCCCAGTCTTGGGCAGAACCAGAGAACAAAAGTGGGGAATTTGGGTCACCTGAAAGATCATTCAAAAGCAGAAAATCATTACTTGAACTAGCATTTTAAGCATCTGTTGAGGCCATTTATGAATTATTTGCTAATTTGTTCATTCAGCAAATACTTATTTTCTGCTGTGCTAGACACTGTTCCAGGTACCAGGTGAACAAGGCAGGCAGAGTTCCTGTTCTTGGGGAGCTTGCGCTGGAATGTAGGGAGATGAATAATAAACATAGACGTACTATTCCAAATAAGTGCTGTAAGGAAAATGAAACGGTGCGGGGGAGGGAGTGAGTGGCCGGGGCGTGGGTGAGGGACCATCCAGGCCAACTTGGTGAGGTCGGGCCCGCGGAAGAGACGTTGCAGCTACGGAGCAGGTGATGAGGAGGTAGCTGACTTGGCCAACCAGGGGAGGAGGATTGCAGGCAGAGACAGTAGTAAGTACCACACGGCTAACGTGTCCCAGGGACGGACAGAACGCCACAGTGGCTGAAGTACAGTGAGCAGAAGTGGATGAGGAGGGTGGGGAGGTAGCGATCTCACTGGGCTGGGGGGACGCATTTGAGTTGCTTTTCATCGATCAGTATTGGAAACCCACTGAAGGGCTTTAATGAGAGGCACAAAATAATCTTATTTATGCTTTTACCTAAGATCACTCTGGCTCTTGTCTGGACCAGCAGTGAGACTCGTGCCGTTGTGTAGTGGGGAGATGATGGTTTCTTGCAGTGGGGTTGTCGCTGTGGAGTAGGTGAGGGGTGGTCTATCTTGGATTATGTTTGGGGATAAAATGTGCCAGAGTGAGGGAAAGAGAGGAATCGGACGGGCTGGGACTCTGGCTGAGTAACTGGGTGGATCGTGGTACCTTCACTGAGGAAGGCCGGGGAAGGTGCGGGGATGCCGGGGAGTCAGCGCTCGTTCTGGCCACCGCGGGTTGGCTGTATGTGTCAGGGTGCCCAGGGCGCAGTGGGTGGGCAGTTGGACCTGCACCTGAAGTGCAGGGGAGTGTCAGAGCTGGAGGCTTACATCCGGGACCCGCTGGCCTGTGGGCCGTGTTTCAAGTCACAGGGCTGGTGTCTGTTGTCAGAGGTATTAACAGTGATGCCAGTGCTGTTAATACCGGTCGTATTGTTCTAGGCTACGGAGGGTCCACAAGGGAAGAAAAGTGGCCAAGGGCAGAGTGCTGGGCAGAGTCAGGAGCTGGTGAATTGGTGGTGGTTACTCATTTCTTCGGCATTTTAGTCCTTTGTCTTAATTATTGTCTGAGGAACTAAAAAGACAAAAATAGGATTTATGGGTAACAAAGGACTTAATCATCAGAGCCTCTGTTTTCTTATCTCTAAAGTGGAACTATACCTTCTTTGGTATTTGCAGATGAACTGGTGAATATATGTAAAAGTTCACGTTCTTCTACCTGCAAGAAGGGTATTCGTGTTCATTCTTGAGATTCTGAGATTTTTTTCAAAAGCTTTAAGCCCTTAGTAAAGGTCACTAGGGGTGTCATAGCAGAACCCGGGTTGTTAGTCCTCAAAGACATTTTAGTCTGAACCTGTCTCTAAAATCGGTGTAAAGGATCCTTGTAGACAATCCCTCCTTCATTGAACAGCTTCCGGTGTTTGTAAGATGGCACCCTTTAGCTACGAATATTCAGGTTATAAATGACTCAGTTACTGTTTAAGTTTAACGTTTGTTTTGAAATAGGTTGCTGGGTTAGAATTGAAATATTTGCTGTACTTCAGTTATCAGTTAAGTGGATTATTTCTCCTGCCTTGGTCTGTGAAGAAGCCAGTCAGTTCTTTTGACCGCTCTTCTTTCTTTAATCCCCAGAGGTGACCAGTCCCGGAAGAGAGCAGGGGATGAGTTGGCCTACAGTAAGTGATGATGCTCCTTAGCACCTCGGGTGGTTTGGTGATGTAACCATGCAGTGAGGGTAATGATGGCCATAGTGTCCTTCCTCGATGGCGGTCTCACTAGGCACCCTGTGGGATCAAGGACAGACCGTTCTGCAAAAACTGGCCACCTGGAGTCCAGTTGGTGGTGGTGGTTCTCAGACAGTTGTCAAGAGGCTGCCAGATTCTGTCGTCGGCTGGAATGGGACACTGCCCTGTCTCATTTCCTGATGATCTGGCCTCCTTGTACTCCCCCCAAAACCATTGTAAAAAAAACAAAACATTTTGGGGTGGGGGATTGGGACGGGAGTGAGGAGCTTGTGTTAAATAGGCAGTTTCCCACCATTATCAGATGTTGTCCGCTATTCATACCTTTTCCTGTTCTGGTGATTTTTTTTCAGACAGCTCATCAGCGTGTGCGAGTTCCAGAGGGTACAGATAGTGAATGTGTTGAATGTACTTTCCTTCCTGAAACAAGGACGCACCGGAGCTGTGGAGACTGTACTCGGGGCACAGCGGGGCCCTGCCCTCGGGAGCTCTATCACAAAGCTGTTCTTGGAAGCGGATGTTGGACTTCTCACTTTGATTTGTAATTTTAAAAAACAAAAAACTAACAAGAAAACTGTCAGTTGCTGCTAGACTTGGGGCTGATTTTGAAATGGGCTAATCCATCTTTAGATTCTGTGAGGGACAGGCACCTTGAAAAGTGATGTTTTTGTAAGTGAAACCCAGTGGCCCACATCAGCAGCTTTCTCCAAAAATGTAAGAGCAGAAGAATTGTTTTTAAGCACTGTTTTATTCACTTGTGGACTTGGCACTCGGCATACTGGTTCACACATCAAGGTTCCTTTTGCTTTAAAATCAAGCAGATCATTACTATACAGTATTTTTCACCCGTAACCAAACAACCCCCTTTGAAAGAGTTGGTCTTTGTGTAGCATTAGAAAGTCCCGTGAAAGGAAAATGCTAACTCTGCTTTTGCTGTTCCCTTTCCCCATTAGTTCACAACTTTTTTCTACTCTGTGCCTTGAGCTTTGTGCACTTTGCAACTCTGTGACCGTGTTGTCAAACTCACACATGCGTCCTGAAAAGGTTTGTGGTGTCACGGACTAACCCCCCCCCGTGAGACGTCAGGGGTGACTTCGCAGCAGGATGCTGAGTGAGTGGGCAGCAGAAACTTGCCGCACGTGGATCGGGTTCCCCCGCCTCCCGTGGCTCATCCATGTTGATGCTGGGGACCAACTACCGCAGAACATTTCCATCCCCTCTCGCACTGCACACGATTCACCAGCTGCTGGAGCATTGGCGTCGTGCTAGTTCAGGGGCGGCTGGTACTCTGGCCCCAGAGCTCCCCACTTAAGGTTGTGAACAGTAAGAGCTGCTCCTGGGATGCTCTAGGAACAGGTAGGCTATTGCATCCAAGTATAATCAGTGGTGTGGGATTCTTGATCCGTTTCATTTTTAAATGGGTAAGAGAAGTACTTCAAGTCTGCAGTCTGCATCTTTTATTTTTTTATTTCTTAAATTTTTTACTTATTTATTTTTTTGAGTCTAACGGGGAAGTAGCACTGCTCTTTTGAGGCCCCCTTCCAGCTGTGGCAGAGCTGTGTTTTCTGTTTTTCTGTACCTACAGTGCTGTTTAGGTCCTGTTCAGACTCTGAGGCTTACTCTAGTTCTTGAAAGGCAAAGAAAAATAGATGTGATAAATGAAAAAAAATTTTTTTCAATTCTGCGTGAATCTAAAAAGTGAGCAATCTGAGAGTCTATTAGGCCAGGTCAGACTAGTGTTCCCTCGTGGAGAACTTGGAGCAGAAAAAGGGGACATCAGAGACACCGTCACACGTCTGGTGTGCACGTTTTCCTGAGGGTTGCCCCTGCCAGTTCAGTCTGTCCTTTTTTGGGGAGTGGGTGAGCGGGAGACTTAGAAGTGTGCTCTTGGGAGCAAGTACGTTACCTACCAGGAGTCCTGTGTTTGTAAAATTACTACCCAGAGAAGTAAAAGTAAAGGTTGTAAGATTTATTTTTAAAAGTACTTGTCAACCAGAGTTGGTGGAGTTGGTGGAGGATTTGAGTTAGACTCGTGAACTCTGTCTGGGGGACTGTACTGATACACACTGAGTTACTATGAGGGTGTCCGGGCCCTCGCTGTGCCCTGTGTGGTTTGGTTTGCTGCACCAGTAACATTCTAGTATCAAGGGAAAATTCCGTTTTACCATGAAGGCCAAATTTTATTTTCTCAACGGAATGTTGCTGCAGGCTTATAAATAACACCTGCAGATGAAGTCTCTCCAGAGTGGTTTTAATAATCTTTCTGCAAGGAATAAAATTGGAATTTTTAAAAAATGATTTCTTCTGTATTTTAATAATATACCCAAATCCTTTTTCTGGGAGAGACAGTTCTTTGGCCAACAATAGAACTTTCTCTATAAAAGCATTGTATTACGATACGAATTGGCATTAAAATCTTTGGATGTATTTGCATTATTAAGTTAATGGGGAAAAATTTTATTTACTTTTATTATAATATATGTGTGAACAAAATGTTGGCAAAGTCTGTAGAATTTAGTTTCTCTGAGTTTTTGTGCGATGACCGCAGCCAGGCCTGGGTCCGGGCTCGGTGCTGCAAAGCCTCATGGGAAGGCGCCACAGGGGGAGTCTCCACCTCCTCCCAGTGCACGTGACCCGTCGGCACTCATTTGCACCCCGGAGGTAGGTGGCGTAGGAGGGACCTATTTCTTTATTTCAAGGAAGAGGTGACCTTGCTTATTTAATTGGGGTTCTTAACTAAATTCTCACTTTTCAACACGAGAAGAAATAAGATTTGTTCTCCATTTGGTTTTGATGAAGCACTGTGCCAGAAAGTATTTTCTTACGTTGACTTGTATTGTCGCCAGTTAGAGCGTATAGTTTCTCCACGCATTGAAATCCCGGCCTTTGTGGGCCCCGTCGGCACACGCGGTCAGCGTGGCTCGGCTGCGGGCGAGTGCAGGCCGCCCGGATGTGGACCCTCCCAAGGAGCCAGTTCAGTCCCACTGAGATGTGACGCGGAGGAGCACAAACAGCTGACAGCTGGTTGGAGCGGCGGTGCGTGTTTCCAAGTTCGGCCCGAATCTTCGGTAACAGTGTCATCTTGTGCCCTCTGTTGTCACAGATGCAACCAGCTCAGCACACCCTTTGTGTCCTTGGGCCAAAAAAAGCAAGTTCTTAGGTAGAGTCAGTGAGAAGAACACAAACCTGGACGGACGCAGGGGTTGTGCGTTAGTACATTTTGTGGAAAGGTTACATGTTTTCTGTCCCCCTCAAGTCTGAAGCAGCTGCCCTCCATTTCTTTGGGGTGTAGGATGAAAGCCGATCTGTGGGTGAGAGACTGCAGAAGAACGGACGCCCAAGGCCAAGGGCGGCAACACCGCACGCGCGTCCCCAGCGCCGCAGCCCCGCAGAGCTGCCCGTCCCCTTGCTACACGCTTTCTGTCGGGTTGCAAATTTGCACACACAAAGAATTCCTCAGGAAGAGTTTGCACATGCATCACCTCGCAATATTCTGTACAGACTGAGCAGGGATTGGAACGCCCTTCAGCACAAGGAGAACGTCAGAGCGGCTGTCTGCGCCCGCGTGCTAGCAGAGCTCGCGGCAGCTCGGCAGGCAGCTTGCTTCCTGTGGGCGTGGCGTGAGCGGCGCACCTGCGTTGGCGCCTCGGGCGAGCCTGCGGACGCCCCCAGCGCAACCTTCCAGGTCCGCCGTGTCTTCGCGAGGCTGGCTGTGTTTTCCTCTCTGTCCTTCTGTTTCGTCTCAATTGTGCACATGATTGTCATGCAAGATGTATTGCCCTGGAGCCCAAAGTCAATTGTCTAATCAGCAGCTAGTATTAAAATAACATTGTTTTAGGAGTATACACTAATCTGAGATATTAAAAAACTTTACAACTAAAAACCAACATGAAATAACCTACTTTTGCTCTCCATTCATTGTTCGGATGTTTTCAGTTGATTTTTTTTCCTATGGTGTCTCATTGAGCTTCAGAGTGTTATGTTTACTTTCCTGCAGGTCTGGGTCCCTTAAGGGGACTTTGAAATTTAAGATCAGAATGTGAATTCCTTGACTGATACCTATAAGAGGTGTATAGGGTCTTTTCGTTTGTGATTACTGTTCTCAATATGATTGCATAAGATGAAGTTCATGTTTATCAGAAGTTAAAATAGAGGGCATAGTAGCTCATGGAGAAATGGCTTTCTGATTATTTTCATTACCTTGTTGAACTTTGCCCCAGTTTCTGGCCATTGGAATACAGGGTGGTGCAAAAGTAGGTTTCTAGTGGTTAATATGGAAAATAATACAGCAATTAATAAATAATACTACAGGAAAAAACTCATGTGTTCCGCGTGCTTGCAACTGTAAACCTACTACTTTTTCCCCACCTTGTATGTGAAAGGAACGCTATTCTTGGGAAGGAATGCTTTTCTGTCCCCACCGTTTATGACTAAGTCATTGGCACTCCTTCCTCCACTGGCCAAGACCCTGTGCTGAGCCCCTGGCCACAGCGGATGACACGAGTGCACACACTGTTTCTGCTCCTGCTGGTGCAGTGGCCGTGGGAGACCTGGGAAAGGGCTACGCAGAGGTGCGTCCTCGCGAGGCCCCGGTGTGTGTGGCGCCCCTGCCGGGCGGAAGTTGTCTTCATTTCTGGCTGGACTGGATTGTCGAGAAAAATGTTCATGGCTTACAAGTCTGGGTGAATTCTGTGGTTTGAAAAAAAATAAATATTTTGTATTGATTCCCACATGTCATTTTAATGTTGTGACTCTGTACTAAGTAAGACTGGAGATTCTCTTCGAGGGATGTGTTCTGTTAAACAGATGATGATTTAATTGCTCTCATCAGGCCTGTTTGCCAGTATCACAGCCGTGCAGTTCATGGGAAGCTGTGCACATGGGAAGCTGTGGGGAGCTGTGGCTGGACGCGGGGGTGCTCGTGAGTGAGTGGAGGGGTCAGGCGGGCGGGAGGCTCGGCCCCCCACCAGCACAGCCAGAGCCGGGATGAAGCAGTGACATCCAGGCTCTGGTGCTGCTCGTTGGAAAGCACGGGGCTGCTTAGAACGAGGCGTTCTGTGCATCAGCCTTTCACAGGTCCGAGAAAAAGCTATGATGGCTGAGACTCACTGACCGGAGAGTCGAAGCCACCGACTCTCTTTCTGACCTTTGATTTTGCTGGTTTTGAATCAGTCCTGCCGCATAGGGGGTAAACCATCACTCTAAAACATTGCGGTTAATGAAATAAATCTTGTACAGATGTCCTTGGCCTTGCTATGTTGATGCCTGAGTCACTGGAACCCTGTTATAATATAGAACATAATGATTTGCGTGCAGCACCCCCATAATGCTCCTAAGTGAGAACCACACTCGGCACCTGTCTCTTCCACCGTGGTGCCTCAGCCCCACAGGGTGGGCCCCCATCCCGGCCTCCGCACCAGTGACGGGAACAGCGAGCTTGTGTTTAACTCTATCCATAGATAGTGCGTATACATACGTACATACAGATGTGGTTTTCCTTTTTTAAACACTGGATACATTGTGGAGTTTTAATCAAAACTTGTGATGTGGGGTGTTTTTTCTGTTTTGGGGGGTTTTTGCATTCATTATATCAAGCTTTAAAAAAAATAAGCCTTTGTGTTTTCTTGCTGAAATTAGCTATATCCCCTAACGTGCTGTGCAATCTCACTTACAATTTTAGTTTCTCTGTCTCTTTGCAAGCGTCCTTTCCTACAGTGTTCTCAGAATGCCAGTTCTCGTCCTTTTTTTTTTTTTTTTAAATGACCCAAGCTGTGTTGTAATGGAACCTGCTTTATAAATACCCCACAGAAGCTGGATTCAGTGAGTTCACATTTTCTTTTTCTCTGTATTTAAGTCACTTGAAATTTTCCTTCAGATACCGCCTGCCCCTGCCTTGCCAAGTAAGTCCTCTCCTATTAGCTATTTTTTTTTTAACTGAGCACAAAACTTTTCTGCTAGAGCCAGTTGTTAGTATACGTTTGTGTATGTTTGTTTTCCCTATTGGCTTGTTTCTCTAATCCACAACTCTAAAATATTTGAATTTCAAAAAAACAAGATACAGTAGAAGGAATATCATAACGCAGAATCGGAGAGCAAAAGTTTGTTTCAACTACCTGTGTCTATTCTTGGGTAGGTTATTTTTCTGAAGCTGAGTCTCTTCATATTAATATTAAGCACATACCCATTGTTAGTGATCGGGCCTGTACATATGGCCATGGGCTTGATTTTCCAGAAGGGTATAATAATTCTAAACTTATTAATTATGTACCTAAGTTACTAATCACATACCTCAAAATATATAAAGGAAAAAAAAGCCACAACTACAAGGAGAAATAATCCACCATCATACCAGCATGATCTATTAATCAATAGGTCGTGCAGAAGACAAAATTAATGATCAGTAAGAGCATAGAAGGTTTAAATAGCACAGCTAATAAATTTGATGTGGTGGGTGTGTATATATATATAATATATGTATTATATGAATGTATGTATATATAATATATAGATATACATCCCTTTGCGCCATCCAGTAAGAAAATAAACATTTTTACTAACCAAATCTAATACCGTATTTAAAGTATAACAAATGTCCAAATTAGATTTATCTCAGGAATGCAAATTGGTTAATATCAGGAAATCAATTAATGTGACTCATCTAGTAATGGATTAACTTTGTATGATCAGATTGTCTGCATACAAAGAACTTACAGGGCAAATTAGAAGACTTGAGGGTTTATCGAAGTTGCCAGAACACAAATGGTGATTACCTTTTTATGCACCAGCTACAAGCAATAATGGCTCTTACATTTTTTTAAACATAATTAAATAAAATGTATAGTAGAAGCAGAAATATAAAGTACCTAAGAATGCACGTTAATAAAAGGTACAAGCCTTTTAATGAGAAAATGGTTATTTTAAAAAACCACCTTTACTTACCTATATAGAGAGACTGTGATGGGTAAGATCACGTAGGCCTTGACTCTGTGTCCAGATTGGTTAATAAATCACTGCAATTCCAACAAATAATACCAATGGTTTTCAACGTGTCATTCAACAAGCTGATTCTAAAATATGAATGGAAGAACAAAAGACCAAGGGTGTCCAAGACATTCCTAAAAAAAAACGAAGGGGAACTACTACTACCAAATTGTAAAACTTAACATCAAATACAGCGATTAAAACGATGTGGAAACGATACAGAGATGACAAGTGAATGAATGAACGAGAAGAGCGAGCCGGGGAACTGACCCGCCGGCGCACGCCGCCGGCACTACACATCAGTGCGGAGGAGGACGGGCAGTGTGTAAAGGGAGCGTCAGAAATTTCTCACCAAGGACAGCGAATTGGACCTCTACCTTCCACCAGGCACAGCCGTCAGTCCCAGGCGAGTCAGAGGTTTACAGAGGACACTTTAAGTTACAAAACAACATGGAAGCATTTTTTTAGGACTTGGGTAAAGGTAAGAATTTTGTAAATAAGGAAGTGCCAGTCGTTAACTAAAAGACGATGATTTGGTTATGTGGATAGTAAGTACTTTTGTGTACTGAACATGCCGTGGAGTGAGAAAGTAAGCCCGAGCTGGGACGGGGTGCAAGTAGTCACCATATGCGCGTAGCTGTTAGCGAGCACCTGAATGCAAACCCATAATGAGAGTAGTGTGGGAGAGAAACGGGCAAGAAACACAAGCAGGTGTTTCACAGGAGAAACAGAAATGGCCCATAAACATGAAAAGTTGAAATGCGTATTGAAATCGTAAATACCGTTTCCTAGGCACCACATGGGAAGGAGCTAAAATGCCAGAGAACACCAACAATTGGAGAGATTATTCCAACAGGCCCTTGCATCTGCTACTGTTGGCATGCGCATCGGCTCTACTGTGTCGGAAACCAGTATTATCTGGTGAAGTTGGACACGGGTGTGTCTTACAGCCCAGGATTTATGCTGTTAGAGAAACTCGTGTGGGTGGAACGCCCAGGACACACGTCCAGGGGACGGTCACGCCACCATTATTTGTAATCACCGAAAAGGAGCGAAGGAGACAACCAAATGCCCACCTACGGGACCATGAATAAATGAAGGGTGTGTGTGCGGTGGGGCCTAGGGAGCAGCAAGTGCCACGGAGAGCTTGGCCCAGCGGCATAGGGAAGCTCAAACCACAGTGAGCGAAAGAAGCATGTCAGAAAAAAACAGTTGGCGTGGGCACTTGATAAAGTTCAAAACCAGGGGAAACCATATTGTTTCAGGCTTTGTAAACAGTAAAACTAAAGAAAAGAAAACAGTTCGAGATCATGGTTTCCTGGGGATGGGGTGGAGGGGGATTAGCAGAGAGGAGGGCATGGGCTGGTAGGAACTTGGTAACTGGGGCATTTTGACCTCCAAACATGGCAGCCCTTGAGTGAATGCTGTGAATTCAGTGCAAAGCCAATTCAAACACCCAAGGTTACTTTAATGTAGGTTAATCCACGATGGACCTTTGAAACTAATACCGTGTTTAATGTCAATTACGCCTCAAAGAGGAAACAAATGTTGAACGATAGCATATAACGGGCCTCAAAAGTGGTCTGTAGAAGATTGCATAGTGGAAAAATGCAGTGCGTGGAAAGCAAAACTATATGAATCCATTGGGTAAATGTTACAAAAGGAATGCACAAAAATATCTTTTAAAAACAGGTAATAGTTGTATATGTTCATTTCAGATACCTGACTTTTTAAAAATTCTGTGGAAATCTAAACATGGACATAGGGGATACTCATTGAAAGGGGAAATGAAAGGAACTTGCTGCTCCCAAAAATGAGTAACGTTTTTATAAGTGCAATTAACTGTTAATGCTGGTATAAAAATAGACAAGTTAATGGGAAATTATTTTAAAAATAGACCCAAATACTTTTAAGAGTTTAGAGTACATTAAAGGTGGCCTTTTGAAATAATTCCGGCCATGACGGATTCTTCAATAAAAGATGTTAGTAGAACTGGAGAAAATTACGTTGATTCCTATTACACCATTCCCCAAAGTCAATGAAGTTATAAAACCAGAAGACAATATAGTCAGTATTTTTTGGAGGCAGAAGTCTGTTCTACGGGCACACACAGTGGCATTCAGCAGCCCGGCGTAAAGCCGTCACCCGATAGCACAGCCCAGGCACGAGTGTGTGTGTATGTGTGCAAAGATCTTTTTAAATTAATACTCATGTACTGTCCTAATACACGTAAGAAAGAAAGAGAAATGAGGTAAAAATGTTTTAAAGTGTTTTCGTGTGTATTTGTGGTTAAAAAAAATCTTTAAAAATTTTTTTTGGTTAGAGCCATAGGATTAAAAATGCCTCATTATTTTTGCAACTCTTAGGTTCAACACTTCACGGTAAACACATTCAATGTCTAGTTTCAAGGTAGGTTTATTTCAATGGCTGTTGTAGCTGAAAAAGCTCTTTTACTGAGATCTGTGGATCCAAAAGACTGGTGTGCTGAAAAGCAATTCATTTTCAGTTCCATCCACTAGTCTTAAAATAGCGTTTGCTGAAATCTTTGTAATTTCCATCTTTCTCACTGTCAGTAACTTGCTCTTGCTCACTAATTGGGAGTCTGGCATGTTTAGGTAACAAATGGGTTCAGAACCCACCAAAAATCATTTTGGGGTTTCATGTCCCAAGTTGAAATGTGCACCTGTAAGAATTTGTGTAGGTGACAATTTTTGGCAACACATTTTCACAGAACTTGAAGCATGGCTAACTGTGTTCGAGATGCACGTAACATGAATTTCTCTTGGAAAAATAGCTACTTACCCAGCAGTACTCTATGATCTTTACCTCGAAGGGTCAGATAAGGTCTGTTTTTCCTTTGATACCTCCTGGATTACACATAACTGATCAGCACTTGTCACCACGAGAAAAGCTGGCAGATGGCAAACATTTGCCTTTTTATCAGTAAAAACACATCTTTTCATTTGACAGCAGTTCTAAGGGTGTTGCCCTGAGAAAACCAGCAAACCACTTTTGGGGTTTAGTTTTTCCCATCTGATACAATCTTGTAAGAGGCCCTCACAGAAGAGAATGAGATGGCTAAGTCCAGTTGCCATCTGGGGGCACAGCAACCACAATGCTCCGAGAGAGTGGACTGGAGTCCCCCCCCCCCTACCCCCCACATCCTGGAGCTCTCCCCGCCCCCATCAGGATCCCTCAGGTGTGTGCCTGCTTCCTGACCACTCGTGCAGTGCCTGTGTACTGGCCGAACGTCTTTGCTCTTAAAAACATGACAACTCGTGTTTTCTCCCAGCACCTCTGTGGTTCTCATTTGCCCTGGAGACCACTGTCTTAAACACTATGGGGGTTTATTCTCTCACGGAAGATGCAAGTTTGGGCAGATCCAGGGCTGAAGAATAACAGCTGCTCATCAACATCAGGGACCCAGGCTGCTGCCAGCTCTGCTCCGCCAGCCTCGCTGGTAGCCCTGTCCCCATACCGCTTCCTCAGGGTCTGCGCTTGGCTGCTGCAGCTGTCAGAGATGACAGTGACCTCTTGAGAAGAAGGCTCTGCTTCCCAGAATCTCTCCAAGAGCAAGGGAACTTCCCAGAAACCCACCAGGATATGGATCCCCCCGTCTTGTTGGGGAAGCTGGGATACGGAAGGAGGATGGGTCCAGCATGGTAGGTGTCCCCTCTTGGGGCTGGGCTCCTCCTCCCAGTGGCCTCAGGAGGAGAGGCCTGAACACTGCCCGGGGCCAGGAGGAATGGCTGTTGGATGCTCGAGTCTGCTACCAGGACTCTTGACTACCGCTAACGGGAGCCTCCAGGAGGTGACGAGAAACCCCGTCTGACTCCACAACTTGGTTTTCCACGCCTGTACACGAATGCATAGCAACCCTTTTCCACCTCTCCTTTAGAATGATGTGTTTTCCTTTGAAAGTATGTAAACAACAAAGAATAGAGTCACACCTCAGACCGGAAGACCCAGGAGCTATAAAAAAGGAAGAGAAAGCGGAAAGGGCATGGGCCAGCCGAGCATAGGTCACCCGAGCCACAGCTAAGGAGTGGGGTGGCAAGTGACAAGGTAAAGATAAGAGGGCACTGGATGACAAAAGAGGTGGTACTTGGTGAACACATTGTCTGTTAGTAAAAGGAGACAGGTCAAATAGCATAGGAGGGGGGACATTCCCAGGGTGCAGGAAGCAGGGACACAGTCGCTACGAGCCCCACCCTTGGTCACCCACCAGCAGGGATACCCCAGTGTCCTTTCACCCCAGCTGCTGTGTGACAGGGCCTGGCCTCTGCTCCCTGTGAATGGATGCCTGAACCCATTGGGTTGTTGGCCCACCTCTCAGAGCAATGGGCAACACTGTTTAATGAGATGCAGAACACCAGAGCCACTAGATCCACTGGCTGACGGTTTGCAAATCGCTCTAGCCATTTGCAAGTCACTGCAGCAGGAGCTCCAGGGACAACCTGATAGCCTGGGCCCCTGTTTTTGGTGCCAGGTCTTCTGGGCTTTGAGTGAGAGCCAGGCCAGCTCAGGGAGGGAGTGGGCAGGCTGCAGAAACTATCTGGGGACCCTTGCCTCACCCACCCACCCACACACTGGGCTCTAATGATTGCGGGTGGGCAAGGGCAAGGGTAGCCCTCTCATTAGCCACCATGTGATATCTGGAAGGACCCCCGTGACCACCCAGCCTTGCTGGGCCCTGAGCAGACACTGAATCACAGGCCTCAGTTTCTGACCTCTGAAGGAAGACGTCTGGGAAGAACAGCCCCACTTTGCGAGCCCTTGCTGTGTGGCACGCACTGCGCCAGGCAGGTACCCCTGTGAGAATACTATTATCCACCCCACTGTCCACATGAGGTTTGGTCCTGGGTCCCAGCCAGGGCTGTCTGACTCCAGAGGGCCTTCTGTGATGCTGTGGCCCTGGGAAGCCAGCTGGTGACCAACCCAGGTCTGCTACTCCTCCCTCAGGGCCCCCACCTCCCTGACATGACTCCTCCATCAGTGCACCTGGGCACAGCCAGCCCCGGCTTGGTGGCACCATGGGGTCCGCTTGGAGGAAGGGGTAATGTCAGAGGACCACTTGGGGCCTGGTCATCTGTCCCCTTCCACCTGGCAAGAGACAAGTGTGAGAACCGGTACCGTGTTGGCTGCCCCAGTTAGGAACGCACTTCTTTGGGGACAGGCAGATCTCAGCTCTGCTGGTTAGAGCAAATGGGCCTCAGTGCATCCGACTTTCCCCTCTGGTGCGTTGGGCCTGCACTGGAAGTGGGGCTAAATGACAGTCGCTGTGATGATAATGAGTTGAAATGGCCCTTTTCTCGAGGAAAGCCGACATCCCATGGTAAGTGCTGAGGACGGCACAGTTACCGTGCTCTTGTCTGGCCAAAGCCTGCTGCTCAGGTTGCTTTTTAACTTTCTCTTCCTTGGGTGAAAATTAGATGCCTGTTTTTGTTTGTTTTATTGTTTTGTTTTAACTCCATAAACAGCCACTGAGCAGCCTCCATGGGTTAGATTAGAAGATCTGTGGCAATCTGAAGCATCCTCATCTTAGATCTGTCCCCAGGACTCCGTCCAAGGCTATGGTCCTGGAATCCAAGTCCCTGGGTAAAAACAATTGCTTTCAGTTACTGAGTGTGTCCCTTGTCGGGCCGTGAGCTAAGCACTATATGCACACGGCGACAGGCAACCCCCAAGACATTTCCTTAAGGGAGCTTCTAACATTGTCAACCCCATTTTACAGGTGGGGTAAGTGGGGTCCAGGGAAATGCAGTAACTTACCCAAAGACCCTCAGCTACCAGGGGATAGAGCTGGGGCCAGCTTGGGCCTGTCCCCAAGGCTGCTCTTCGTCCTGGGCCATGCTGCAGACCCTGGAGTGGGAAGGAGGCTCCGAGCCGCCTCAGTATTTTAGGACGCTTACTAGGAACCAATCACTTACCCCCAAGTGCTGCCAGACCGGTTCATTGGGCAGCTAAAATGCTATTAACTCCTCACGGCCACCCGGGAAGGCATAACTGGCTCTGATGGGCAGTTAAAGATGTGAGTAATGTAACCGAGGATGAGTTAGCATTTAATGGCACTTTAGGCAGTAGTAGCCTGGAGTCCGGTGGGCTGGGGAACTGGGGAAGAAGGTGAGCCAAGGGCTTGGGGTGCTTAGGTCTGGGAGCAGAGCTCAGGAACGGAAAGGGAAGAGGGTGGGCATCAGGGAAGTGGGCAGACCTGAGAAGCAGGCACAGCTGAGGAGACACAGTTGTCTAGTGCAGCCCACAGCCCCCTGGGAAGCCGGAACTCTGGTTACTCACAGTGTCAGATGAGGAGCTGAGGCTCAGAGAGGTAGGTACCCAGGGTTGCAACACTGCTAAGTGGCGGAGCTGACATGGCCAGGCCAACCAGAGCTCTTCTCTACACCCCTGTCTCTGTGGACCCGCCAGTGGTTGCGCTTCTCCCCAGAGACACCCCTGGACGGAGGCCCTGCCCACCTGGCATGCACTGACCTCCCTGGCCAACGGGACTGCTGGAGCCCACCCAGGCCTCTTCTGTGAGGCTGGCAGAGTCCTGGAGCCTTTGTCTGCTTGCCTCCCAGCAGGTGGAGGTCTGGCCACCACCTTCTCCCTGCCTCTCGGCCGCAGGGGCATTGTGGCAGAGCTGTGCCTCAGGCTGTCCCCTGACCCTCCATTGCTGGGGCCCTTGGCCAACCGGCTGCCCCCTGTTACCTCGCCAGTTGGAGCAGTGGGTCCCTGCACTTCGGTGTGCAGGGCTACCACACAGGGGCTTGTTACCCCAGACCCCCAAGGTTCTGGCTTTGTGGGTCTGGAGCAGGATCCAGAAACCTGCACTTCCACTCACACCCCAGGTGGCTTGGATGCCCTTGGGGACACAGGCTAGAGCAGGTCTACCCTGCTCTAGCAGGCTAGGAACCTTGGAAACGAAGGTTCCAAATTTTATGCTAATTGAAGACCAGTTCTTAAGTCATCTTTCAACTTTTCTCATCTAGGGCTAAAATTAGAACAGAAGATCAGTTGCCCTTTTCAATCATTTCTGTCGCTGTGCCCTGAGCATCCACTGCGTGGTTAGGACCTGGGCTGGAGGGGTATGGGGGTGCATAGTGGTCCCCATCCTCCCACTTAAGGTCACTTAACAGAGCCCTGGCGGCAGCTAGGACCCACCAAGCCCGCTGATGGGCCTGGCCTTTGGGGTGTGCGGGTCCTGTTGTTTGGGATTCCCAGTGCTTTTCTCCCTGAGTGTGCTCACCCGCCCCAGTTGGGGGCCCGAGAGGGCTCTGGCCAGGCTCCTGCCTCTCCCTCCAGCCTGGTGGGCCTGCTGTGGTTGGCATGGTGTCACCATAGCTTGGTGGCTGCTCAGCCCTGAGGAGGCTGTTGTCTGCTGGCCCAGTGAGGGAGAAGGGATTACCCAGCCAGCTGGGGATGCAAATTTTGGAATGGAGCCCCCCAGAGCCCTTTACAGTCAGGGCTCGTTGATATAGATTAGTGGGCATAGACAGGATTCTTGATTTCCTCAAATAGATGGGTTTTGTATGGTTACTGGGGCAACCAGGCCTGGCTCCATTCATTACCCAGGGGAAGGAGATGAACTTGATAGAATCTTTTTTCCGGCCCCTTGCTTTGCATTCTCTGAGTTTGCAGGGTGGGGTGGCAGGAGGAGGGTGTCATGCACTAAAACAACAGAATCAGGAACTCTGGGGGTGGGGCCAGCCCTCTGCTCTCACCAGCCCTCCAAGTGACTCTGGGGCAGGTGGGAGCTCTCAGGGCCTTCCGAATCTTGGCTTTGGGCAGCTCCTGCCTGTCCTGGCCCCACCTGCCCACGCCCCCAGCCCAGCGGCCTTTTCCTCTGCCTTGGCTGCCCTGTGACCTGTGCTTGGACGGGACCCTCCTCTTCAGACCTGCTTGTGACCTGAGAGTAGGCCAAGAAGCACGAGGTCCCACCTCTCCCCCCCTGCTGGTGGCCCGCCTCCTGCTTGGGTGTCATTCATCTGCAGTCCGAGGGGGTGCTGCTTCCCAGACGGTTGCCCTTCCAGTAATGAGCCCCCGGAAAGTGGCCTGGGCACGGAAGCTGCTACCCACTTGTTTTGAAAGGGCTGCGTCCTCCTGGCCGATGGCCTGTTGTGACTGATTGTCAGCCTCATGATGACGGCAATCAGAGAGCCTCTGCCACCACTTGCAGCTCTAGGGTCCCCTGGAGAAAGGGGAGGGGGGCATAGAGAAAGGTGAGCCGCAGACAAGTTTCAGAGGCGACAGCCCCATGTGCGCACGGGGTCCCGGCTGTGTGCGCGTCACCAGGGGAGCCTGAAGACCCTCAGGGTGGCACCTCGGGCAAGCAACTTGCCCGAGGTTGCACAGCCAGGCCATCAGACCAGATGGGTGCTCCAGGCCTTACCTTGTCAGAACTTACTCTCCAGCTTTGTGGAGCTATAATTGACATTTATTCTTGTGCAATTTAAAGTGTACGATATGACAATTTGATGCATGCATTGCAAAGGGATTATCACAAAATGTTGTTAACATTTAGTTACCATTTTTTTGTTGCGGTGGTGAGAACATTGAAGACCTACTCTCCTAGCAGCTTCCAAGTATACAAGGTAGTATTGTCGATTACAGTCTTCATGCCATCTGCTGGATCCTGGAACTCATGCATCTGATACCTGGAAATCTATACCCTTTGACCTGTATCGCCTCGTTTCCCCAGCCCCTGGCATCCACAGATCTACTCTCTGTGTCTATGAATTTGGCTTTTTCAGATTCCACATAGGAGGTCACACAGTATTTGTCTTTCTCTGACTTCATGTCACTTAGCATAATGCCCTCGAGGTTCACCCATGTTGTCCCAAATGATAGAAGTTCCTGCTTTCTACGGCTGAGTGATGTTCCACTGTGTGTGTGTGCATGCGTATATTTTTTATTTATTCACGTACCACATTTTCTTTATCCCTCCTTCCATCGATGGGCACTCGTTGCTGTATCTTGGCTGTCGTAATGCTGCAGTGAGCGTCTCAGAGATGGTGACTCCGTAACAGGGATGCAAAGCCACGACTGGGAACCATCACTCTAAGTTAGCCCCCCTCACCGCTGACCGGTACGAGGAATGCCTTGGACGTCTTGTTTAAAATGCAGATCCTGATTCAGTGAGCCTGGAATGGGGCCTTAGAATCTGCATTCTAAGAATTCACCGATCAATGTGCCAAACAATCAATTTGTCTACTTTATCAGATTTCCGATATTCATGAATATAAAATTCTCTCATAAACTACTATTACAATGACCAAATCAGACTGGAAATCTGATAATGTAGACAAATTGGTCATCTGGCAGATTGCTTGGTGAGTTCTCATGTATGACATTTTCGGTTTGTTTGGATAATTTTCTACTTGGCAAAGTGATTCTCAGTGAACGGGCTGCACTCCATGTGCACAGAGGAGTCTCTTGGCCGGCCTGAAGAGAAGCCACCCAGATGGGCCTTTGGGTGGCCATTCTGACTGTCCCAGAGCCCCAGAGTTTATCAGGCTGGACCTTCGCGTGTTTTACATGTTAGGAATCTGCTGCTAAAAGTGTTTGAACACCAGATCTAGTTTTATCCAAATGTTGCATTTGACCTTTGAGAAACATGAGCTCAGAGAAGTTAAGCAACTTGCCCGAGGTTGCACAGCCAGGCCATCAGACCAGATGGGTGCTCCAGGCCTTACCTTGTCAGAACTTACAGATAGAGCCTGCCTGATGTCCCGGGCCATGTGAGAGGTGAAAATGAGTGTGGGGACTCCTCCCTGCCGTGACCACTGACTTGATCAAAGGGTCAGATGCCGGTGATATCAGAGCAGCATCTAATGGCAGTGAGCGCTCCCCCACAGCCCGGCACCTTCTCTACTCTACCCATCTGTCCAGCCTCTCCTGCGTCACGCCGAAGAGCAGGTGTGCTGGGGTCAAATCCACTGCCCCGATTCCTACCTGGACAGTTTCCTTAAGCCCCCTGTACCTTGTCTGTGGAAGGGGGTGGCACCAGGACCTGCCACATGGATGGGCACTGAGTGAGCTGGTCTGTGTAAAAGGCTCAGGACGACATCTGGAGCACGGTGGCTGTTCAGAGAGTGGCTCTTTGTCACCACATTGTCTTGGGGCATGGGGAGGAAGGGGAGAGCCTGGAGGCAGCCTTGGTTGTGGGGGGGCAGGTGGGGGGCTGCTCTCTCAGCTACCTCCCAGGGACTCAGTGGGAACGGGCAGCAAGGGCCCTGCATCACCATTGTCCAGGCCTGTCCAGGAGTCCCCCTCTGGAGGCTGCAGGGCCCCTGTTCCCAGCTGGGGCCAGGCACAGGCACCATGGCTTTGAAAGCACATGGGTGGGGAGCTCAGTGGCCCTGTCTCAGCATCCAGTGATCTTTGTCAACAGCTGTAGTGAAGGGAGCAGGTCTCTATGCCCTTTAATTAGAAGTGGGACTTTTCTATTTCTGAGAATCCTGTGCTGGGAGGAGGTGGGGTGGGAGGGAGGCAGCAGGCTGCAGGCAGCCAGCCTGGGTGGCGGCGGGCACGCTTTCCCAGCCCTAATTTGAAAAATTGAGCTGAAAAAGTCAGACCTCCCATCTGACTGAGAGCCATTACCTGCAATCACGCTGGGAATGCATTAAACTCTGCCTGGTGGGTCCCCGTGGCAGCGCCTCGAGACTGATCCCCACAGGAAGGGGGGAGAAGCCCTCACAGCCTCTGTGCCCTGGAAGGATGCTCTGTGGGGGTGGGGGTCTTGCCTTCACTTCCCTGCCCATGGGGCGCTGTGGGGCTGTCGGGGATGTGGGCTCTGCAGGGAGGCCATGCCCGAGTCGCATCTCAGCCAGGCTCAGGATGCTGCTCTCCGGAGTCCCTGCTCCAAGACTCAGAGAAGGTGTTGCTTTGACACACGAGAAGCCTCGATTGCAGACACATTCCATAGAAGCTGAATGTAGGCATTAAGAAGGACTTGCTGCCCCTTACAGAGAAGGATCCTTGAAAATGTCTACGATACACTGTGAAGTGAAAAGGCAGTTTGTAAATTAGGGTGTAGAGTACGTCTCTGTCTGCTCGGGCTGCCGGCCCAGAGTGCCGCAGGCTGGGGCGGCAGCAGTAGTCACTTATTTCCTGTGCTTCCAGAAGCTGGACGTTCAGACCAGGGCCCTGCATCTGGTGAGGACTCTCTCCCGGCCTGCAAACAGCTGCGTTCCTGCTGGGTCCTCACATGGCCTTTCTTCTGCACTGGGGGTGGGGGGGGGTGTAGGAAGGATACTTTCTGATGTCTCTTCTTATAAGGACACCCATCCTATCAGAGCACTGCCCCCCCCCCCCACCGCCGTGACCTCATTTAGCCCTAGTCACTTCTTTAGAGTCCCTGTCTTCGAATGCAGTCCACATAGTGGGCTAGGGCTGCAACACATGACCTTGGGGGACGCGAGCATCCTGTCCATAACAAACACTGACTAGGACCTAGGGCTCCAACCAGTTTCCCTCTTTATAGATAGGGTCCCCTGGGTGAAGTGACAGGACACATCTTTGAGGCCCTCAGTTTCCCCTCCCATGCTCTGGGGGAGATTGTACCTCTGCCTCCCAGCTTCTAGAACTGTTATAAAGATGAAGAAAAGGAAGGGGAGATGGTAAGACAGCCTGGTAAACTGTGAGGGTCCGACGACGAGAGGTCCTGCTATGGAAAAGGAGAGCTTGGGGCACTAATGCAGATGCCTGGAGGCTGGGCTGGCCATGTCAGTCAGGGTAGTGGAAGTGTGTGGGAGCAGAACAGGAGGTTGCCATGGTGATGAGGCACCAAGAGCCCCACTGAGCTCCAGCCAGGGAAATCAGCTGCTCTCTCTGACTTTCTGAATTACTAGAATGAGAGGGGAATTTGACTTGTTTGTGGGGGGTGCTTCCGGTATCCCGTGGGTAGAGGCCCCAGGTGCAGCTAAACATACTACAGTGTGCAGAATAGCCCCACAGTGAAGAATGAACTGGCCCCAAATGCTGGTGGTGGTGGCGAGGCTGAGGACCCCCCACATGTGTTGGGCTGGATGAATCTTTCTTGTTCGGGGCTGTCTTGTGCATTGCAGCTCACACACGCGCTCTTAATTCGAACTTAGGACTTAGGGGATGGTCTCTCAACGGCAACCTCATGCCATCTCTTCACCTGAAATACATTCAGGCCAGTTCCAAGCTGCCTGCTCCTTGTTCAGAAGGCAGTTTCCAGATGGAAGATGTTTCTGCAGGTTCAGCGGCCCCCCTGCTTGTCCCCGGCCTCTCTGGGAGAAAAGCGCAGCTTTAAACACTGGTTATCATCATGGTGACAAGATTCCTGGGAGACTGGATCTAAATGTTTTATCCACATGTGGTCAGCGGGGCTCTTCCGGAGAGACACAGACAAGCTCATTTCATTGATTCGGAGAGAAACAAACAAGCTCATTTCATTGATTCCGAAAGCTTCCCATTTGGAGCCCAACCCCCTTCACCCCCGGCCCCCGCCGGCTCCCCGCCCGGGCAACTATGCCTCTCCTCCCTAATGGCAGGGACACAACCCGGGCCCGCTGTCCGGGGCTCAGGGACCTTAACAGCTTCTGGGGTCATTTCTCCATGAACCAGTGCTCTTGGGATTGGATCTGCAATTTATTATTTAATTAGCCTCTCCAAGGGCATCTTCTTGTGTCCCTTTCAGGCACGTACTCCGGCCAGATGGCCTGTGAAATTACATCTGTGGGGCGGCTGTAATAAGACAGTCATTCCAGCAGCATCCCATATCCCGGCAACAAGTGCTGCGCTCGGTCATGGCCTTAATTTTCATCAGCAGTGAGAACGCACGGAGAATTTGAGAAGCCGTAGCTTTCAGACGACTGGTCTTCAGAGGGAACATTCAGGCTGCGCCTTGCCTCTGCTTTCCAGAGACGTGGCGCTCGTGAGTGGGAAGTACATGGGCTTTGGAGCCCACAGAGTGGGGCTGGCATCCCGGCTCTGCCCTTGGCATGCGGCCCTGGGAAAATGATTGGATCTCTCTGGGCCTCAGTTCCTCATCTGTAAAATGGGTGTGTTATAACAGTTTTATAGGACGTTGGCTGTTTATTGGCTGTTCAACATCTCCTCTCCCTCCTTTGGTAGCAGCTCCTTGATTTCCTTTTGGGGACTTAGCTTCCACATCAGAGGGACATAAATTAAGGTGTCCTGCCCTCTGTGGCTTGAGTGATCAGGTGACCAAATTGAGCCAATCAAAGTGAATCCAGGTGGGGACACTCTCAGAATGACAGGTGCTCCTCATTCTGGCTGCTGAGCTCTGACAAGACTCTGGAGAGAATGCTCCTGGGTTCTAGCCTTCTGGTCGCTTCAGTGAGCTACCCAGTCTCCTTGCTTCCGTTCTCCAGAGCTAGTTTCTCTTGCTTGTAACCAGAGAACCTTAAATTGAGAGATGAGAGTGTGAGTCACATCGTAAGTGCCTGTCTCAGAGTCTGGAGCATGTGGGAGTACCAGCCAGCGGGCTCTCTCCCCAGCTCCGCCCTGGAGAGGACAGCAGAGGTTATCAAAGTAGAGCAGAGGTAAGTGACCAGCATGAGGTGGGGAGGCCCCCAGGGGGCCGAGGCCCTGTCTGTACCGTGGACTCCCCGATTCCCTGCCTCAGTTTTTCTGACTCTGCAGGGGGAGGGGGATAGCTCAGGCGAGGGGCTGGAGAGACCAAGAATCCTAAATTGTCCCTCCCTCCTGCCAGCCCACCTCCCCCCAGGCTGCTGCTCCTCCCCTCCCCCCGAACGGTGGGGCATGGGGAGGGACACCCACCAGGAACAGAAGCTGCGATGATTTTAAATCGTACCTCCATATTCGGAAAGGGCCTGCCTGAAGCCCCAGTTTGCCTAACCCTCAGGACGGGCAGGGTCAGTGCGCGCCCTGCACCGCAATAATCCTACTCAGCGTGTCAGAGAAACAAATGTTCACGGTCTTGAACTAAACGTGCAGAACTGATGGGGGACTCAAGAGCTGGAAAAATTTTAGTTTCAGGTAATAGCTAATAAGCTTAGTAATCAATGTATGGAGAAAGGTATTGTTACAGGAACTGAAGGTATGACCCACCCTGACTCCAGGAGACCACAAGCAGTTCACCTTTGTGCCCCAGGAGGACTGACTGCAAGCCATCAAGATGGTATCTGAGCCATTGTGCTCCAGGGGGAGACGTCCACCCCCCAGGACGCAGATGAAGACCACCCCCTGGGGCACAGATGAAAGAATGCTGAAGCTTTTATCTGATTAACTTGCCCTGAATTCCAAACCCCTTACCTACTCTTTCTTCTCTTTTCCTTCTAAAAACAGTTGGTTTGAAATGGAGTTGAAGACTGTTAGGGCACATAACCTGCCATCTTCTCACATCCGCCGCCATCTGAATAAAGTGCCCATAAAGATTCAACCCCCGTCTCTGCTTATCGGGTCAGGTAGTGACAGGTCGCCCGAACGCCACCTTTTCTGGTTTCAGAGCTACTTCAAAATCACCCATCTCTTTTTCTTACAAAAAAAAAAAAAAAAAAAGGAGAACTTAAACTGCACGGAAAAGTACAAAAAATATATAACCAACACCCATGTTGTCACCACTTAAATTCATGGCTTGTTAACATCTGTCCTTTTTTATTTTCAAATATTGAACATGAACAGTGGTGCTAAAGTCCCAAGCAACTGCCCCACCCACCCATGTTACTCCTCTGCGCTCCCAGCCTCGAGCGAGGCCGAGGGGGACCCTTCCACACCGCAGTGAGGGCACACTGTGCGTCCTCGAGCAGGCTCAGTATTTTGTGCTTGTGTATTTTTTTTAAAAAGACCCAAATAGTGTTGTTCCGTCCATGTCCTTCGTCTTCTCGCTTCTCTCACCCAATGTGTTGTTTTGGGGACCTGTGTCGGTGTGTGGACGCAAAGAATCCACATACTTCACTGGACCTTCTGTGACCCCTGGATGGACAGACCGCTTTACAGTGCTCCTCTTGGCGGAGTTCGGGGGTCACTGCCCCCACTCCATGGGCCTGCACCCGTCGGCTGGAGTGGGTGCGCTCTTCCAACCCCACTAGATCCTGCCAAGTGGTCACCGCTGTCTTATGCCCTCTCGGCTGTCCCCTTCGGCTCCCCGTCTAGTCTCAAGGGGCCTCCTCTGGTCCAGTCCAGGGGTCTGCCACCAGCCTCACCTCCTCTGGAGGTTGCTGACCATGCCCACCTTCCTCACACCCACCCCCCTTTTTTAAAAAAAAAATCCTCATCCAAGGACATACTCACTGATTCCAGAGAGAGGGAAAAGGAGAGAGAGAGAAATAAACATTCACTAGTTGCCTCTCACGCTTGCCATGCCACCCAGGTATGTGCCCTGAGTGGGAATCACACCCTCAGCCTTTCAGTTTACTGGAGGAGGCTCTAACCAATTGAGCCACACTGTCCAGAGCTCACACTACTCTTGCTTTTCCTGCTTCCATTACAGGCTTCTCCTCCCCGCCACACCCCATCCAAGGCCCTGCCCAGCCTCTCCAGTCTTTGTTCACACCAGGACTTCCATATTCCTAAAGAGGCAGTGCCTCATCCAGCCAGCACGACGGTCTTGAAGTGTGAGCATCTGAACCCCCAGCCTCCAGCCACACCTGGTGTGTTACACCAGCCATTACTGAGGTGACCCGCATGGTGCCCGCAGGGGAGACTATAGTAGGTTGGTGCACTCAGCCTCATTCACCTCCCTCTGCGGTCCCTCCCTCCGTGGCAGAGGCCCGGAAGCCACACTCTGCATGTCCCACACTCCCTGTGTGTCCCACACTCCCTGCAGGTGTGGCTCCAGAAGTGATTCAGACTCGCCATCAGATGTGCTTGTGGGGACGTAATTCAGAACTGGTAGGCGGGACAGTCACAGCACCTGTTTTTGCTGCAGTGGGTTCCAGTGGTTCTGGAGCCCCCGTTCCAGAGGTGGTGCCTTGACCCCCAAGCACCAGAGTGGTAGACCTCACTCAGGCCCGCTCTGGTTTCTTCCTGCTCCGCGGCTCCCTGATGACAGCAGGAGCGATTTCCGTGCCTCAGTGGACCAGTCTGGTTTTTGTTTTTTTTTTTTTAAACTAGAATTTCTTCTTAGCCTAGACATTATTTATTCCTCCATCCCTTCCCATGGCTGTAAGCACCTAATTCCTGGAGATAAATTCATTTCTGCTTAAACCAGCTAGTGAAGTTACTGTTACCTACAAATGAACCCCTGCTCCTAGGGCCCCTGAAGGAAAAGAGGTTTTGACCCCTGGTTTATCTTTGGACTCTCTCTGAGAGCACATTCTGACTTCAGCCTCATTCATTTATTTATTGAATCAGCCAAAAATATATACTAAACATCTGGTAGGTGCTCCTCACTGTGCTGAACCTGGGGGGCAGAGTAGTGAAGTTAGGCGGTACCAGCCAGCACCCCTGGTACAGCCCTTGCGAACACCATTTCCCTGTCGTCCAAACTTCTCTGTTTACTCTTCTCATCCGCACGGCCTGCTGTAGGTTCTGGCTCCATAATGAGCTTGAACAAATTGTTCACTGGGCTCCACAGGACAGCAAGGCCCCATCCCATCCACGCCTGCCCCCTGTGCAGACGAAATGACAGATAAGGGGAAGGAGGTTGTTACTCAAGAAGGTCACCTGTGTTCTTGAGGCTCCTAAAGGGCAGCATTAGCATCTGCCTTGAAAAGCCCAGTGATTTGGGTCTAAGAGAGCTGATAAATTACTTCTTTTCCCCAAGGCTGAGGCCCTCCTCAGTCCAGCGGTCAGAAACAGCTGCTTCCCCTGCAGCCGAGTCGGAGACACATTTGGGAAGGTTTGAACCAAACAGACAATTTCTTGGTGTATAAATAGATGCTCTGAATATTGAGATCAGCTGTGCTCCAAGGGAGGGATTTGGGGGGGCGGGGGGGCCAACTCAGAATTTCTTTGACTTTCAAATGATCAGGGCTACTGCGGGGATCTACGTATTTTCTTATCCTTTTCTTTTTAGAGGCAGAAGGGAGATCATGAATTACTTAAGCTAGACCTCAAGATGAAGAACACTGTCAGAGGCAAAGAGGGACCTTTTATAATGTGGAAAAGCCCAGTTCATCAGAAGACACCACAATCCTAAATGTATGTGCGCCCAACAACCGAGCTTCCAAACGTGAAAAGCAAACCCGGCAGAACGAAGGGGAAAGACAGACAGATCCGCGGCCTCGGCAGGTTGTTCTGTTACCCCCTCTCGGGAACGGCGAAGGCTATGGACAGTCCGGACGAAGCTGCCACCAGGCTGACCCAGCTGGTGCTTGCAGACTCCTCCGCCAGCAGCAGAGTGCACATGTCCTCCGCCCCCGCCCCCACAAATGGAACACCCCCCAAAGCAGCGCGTAGGCTGGATCGTGAAACACGTCTCAGTAATTAATTTCAGAAGGTTAAAATCCTGTAAAGAATGCTCCCTCATCAAGATGGAATTACACTTAAAGTAAAAAAGCATGATACCTAAAAAATCTCCCAATATTTGGAAATTAACCCACTTTAAAACAATCCAGTGATCAAGGAAGAAACCCCACAGAGAGTCAGAAAGCCCTGAGAATTGAACGGATGGTCACGTGCCCTTCCACTCGGTAGCAGAGTGACCGGCCATCCCGGCTGGCCCAGAACCATCCGTCCGGCTCTGTAACTCAAAGCCCTGTGACCTGAGGAACTGCTCAGTCTGGGCCGGCCTGGAGAGTTGGTCCAGCAATTAAACATCCAGGTTCACACCATGAGTTACACGATCACCTTACATATGGGGCTTCTCTCTGTCCCTCTCTCCTTTTTCCAGATTTACAGAAGTCTAATTGACATGTAAAAATTCTCTATGTTTAAGGTGTATGAATTGATGCTTTTGTATATGTATATTGATATATATACACATTAGGAAAGGATACACATTATGAAATAATCACCTCAATCAAGCTAATTAACATACCCATCACTTTCACATGGTTTACCATTTCAGATCTTAAATTTAAGTCTTTAAATCATTTTGAGTGGAATTTTGTATACGGGGTAAGTGAGATAAGGGCCCCATTTCATTCTGCTGCATGTGGAGATCTAGCTTTCCCAAAAGCATTTATTTGTTTATTTTTTCCATTCATAAAACTCTTATTCCACTTACATGGACTTAAAACATGTGTTCTTAACAATTATGCTTAGATTGTTCATGAAGACTTCATAGGACATTAACAAAGCTAGCCATCACCTCCAGTTCTGTCCCTGGCAGCTGTTTTTCCAGCTCATGCACGTTTGGCAAGTATCAAAAAAAAAAAAAAAAAAAAAAAATTACCACCCCAGCTGGTGTAGCTCAGTGGATTGAGCTTGGGCCTGCAAACCAAAAGGCTGCAGGTTCGATGCCCAGTCAAGGCACATGCCTGGGTTGTGGGCCAGGTCCCCAGTCGGGGGGCTCATGAGAGGCAACCACACATTTATGTTTCTCTCCTTCTCTTTCTCCCTCCCTTCCCTGCTCTCTAAAAAAATAAGTAAAATCTTTTTAAAAAATCACTAAAGAAAAACAGAAAAAGTTAAATACATGGGTTTTTGTTTGTTTTACTGCTGTGCTTGATACACATAAAGTAATGAATATCAAGCACTTTGTTTTCCTGCACCTTGTGCATTTGCTCTTTGGTTGCCTTTAAATTCAGATAAAACAAGTGGAGCAAAAACAATGAAAGCAAACAGCAGGGAGCCCCTTTGCAGCCGCGGTCAGCAATGTGCACACCCAGGCTGAGTATTCCGCAGGCACACGCGTGTCCCACGGGAGGCCAGGTCTGCGGCAGCCCTCCAAGTGCTCCAGAGCTTTGGTGCCCGCAGCGACTGCACCTGTGACTGGAACCACTTGTCCCTCTTATCCCCACCAGGACAAACCAATATATAGGCTCTGTTCTTTGCTTGGACATGGAAGTACTTTTAGCACTGGCCCTTGTGAGGCCACAGCGTACCAAAAGTACTACACCGAACACAACTTGTGTAGCGTCCCACATCCCCATGTTGGCCCCCTCAAGGTGAACACGTAGCTCCCTAAATAGTAACTGGCTCTCCTCCCCTACCAGTGAACAGAAAACCACAAGGGAAATAGGGAAATTCAAATAGAAGTAACATAAACCTGTCATAAATTGTCAACAAAAAACTATTTATGGGATAGCATGTGGGGCAAATGGCCTACTGTGTGAATTTTACATCGAGGCAGACAGAGGTTTGAAGGCTGGGCATTTTCGCCTCCTGCCTCTGCTCCAGAGCCAGCTGCCTGGGTATCTGGCGCCCACAATGTCAAGTTGTCTCTCAGTAATTGCATTCTTAGCGCGGCATCTTTGTATGACTCTTCATTTAATGTATCAAGTTCAGCAAGGGCTTCATCAAACGCTGTCATTGCAAGAAACCAGGCTTTCTCTGGGGAGTTCAGCATCTCATAACAAAACAGAGAAGTTAAGAGCCAGACCCAATCTGATGGGAGGCGTTGGTTGCATTTCCTTTTTGCTGGTTTCAGAAGCTTTTTGGTGTGCTTATTGCAGCCAATCCACAGCCCCCTTCCTGTCACCCCCAGTGGCGAACTCGGCCAGGTAACCCAGGTAACGGTAGCTGTCCCCTTTCATTTTCAAATGGAAGACCGTGCTCTCTGCTTGTGAAGCGTTGGGGATCAAGCACTTCTCCAAGAGAGACGGGACATCATCGCAGACCACCTCTCAGCTCCGTCTCCGTCTTCTCTTTGTCTTCTTGAGCCATCTGCTGCTTTTTCTTGGCACCTTCTGTCTTTTGCTGAATACTCGAGACGACCCTCCAAGATGACCTACGGGTGCCTAAGACATTGTTAGAAGCAACTGAGAGAAGCCTCCCCTCATTGGATAATTTGGCTCCTTGCTTGGTGATAGACATCATGCAGGCTGCCATGTCACCGTATCGCTCAGCCTGCTCGGCCTGCTTGGCCTTCTGCACCAGCTCGTGTCTATCTGTGACTGGATGTTCTGTGTCCTCAGTGGGTGGCGGTGGACTGTGGGGGCCCAGTGGTCTCTGGGCGGTGGTGTCAGCGTCAGCGGCGAGGCTGAGACTCTCCCAACACCATTTATTGAAGAGACTCTCTTTTCCCCTGTGTGTATTCTTGGCATCCTCAATGGAGATCAGTGACTGTCAATGCTTGGACTTATTTCTGGGCTCTCTGTTCTGTTCCATCTGTTTTATGGCCAGTGCCACCCTGTTTTGCCAGGGCTTCTCTCTTTTTACAGAGGTGGCCTCAGTAGTATAATAACAAAATATGGTTTCCAATCTAAGCTCTGCCATTTATTAACTGTGTGACCCTGGGCAAGTTTCTTTGACTCTCTGGGCCTCAGTTTTGTTGTCTTCCAAATAGGGGCTGATATTACCTACCTCCCTGGCAAGGTGATTACAAGAAATGCAATGAGGTGACTCCAGTGCCTGGCACATAGGTGCTTAGTAAGCTGTGTCTATGATTATTATTACATCATCGCATTAAAAACAGATGTTTTGCCTGTTCAGCTGCATGGCAGGAGGGGGCCGTGGAGGCTCATGATTAGTCCAGGTGCCGCACTTAACATGATCGTCATCATCATCATCAGAATAGCTAATACTCGTGCCATGCTTGCCACGAGCCTTCACCGCACTAGCTGCCTTCCATGCATCTTATGAGGAAAGCAGGTCCCAGAGAAGGGCAGTGATTCGGGAGTGGATGTGGCCTCAGCTTCCTGGGCTCTTTAGCTCAGGTGTCTCTCCACAATATCATAGAGGGTCTCCGAGCTTTTGGGGGCGTCAGGGGGCTTTGTTTGCCACCTGCACAGGAAAGCGCCCACCGAACCCGTGCATTAGTCCGGGCAGCATCTCCACCTGGCTGCGTGATCCAGCAAACCATTGAACTTGAAGGAGTCCTTGGAACCTCTGCTTTGTAGGGCAGGTTGGTCAGAAGCACCGGTGAGGACTGGACTTGGGCTTGGCATCTGAAGCGTGAGGGGCAGTTCTGTGGGACGGAGCCCCTGACCTGTGGGATCTGAGGCCCACTCCGTGTGGAGAATGTCAGAACTGAGTTAAATTGGAGGGCGGCCTGCTGAATTGCGTGGTGTGGGAACAACCCACGTACAGCTGGTCGCAGATGTGTGAGTGTGGTGGGAGCTGAGTGGCAGAGTCAGGAAGAAGCAGAGATTGTTGTTTTTTTTTTTTTTTCTATTCCAAAACAAATTCAAATAGGGAGTGCAGGTGGGGAAAATTAGAGGATGATTTTAAAAAACTTCAAGAGCTAATATTTTCTGTTTTAATCTCTTTCATTTTTGTCTTTTAAATGTATGAAAATATTTGTTTAAATGACACTGGGTGAGCGACTTAGTTCTGGGTGCTCCGTACCCTCGGGCCTTTTGGTGATTCCCTGGGGAGACATTTGGGTTTCCCTTTTCAGGTAGTTGGCACTCGAGTGATGCTTGAGGCCAGGAAGCATGCACACCTACACACTTCAAAGTCAGTTCCAGAAAGCTGAGCCGAGAGTTCAAAACAGCCCAGGAGATGGAGATTGGTGGACCCTGAGGAAACGGATTTTGCAGCACAAATTCTATTTGTTTATCTAGGAGATGAATGGACTTTACTCATGGAGAAGGTGGATTGTTTTAACAGGGGGGTAAGAATTTGGAAAGGCACAAATCTTCCCTTTCCTGCCTCACCTCTTAGAGGCGGTTCATTCCCCTGTCTCCATTTCAATTCGAAAAGTCTCTGGGAAGAATTCCTGTGGGCCCCCTTGGACCACCTGACCGTCTCTGACTCAGTCAGTCTTGGTCACGGGAAGGGTGACGATAATTAATAAGGCTGCGCATATCTGTGGAGCTTTTTCCACAGCCAACGTGCTGACTCATGTCTGATTGCCCGGATACCAGCCAGCACAGGAAGTTCTCACTGGACGTTCAGCCAGCTGAGACCTCACAGTACCCCCCGCCCTTCCCCCAAACCTGCCACCAGGCTAACTCACAGGTCAGTTTGCTCAATGGCCATGGTCCACTCACCACATTGACAACCAAGATAAAATAAAAAGATATAATAAAACCAGGTAGTTTTAACTTAATGATTTTCCCCTTTGTCTTCAAAGAAGTATTTCAGGGAATGTTCTGTTTATCTTGCTCTCACTCCCTGTTGTCGAAGCCAGAGACCTGTGGGGAGGGGGAGAGAGAAGGGAGTCCCAGAGGAAAGGAGGGAAGATGGGGAAATGTGAATATATTTATAAGAACATTCATAAGACTATAGCCTGAAATGATGTATTCATTGAATATCGTTAGCCCACTCACAAATACATTCAAGAAAGACCTATGCACAGTGTATTCTTGAATAGAATGAATTCTGCTTGCTGTATTCTTCTTTTGAAGAATAATATGTTGATTTAAAATGTCTTTGTAGGAACCTTTATATTCAAGATAATGTTATGAATGTGTTTGCTTGGGCCCCTCGGTCTCTCCTGTCCATGTTCCTAAGTTTCGATCACGCTATCCTTCTGTTCCTTTCGTCTCAATGGCCTCAGCGCCTTCGACTCGGCCTTTTATCGGTCTGCATGTCTCCTCATCACGTACACATTAGTTTGACCTGTGTCTTTCTTCCAGACAGGCTCCAAGTCCGGCCAGGTCTTAAATAAACGAGATGATGAAACAGTCACTGCGTTAAACTCACACCCTCCATTACCCATCATCATCATCTTCATCACCATCACTAACATTGTCTAAATACCTGTCCATTTTCTTAATAACTACCCCTGACTGTGAGTAAAGAGTGGGCTTGCAGCCAGATAGGGCCCCCCATACCTCTTCCAAAAGACTTGCCACTCACCTGGGGAAAAGATTCTCTACCAGACCTGGGACCCTTGAGAACTAGAAATCAGATTCCACCCTTGTGTTCCAAGCCCTTAGCTTTGAGCGGGAAGGAAAGACTGGAGACCTGCCTTTCTCTGAACATGAGAGTTTGTATTGCTGATGTTTTAAAATTGTTTAGGAGGTGTTGGACGCTTTTACACATAGTTTGGCAGTTGTGCTAAAAGTTGTTGAAGGTGCTCGCTGCGGTTAAGTCCTAGCAACAGCACGTGCTGACGGCTGGAGTGTGCGTGTGTGACCCGCACACTGCTGGGTCGCCCTGCTTATTAACTCACATCCGCCTTCATGGGAGTTCTCATGGCAAATTCCGTGACTTAATTAGATTTTTATTTAACATAGAAAAGGAAAACGTATTATGTTTCCAGACAGTGTTTGCAGTTGAACTTGAAAGCATTTCCCATTATAGTCTTGAATCCGAATGTGCTCTCCACCTGCTTATTTCATTTTGACTTTTGTTGCTAAAGGCAAAATTAGCCTTTAAATACTGATTTAATTTCTGTCATAATTATATCTCTCTTCACCCTGGAGGCTTAAATTCGTGCCTGTGCGCTGAAAAGCGACAAAGCGTCAAGAAATAAAAAATACATCTCTTTAACGTTTTAGAAGGAGTCCCACGGTGGTTGGGGAAGCCGTGGGTGGAATGGGTTAGACGGAGGGGGCTGATCATTTCTGCAGGAGGCTGCCTGGGGGACTGAGATGCATCAACTGCTGGGCCTGGTTTCCAGCAGAGGGGCAGGGCTCATCAGGGAGGGTGGGAGGAGCCCGAGAAATGGAGCTCCAGGCTCCACGCCTCTAGCACTCTCACCTGTAAAATGAGGGTAGTCACAGCTAATGTCTGCTGAGTGCTCACTCTGTGCCAGGTGCTATTCTCAGCACTTCAGTCATGCGTTCTTACAAAGGAGATAAAAAAAAATTACTTTTTAGAGATGAGAAAACAGAGGCCACGGCCCACAGCCACATGTCACGTTGGTGGTAGACACTGGGTTTGCACCCAGCAGTCTGGCCCCATGGTCCACACTCTTAACCCCAAGCTGTGTGTGTAGCAGGAGAGCAGCTGCCCTCCTCATTATAGGGCAGAATGACATGAGTGACTCTCCTTGTGCTGGGTGAGCTGCTTTGCAGGCTCAGGAGCTCCTTGGTGTTCTTAGGAGCAGCCCAAGCCCTGATGTCCGGTGCGCTCATGAGGAGGAGTGGGGCGTGGAGGCTGATGGGCCAGCATGTACATCTGGGCTCTGCCCCTTCAGCCACAGGGTCTTCAGGAAATCGCCCAGTTTCTTGGAGCCTCAGCTTTCAAGTCTGTACAATGGGCATAACAACGACAGCTGCTTCTGAAGGCTGCTGTGAGGTGGAAGCAAGGCAAGGGATGTCAGGGGCTCCAAGAAAAGCTGGAAAAGGGCTGACATGGTCACTGACATTTACTGAGGGCTGATCACATGCGGAGATCTCATGTAGACTCACAGCAGGGACTGTTAGGAGCCTGATTTTACGGAGGCAGCAACAGGCTCAGAGAGGTAGGTGACTCACCCGGCATTGCACATCCAGGAAGGGTTAGGAAATTTGCACCCATGTCTTTGGCTCTGGCATGCTGCCCCCGCCACAGACCTTCACCGGCAGCGGTTTTGAAAAGTCTCCAGCCCCCTCCCATGAAGCCTTCTGGATGACCACCTCTGGGTGCACACTCAGTCCCCTTGAACTTGTGTGTTGACTGCTACGAGCTTATTCCCAAGTGTAACACATCTCCTTAGTCATTGTTCTCCCAGGCCTGCCTCTTGTCATCTACAAGACTTGAACTTGCAGAGCAGTTATGTTTGAGCTGGGAGTGTGTGTGTGCGGTGTGTGTGGGGGGTAGTGACAGTGGGATCGTTTCCCATCCTCCCACTTCTGTTCCTGCCCCTGGCTTCTGGCAAAGAATGCTGCCCAGGAGTGGATGGTTGGAGTGTGTGATTCGAGAGACTGACCTGAGGGAGGGCTGTGCGGATGGCCGACCTCATTGGGGCACAGGAGTAAGTAACCAGGGAAGGCCAAAGGCTCTGGTGTCAGAAAATGCTGTGTCCTGCTCAGAGCTGATTCAGAGAATGTGCAGCGTTAATGCTGCTAGATCGCATCCCAAGACTCCCGGGATGGTGGGGAGGCAACCCCCCAGCCCAGGCCCTTTCCTGCTCTTGGGGCTTGGCCTGCTCTCAGCTCTCAGCATCTCAGGGAGGCCAGTGCCTGCCGGCTCTCTGCCCCAGGTCTCACCCCTGCCCCGTGCTGCCTGCTTTGGCTCACAGACCCTTTTGAGTGAAAAGGTAGAAATGACCAGACATTGTACAAATCGATTTTTTCTCCTGCAAAATCAATGCTCTGCTTCCAAAGAATCAAAGGGAAAAAGCAAAAGGTTGAATTTATAAAGCAGACACAATACTGTCTGGCTCTGTCTCCAGAGAGAACTTTTTTCCTCCTCTCATCCTGGCTGGCTGCGACCCTCATCACGCCTCCTGGGTGCGTGATTCGGGAAGCTGTCGAGTCTCCTTCATCCGGAGGGAACGTAACCAGAGCCTACAGAGTGCTGGGGGGAACAGAAGGATGAATTGCCATCCTTTGCTGGTCTCATGGGGGCGGTTAGCCAAACAAACACAACCCGGGTCACGGAGAGAGCACTAAAGGCGGGTGAGAGCTGGACCCCAGGGTAGCGCAGGCCACAGGCACTGGAGGCCTTAGGAAGAGGGAGGGGCAGAGTGGTCCTCTTTTTCCTGGTTTTGTAGAATAAACAGAATTTTGAAGAATAAACGAGATCGAGCCTGCCTTTCCGCACTGGGCGGGCCCAGCCTAGGCAAAGGCTTCCGCTGGGCATGAGCAGACCTCTGCTTGCTGCGCTTTTCTCTGTTTTTATCACCGTGTGCACAGTCAGTGTGGGTCTCTGGGTTTGAATGGGTAGAAGAGACAAGTGATAAAGGTCTGGGAAACCAGAGGGAGTCTGTTACCCTTGGTTGTCAGTGCCACAAGAACCCACCCCCACCCCCGCCCCCAGAGGAAGAAGCAGGATGTGAGTTCCAGAGAGCTGGAGCCGTGGCCGTGCTGGGTTAATGACTAGTCAGTGGCCTTGGTCCATCATTCAGCTTGGCCTTGGCCGCCTCGTCTTTAAAAACCCCTTTTTCCTTCAAAATCCATGCTTGGCCATCTCCCTGGACATACCAGGAAGTGCCTGGCTGTCCTGGGTGGACCCCACGGCAGACGAGCTGGGATAACATCACGTCCAGGAGTGAGACAGACACCCTTCTCCCTGAGCCAAGAGGATCAGGGCTGCTTATGACACTCGGGGTTCAACTGGAAATGACTGAGACCCCGGGGAAAGCGTCTGCTCTTGTCCCTGCCCAGCAGGGTGCCAGGCTCTGTTTTGGTTTTTGTTTGTCTCATTCATTTTGGTGTCTCAGTGTAATTTTAATTTGCATCTCTTCAAAATCTCCACAGACAATCTACATGTGGATGGATGTAAAGGAAATTTGTGAACAATAGACTATTTTTTTTAACTCTGAAAGATGTTCCTATTTCTCTGTGAATAATGGATAAAACATGATAGTTTTTGACTATAGGAAAAATCAAGTCTTTATTAACCTGAATATTTTCTTAATTGGGCACAGACTCAGCACTTTCTGAATTCAGTCTGGAACCTTCCTCCAGCATCAGACGCCAAATGCCCTGGTGAAAGATTGGGGTTTACCAGCAGTTTGGCAGGAGGTGGAGAAGAGGTGGAGAACTTGGCCCAACAGCGGGCCCCGTCGAACTTCCCTCTCAGCGCCGAGGATGCCCAAAGCCCCCTCTGCGGTCAGGCCGCGTGAATGCAGAGGGCTGGAGATGCATCTCTGTCTTCACATTGCTTCTCTTGCCTTCTTTTATCTTCACCTGTAGCCTGGATTCATGTGTGGCACCCGCTCTGGTACTAAGAAGGAAGGATGCTATCTCTCTCAGTCACCCTTCCCACGTTGATCTGAAATGTTGCCTTCCTCCTGGGCTATTCTGTCTATTCCGGAATGCAAAGCATCCAGTGGGAGCGGTGACCTGGCGAGAGATGTTGCGAAATGGACAGCCCTCAAAGCGTGGTATTGAATGACCATGATTACCCAGGACCAGGCATGTGGCACAGTAACATTTATGAAAATTAAGCCTTCCTCCAAGCCACGCTTCTTTGTTTCAGGGATATACGTGTATCTTCAAGGACATTTATTAGATTACTAGATTGAGAGCCTAAAGTGGGACATAAGGGAGAAAAAAACAAGCATTTACAAAAGAGGGGGCCTTGCTTAGATCTCAGATGCTGATTATCACGGGCTGGGGATTGGGCTCAGTTCCCACCTGAAGTTCACTCCCCCCCCGCACCTGTACAGTGCAGAGCTGGAATAGGGGTGATTTGGGTGGACGGGATGTCTGGGGTCTGGTGTGGGGTGAGACACTTCTGTTGGAAAGACCCAGATTAGACTGGAGTACCAGGGGTGTCCAACCCACAGCCCACGAGCTGCCTGCGGCCCAGGATGGCTATGAACTCAGCACAACACGAAATCGTAAATTTACTTAAAACCTTTATTTTGTTCATCAGTTTTCATTTAGTATTTGTGTATTTAATGTGTGGCCCAAGACAACTCTTGTTCTTCCAGTGCGGCCCAGAGATGCCAGAAGGTTGGACACCCCTGTGTGCGTCTAAACAGCTTCAGGACCCGATTTGGGCCTGAGCTGCATGGAGGCATTTTCTCAAGTGCTGCTGCCCTGCCCGCTGCTGTGCGGACCAGGGGCGGTGATTCGGTGCGCCCGGCAGAAGGCCCGGCGGGGAGGCTGCCGACGCAGAGCTTCCCAAACCGGAAGGTGCGACCAGATCCCTGGGATCTCGCTCAGGTGCCCGTTCCGATTCAGAAGGTCTCGGGTGGAGGAACGTGAGGTTCTAGTTTCTAACAAACTGCCTGGTAAGGCTGATGCTGCCAGCCCGGGGCCCCAACCTGGAGTAGCAAGCTCCTCAAATATTTAACCCCGCTTCCGATAGGCCGGTAAATGGAATTGAAAGAGTAAAATGAAGAAATGAAAGGAAGATGGTCTTAAGGCTGAGGATTGTCAGCTGCTTAAGCATGTCATTTGCCACCGAACATTTTCCAGGGAAATACCTATGGCCTTCTGTCCTGTGTCTTTCCTTTCCTTTCCTTTCCTTTCCTTTCCTTTCCTTTCCTTTTATTTTGTTAATGAAGATACTTGCATAAGAAATATCTCAGGAAGCTCTCTAGCTATGTTTAATTTTGTGAGTTTGATGTAAAAAAAAAAAAAAGAACCCCCCCTGAATTCTTTAGTTATGTTTTTGAAATTTGTGGTATGAAAAGAAAGTAGCTGGGGGAACAGTAAACAAACTATTACAATTAAAAAAAAAAAATCTCGCATGCAAAAGCCTCATCGAACCAGCAGCCTTCACATGGCGGGAAAATGCCTGAAGGGTGAGAATGAGAAATTGTTCGGATTGGGTCTGGTGAATCATAGGAATCGAACAAAACTCATCTAACTGAACCCCGAAGCCTGCCAACAATTACTCAGGCTGACTTTCTTCGAGGCGTTTGAAGCCTGAGAGCTGGACCCTCGCAGAGTACAGGTGTTCCAACTCCTTCCTCTCAGAGGTACTTCCCTTAGCGGAGGGCAAGTCCAAGGGCCTCAGCTTATTTCCTGTATTTGTCGGAGGGCCAGACCCTGGGAGAGGGACACCCCAGGGAGGCTGTGAAGGACGTACAGGTGTGTTGGCTAGAAGGGGGACTGCCTTTTATTACGGAGACAAGTGGGGGCACCCCGGTGTGTGGAGAGACGATGTCATCCAGGTGTGTGCAAACAATGAATGTCATCCAGGTGTGTAGAGTTGACTCAGGATCACAATCTTGGACTCGCAGAGTCGTCCAGCCTGAGGCCCGTGGGATGCATGTGGCTCAGGATGGCTACAAATGTGGCCCAACACAAAACCGTAAATTTATTTAAAACATTATGAGATTTTTTTCTGTGATTACATGTCACAGTGTATTTAATGTGTGGCCCAAGGCAACTCTTCTTCCAGTGTGGCCCAGAGATGCCAAAAGGTTGGACAGGCCTGTGAGTTAGCGCTTGTAGGGACCTCCAGGATCGTGTAGCTGGCCTCCCCCCACCTGCTTCATGGAGGAGGACGCAGAGGTGCTGAGTCAGATGGCGCTTGCTTGCTCCGGTGACTGGGGCAGTGGCCGTCAGTGTGGGGATTTGCACCAGGGTCCTGATTCTCAGGCCTGAACGTGAGAGCTTCCCTGAGACTCTCAGACTGTCCTTGCATTCTCCTCTCAGCTCACTCCGACGAGACCCTGGCTGGTGAGGGTCCCAGCTAGAGACTCCACCTGACCCAGGGGGTCCGGCGGCTCAGCTTTTGGCTGTAGACACTTTAATAGCCACTTTTAATAGCCACAGAATTATGAGGTTAAGTGACATCGCCGATGGGCACCTAATTTTAAAAACATTAAAACGGAAGTCCGTCTCCAAGTGGACAGCAGTGTCTTTGGCTGATGCACACACTTTATATAGGTCCTTCCGGGTGAGCCAATGGCCCCCCTTCCTGACCTGAGGAGAATTCACCCTTCCCAGCAGCCGCCATGAGGCCCTGATTGGCAGTGAGCTCTGTAAGGACAGTGGCAGTTTGCTGTGCCGTGGGCCCTCAGGACATGTGTGTTCACATGGAGGAGGGGACACGTGCGGGAAGACCAAGTCAGGGTACATGGTGGTCATTCCCAGCATCCATGAGGAGTGCTGTTTGGTTCAAGAGCCGTGTCCCCTCCCACTCACTGGACCATTACAAGTGCTCACGCCACGGGTGACGGGCTCTTACAATTCATTCAGCAAACAGAGTTGCCTGCCGCGTGAACTGGGTCAGATCTTGTGACTTGGAAATTTCTCTTTGCTGGTGGACCCCTGAGACATCCTCCCCAAGGAGGCATGTGGAACATGTTTATTTTTTTCTAAATTTGAATCCTGAGTTTTTACCAAATGGATAGCTATTGAGCAGCATAAGAATGTTTGGGTCAGCTGGAAAATATCACCACTGATAATATATATACTTCACCCTTAACCCAAATCTTAGGGTAACATTTGACATCTCTTTCTCCAGATTTATCGAGATATATGTAATTGACATATGGTACAAGTGTAAGGTATACAACGTGTTGATCTGATACACTCGTTTGTATATTACAACATGATTCCCACCATAGCCCTAGCTAACACCTCCATCCTGTCACACAACTACCATTTTTTTGTGTGTGTGGTGAGAACATTTCAGATCTACACTCTTAGCAACTTTCAAGTATATAACACACTGTTATTAACTGTAAACACTGTGCTGTCTGTTAGGTCCCTGGAATTTTTCATCTTATAGCTGGAAGTTCATACTCTTCCATCAACATCCGGAGCACCTTCGTTGTGGCAAGCTCTATAGTAATGAAACATTGCTAACAACCTCGCTTCCTGGACTTAATTCACTCCGGAAGCAATTTGTTTGAAAACCAAGTCTCCTTTGTTTGCCGCCTGAGAGACACATGACAGATCGCACAGGTGTCAGCAGGAAAAGGCTGTGGGTAGAGAATCGAGACCCAAAGTTCTCTTAGACACTGATGCATTTTTCCGTGAACACCTTGGTCGAGAACCAAATTGTTTGAGATCCAAGACGTTCGGGAACCGAGGTTGGACTGTAGTTCTTTTCCGTGGGTTCAGACACACGTATGTAAACACACAGGCAAAAGGCACGTGCAACCTCTGAGGGAGGGACTGAGATTGAGGGTGGAGGTCAAAGGGGACATTAGGCTTGTCTGTTTCATGTCCACAAAACATGAGAATGTGTCCATGTGTATTTACGTCATTAAAAACAACTTGAAACAGATGGAATACAGAGAAAGCACTGAGCTCCTACAGTACAAATTTCTTCTCGTATTTAAGGAGAGAGGGAGGGCCGACACCCAATGTCAGCTCCTCTGGCAGGAAGCCAGGCTGGTGAGGCGGCTGCTGAGTGCCCTCTGGCCGACATCCCAGCTGTGGCGGGGAATGGGGGAGCCAGGGTTCCAGAGAGTGCCTACCTCGTGGCAGCCTGCAGGACACGGGGCTCACACTGGGGTCTGCCTCAGAATAAACCACCGTGCTGGTGATATTTTCATTCTCCCAGGTCTCACGCTCAGCGCTTCTGATTTGCTAGGTCTTCTTGTGTCCGTCAATCTGCATTTTTTCAGTAAGCACCGGGACTGATGTGATGGCGGAGGTGGTCTTTGAGCCACAGTGGGAAGGGGGTACATTCTTTGTTGTTCACCCTTTGCAGAGGCAGCGCCTCATGATGTCCTCGAAGATGAGAGCTAGGGCTGTTTCCCTGGTGATAGAGACCCACTTGCTGAGAGAACACACCTGCCTAGATCTTTGAACTGCCAAACTGGATGTTGTGTGTGTGCACACACACGTGTAAATCACTGGAAAAACACCATAAGGGCCGTTCCAGCCTTGCATTTTGTTAAAAAAAAAGCAGGAAATGGCCCTATCTCATGAGAGAGCAACACCAGAATGAGCGTAGATGGGTCTAGGTAATAATTCAGAGGGGGCAGAAGGAGATGCGGTTTGGGTTCATCACTGTGCTTTGTCAGAAGGCATATGTCATGGAAACCCAATGAAAGCCTTCAGCAAGGTCAAGGGTCCTATCTCAATGTGACTATAAAGAGCTCTCCACCACTAAATGCTATGATGCAAACGCAAGATGGTTTTCTATCCATAAAAGCCATTTCTACTTGATAATGAAGCACAATTGGAATCAAAAATAGAAAAGCAAATTTCCTGCCTTAGGAAGAGAATGTAATAGAAATGGCTTTTGAGTGCCCATTTTTGGTCTTCATATGTATGTATGTATTTGTATATATTTTCTGCTTCTAATATACTACACTGACATAGGCCATCCATGCTGTTAATGTCTTGTATTGGTAAGAGTCCAATCAAAAGTTAAAAAAAGAACGGGCTGAGATCTTGAATTGGGTAGACTGGTCAAGCCCTGTGTCTCTTAGTTGTTATTATTATTATTATTATTATTTTGTATATAGAATGTCACTAAAGAAGGTGACCTGGCTGGGTCTTGGATCGTCAGGAATGAAGTGATGTCCAGGGATGTGTGTGTTGAAGCTGCCTGTGGCCAGAGACCCTCAATAAGGCCAAGGTCAGGGACTAAAGCCGCCCCGGAATGTTGGGGTGAGGGGGCAGCAACTCAGCCAGCCTGGGTCTCCCCTCAGCCCTGGATAATCCCATCAAAATTAGGCCACACTCTCAGCATTGCTCATGGACCACTTGGGATGTTACCAAAGACACTCATTTCTAAATTAAATTAAACCATCAGAAAGGAGCAGAAAGGATTGCACCACGCAGCAATCTTGCCTAGTTACTCCGCCCCAGGGCCTGACGGGTCACTTCGAACCCGGCACGAGTTCGAAGAACAGCAGAACGGCAGCTGGGGAAAGAGGGGCATGGATTCCTGGCGCAGTGCGTCAGCCTGTGGAACGTTTTGATGATTAGAAAGGCATAATGAGCACTCAGTTTTCGTTCTGTTTCTGCCACCTGAACGTTCCCAGAGATTCACAACAGGCTCTAAATTGTTGTGTATGTTTTATGTAAACACAGGAAGTGAGGCACATGCAAACAACACGTGCAGTGTTGATGTGTTTGAGTAAAAAGTGTTATCAACTCTTTAAAGACTCTAGTGAATTACAATAAATCTGATCTATGAGGGTAAACACAATTCTAATTTACTAAGGCAATCAGTGAATTTCCCAGGGATCATCAATACCTCCCTTTCCTAGCAGGTGGTGGGAGTAGGATGACCATTTATCATGGTCATACATCACCGTGATTTTTGTAGACTTCCCTCTCACCCACTAGAGTGTGAATTTCCAGACAACAATGTTTGGTTCTTGTCGGCCGTGGTCCTTGATTCTTTTTACAATGTCTCACCCTGGCCTTGGCATGCCTGGTAAACAAGGAAATGAAGGAAAGCATTGAGACTGAAAAACAGCAAATTCTCTTCACCACAAAGGTGATCTTGTGGACGAACATTCAAGTGGAAGGGTTGGGAACAGCACCCAGAAACTTTCTTGACAGGAGGCAGGGACATAAGGCAGAACAAAGATTGTCCAAAAGTAGACACCCTGCTGTGTGCCAGCCACGAGCAGTTCCTTCACACATATTGGATCTTCTGAACATCCTTCAGAGGTGGTATTTTTATGTTTTCTACACCTGGGATTCTTCCGGTATAAGGAATTTGCCAAACACTCACATTTAGTAATGGTGGAGCTGCTACACCAGACTTAATTGGGCTTTGGGCTTTGGGCACAGTGATCTCCTCTGTTTGGCAATCAACTTGGGCTTAAGTTAGGGTTTTCTTAAACATCGTCTTTTTTTGTTTGCCTGGTGGCTCTTTCAGGAAGCAATGGAAGGACAGCCAGGGAAATGCAAAGTTCTCAAAACGGTCCTGGCGATTGGATATCTGAAGAGAGCTGACTAAGAAGGCTGGTGGCACTTTTAGGGGCATTGCTTTGTGAACTTGAGGAATGCTGAATTGGTGTAAGGCCCTGGTTCTCCGCCAGGGGGGATTTTGTCTCCCACCCCTACCCCCGGGGGATATTTGGCAACTTTTAGAGGCATTTTTGGTTGTCACAACTCGGTATGCGACCAGCATCTAGAGGGTGGAGGCCAGGGATGCTGCTAAGCATCCTACAGTGCACGCACAGCCCCACGTGACACGGCATTACCCTGCCGCAAATGTCTCTCTCCACTGCTGAGGGTGAGAAACTCTCGTATGAGGTGTGGCTATATTTCTTGTATCTTTGGAAGCTAGTTTTGGGGTGGCTTTAGCTACATTGATTACGACTCAGGGAGCGTGGGTTTAGAATAGATACAGTTGCATAAAATTGATTGCTTTTGTTCCAGTGTTGACTTTTCCTCCTGTATGAGTGAATCACTTGAACTTGGAAGGTGACTAATTTTACTTCTTTCTGGCCTAACAGAGATCCCTGCACCTGGAAGACAAAGTATAAGGGCTTACCAGGGAGAAGCTCCATCCTCTGGACAAAGGAATTGAGATGTGGGGGAATGAGAGAGTTTCAAAGGAGTGTCATGCAAAAAACATCTGAACCTGCAGGAAATTTTTAGGAGTTTATTTGAGCAAGCTGACAACAGTTGCTGAGATGCTGAATCTCACTGGATGGAGAAAATGCTCCAGATAATGGCAGTTTTGCAGCTTAGTTTATACAGTAGCATCGAAGGGGAAGACACAGGAGGGCTACATGAAATCCACTGGTAGATTAGTGAGGGAGGAGAAAGCAAAGCAGGGAACTCCCTGGGATGGGAGAAAGAGTGAAATGGAGACACGCTTCTTTTACACTGGAGGGTGCAGGGCAGCTCAGAATTAATGTTTACAGCCCATGGAGACGGTATCAGGGAACCAGAGAGCAACGAGGGGCTCTGTGGTCGGGGGCTCTGGTGAGGTGGGCAGGCCTGAGGGGTTGGAAAGAGAGATTACTTTGACCTTCTAAAGGTATGTTATCTTAGATGTAAAATGACAATAGAAGGGCTTATTTAAGGTGCAGACTGACCCTTGTCAAGGCAGCTACAGGCCTAGGATGGGACTGTTCACACTAACCCACTTTTTGTTAGGAATTTTTGTGTTCAGACCAGCCTGTGTTATTGTTACTTTGCTCTCTGAGTTTGCAAGGCCCAGCGTGCAGGCCTCCCCTGAGCTTGTCAGGTTTAGCATGTGGCCCCTTTTCTCCTCCACTGGACAGAGGTTACAAAGCTTCCTTCACTACCCCACCCCCACCTGGTCCAGGCTGATTTGCATTTCAGTGACAACGTAATACAACTGAAGATTTTATTTAACTTGTAAGCTTCTCCAATGCTTGTTACTCTTGCTACCCTAGTGGAAATCCTGCAGTTACTATATGCTGTATGTATATTTTTTACTAAGAAGTGAGGAGGTCTGGGGGTGCTCACATAAGGAGGCAAAGGGGAGGGTCCCAGTGGAGGAACTTCCTTTCTGTGCTGGAAGGGGCAGGCAGATAAGGGCCTGGTGGCTGAGAAAGAGGGCGGAAGAGGGTGAGTAGGGAGCCGTGAGGCCGGGAAACTTCACAGCAGGAGCACAAGTCACCCTCCGTCCCCCGGAGACCCGGGCTCATCGGCCTCCACTGCACCCTGCTGTTCTCGGAGATGGCGGCCCCAGCTCAGGAAGCAGGGGCTGAGGTGGCTCTTTGAGCCAGGCGGGTCCCTTTTCCGAACGCAGCTGACCCGGGGAGGGGTCGGAACTCCCCTCCCAGGCGCGCACACGTCTGCCTGCAGGGCCGCGGCAGCTGTCCGTGGTGCTGAGCCCTTTCTTTGGCTTGGCTGGAGCCGCTGCCCAGGCGGAGGGCTCAGTGTGTCCCGGGGAGGGCGAGGGTGCAAAGGTCGGCCGCGAGCTCTGGGCTCCACGTTTCAAAGCTCTGCCGGAACCTTCTATGGTCGTCTCTTAACCCCGGCCTAAACCCCACGTGGCATCCCGAGCCGAAGGACGGGTCCCTCACCTCTCTCCCACAAACCGTGGTGCATCTCAGGCCCCCGCCCCACTTCCTCCCTCGCTCCTTCCTCAGCGAAACTGCACCAGGTCATCCCGAGAGAACTGGCGCTGCTCGCCCCGCTGTCCCCTCATCCACCCCACCCTTCTTCGGAGCGGGACTCTCCCAGGGAGCAGCAAGCCGCTGCGGTAGAGATTCTCTGTCGCCCGGGGTTGTCGCCCCCTCCTTCCTCCTCTGTTTCCATTCTCCTCCTCGCACTCGCCCTTCTCTCTTGCTGTCTAAGCGCCGCCCTTATTTTTCCATACAAGGGAGCGATGGAGTGGGGGCGGGGCAGAGAGGAGGTGCTCCCAGTCCCCCTCAAAAGCTGCGAGCCACTGGCAACTCCTGACTCTGTTCAGCTCCAGCGGAGAAACGCGAAGCCTGTACCGCAGGTGTGGGCGGGGGACCTCCAGGGGCCAGCGGGGAATCTACCCTTCTCTCTCTGAAGCGCTTTCCCGCAGCAAAGCCACACTTAACAGGTAGGACAGTGCTCCTGGGTCTAGCTTGCGTGGACTGCGAGGGCTCTAAATTGACTACAAGTTGTTTAAATAACCGGTGCATAGATTTATTTTTGCAGAGGTGGGATGATGGCACTTTTCACTGCTGTTATGTATTTTGGCCAAAGGGACTATTTGGGTAACGGGGGAGGGTGTAGGAGGGGGCAGAGGGAGACTGGGAAGTGACAGCTTTGATTCTCTTTGGACAGGTGGCCATGGCCTCACTGCCGACTCCGAATCCCCCAGTCCCTGACTTATTTTCCGGACTGCCCCCAGTGGCCTCAACTCCGGCCAACCAGAGCGCAGAGGCCTCGGTGGGCAATGGGTCGGTGGCTGGCCCCGGGTCTCAGGCTGTCACGCCATTCCAGAGTCTGCAGCTGGTGCATCAGCTGAAGGGGCTGATCGTGCTGCTCTACAGCATCGTGGTGGTCGTGGGGCTAGTGGGCAACTGCCTGCTGGTGCTGGTGATCGCGCGGGTGCGCCGGCTGCACAACGTGACCAACTTCCTCATCGGCAACCTGGCCTTGTCCGACGTGCTCATGTGCACCGCCTGCGTGCCGCTCACGCTGGCCTACGCCTTCGAGCCACGCGGCTGGGTGTTCGGCGGTGGCCTGTGCCACCTGGTCTTCTTCCTGCAGCCCGTCACCGTCTACGTGTCGGTGTTCACGCTCACCACCATCGCAGTGGACCGCTACGTCGTGCTGGTGCACCCCCTGCGCCGCCGCATCTCGCTGCGCTTCAGTGCCTACGCAGTGCTGGCCATCTGGGCGCTGTCCGCGGTGCTGGCGCTGCCCGCCGCCCTGCACACCTACCATATAGAGCTCAAGCCGCACCGTGTGCGCCTCTGTGAGGAGTTCTGGGGGTCCCAGGAGCGCCAGCGCCAACTTTACGCTTGGGGGCTTTTGTTCGTCACCTACCTGCTTCCGCTGCTGGTCATCCTCCTGTCCTATGTCCGAGTATCGGTGAAGCTCCGCAACCGCGTGGTGCCGGGCAGCGTGACCCAGAACCAGGCCAACTGGGACCGCGCGCGGCGCCGACGCACCTTCTGCCTCCTGGTGGTGGTTGTGGTCGTGTTCGCCATCTGCTGGTTGCCTCTGCACGTCTTCAACCTGCTGCGGGACCTCGACCCCCGCGCCATTGACCCCTACGCCTTCGGGTTAGTGCAGCTGCTCTGCCACTGGCTCGCCATGAGCTCAGCTTGCTACAACCCCTTCATCTACGCCTGGCTGCACGACAGCTTCCGCGAGGAGCTGCGCAAGCTGTTGCTTTCCTGGCCCCGCAAGATCGCGCCGCACGGCCAGAACGTGACAGTCAGCGTGGTCATCTGATGCCCCGCGGCACCACGCCTGGGCTGGGGAGCTCTCCGTCCACTGGGTGCCCACCGAGGCTGGACTGGAGAGCTTGTTCCCAGCACCAGAGCTAAGCCAGTACAGACAAGACTTCCAGCTCAGCCCTCTTGTCCAATGGCCTTGCCTTGTCCTTGAGTCTCTGTAAATGCTAAGTGAGCTTTGTCGCAAGTGCAAGTGCTTTGCTTGGAGAAAGCGAGGGAGAGGAAAATAGATCTATAATTTTCTCTTTATGTTTTGAAGGCCAAGCGAAGCTCTTTCTCCTGTATTTCAGAGCCGTAGCTGCCTTCCTTGCTCTTCCTTGTGTTTGCTAAATGGCGAGATGAGAAGGAACAGTGGAGGCAGGATTAAACGCAGCTGCGCTGGAGTTGGTAAAGCTTTTCAGGTTGCCTTTTAAAAAGGATGTAACCGAGATATGATACCTGCTATTGCTTAGTTAATTTGAACACATTTATTTCTAGAGTTCCAGGGAAGTATGTATTACCAATCTACGTCTAGCAGTTTAACATTTCCTGAATAAGATCTTTCTACATCAAAGGGGTCTTAATTTTAAATCCACTTGCATTTATAAAAACACTCACATTCACAAACTACCTTTCAAAAGTTCTTGCTATCGTTTTCCCCTTCCTTATGCCCAACTTTTATTTGAAAATGTTTAAATAAATTAGTCAACAAAGAGAGAGAAATAGAAATAAAGAGGAAAATATACCAGCTGCGTAAGGGGACCTATAGCTGTGTGTAGGATAGACACCCTATATGTGTGTATGTTGGTGTATATACACCCAGTGTTTGCTACAAACTTGGCTCTCGAATATTTGCTTTTCTGAGGACTCGGTGTAAACTGCGCCACGGCATTCGCTTGCATTCTCCGGTTGCTCAGTTGCAGCAGACCCAGAGCTGTCTTCCAATGGCTCAGCACCTGCTCTGTAATGACACTGCTTGGAACATGATCAGCCCAGAACACAAGGACTGGGGGAAGCAAGCTGCCACTCACAGGATGCATAGGTCTGAGAATGAGAGCAAGCGCCCTGTGATGAGGGTTTCCACAGTGATGTGGGAGCAGTGACCGGGCAGTGAGGGCAGGAGTCGTAGAAGATGACACATGGCGTCCAGCTCTCAGATCAGCGCCCGGGGCATGCAGGGCATGAACTAGCGTCTGCAGCCGCTCAGTCACCATCTGCAAGACTTCAGCATGGCCACAGCTCACTGAACAGCAGAGTGCATGTTTCCCCAGCTCTCCCTTCTCTTACTCTCAGACATGAGCTCATTCACTCGTTAAGGTGTGCCCTGAAGTGAAGCAAAAGAGGCGGTGATTTGGGGAGGATGAGGGTTGAATCCCATTACTCCAATGTCAACAATCTCGATGGAAGAGTGAATATTTGTGGTTGGGCTTGTTATCAGTATGAGACTAGTAGTTATACGTCTGCAGTTTTTGAGGAGTAGGAAAAGCCTGGCTTGGGAGAAAGGAAAAGGCAGGTTAACTCGGGAGAGGCAAGTTACCTTTGGCCACGGCAATGAAACTAACTACCAGCTTCATCTACGGATGTGGAGAACAAGACCGTGTGCTCCCGTGATGCAGCCCACCCACAACATGGTGTCAGTCCCCTGCCCCGGGAGCTCGTCTCCCAGGTGTCCCAGGGACTGGCTCCTGCGCTTCCAGCAGCTCCTCACTTGGGAGGCCCAAGGCCACACATTTCCCATTTCCTCGGAGCGTTCCTTGGGCAGGTATGTGTGGGGAGTGAGGCAATGGAGGAGAGGATGGGATTAGTTGGGGCTTCACTGTGCTCTCTGTTGCAAGTTTGAATTCACTGGTTCTCAGCCCTGGCGGCTCCCGGAACCACCGGGGGAGCTTTTGGAAAACATCACCGCCTCCGCCCTATCCTCAGAGTCCAGTCAATTTGAGATGGGGCTGGGCCTGTGTCTTTCAAAGCACTTCGGTTGGTTTTAATATGCTTTCAAAGTTAAGCTCCTAAAAATTATCCTCTTTTTAATGAATTTCAGAAACATCTGAATGAAGCTTTAATTGTACCTGTCACAGGTCTTAAGAATTTGAAGCTGAATTCTGAGAGTGAGTTACAAGCCGTACTTGGGAAATACTCTTCTAGCCTTCAGACAATACCTGCTGAGTCACGTAGAGGCAACTTGCTGTCATCAGAAATACATAGGTATTCATTCAACATTTGCCATACACACCCCCTGTGGGTAAGGCACTGCATGAGTCCAGTCAGATCAATTGCAGTATAAAGTCATCCACCATGAATTGTTCCAAATCCAAAAACTGAAGTGCCTCAGGATTGGCTTGATGTAAGTCTGTGTGAACGGTGAGAAGTGTCCCAATAATTACTAGGAAAGCTGCCGCCTGTTTCTGTCATGCTCTATAACTTAAAAATTTAATATTTATATGGATTTTATGAAGAGCCTAAAGCAACTGGAGAAATATGCTGTGTTTGTAAATATCTTTACAAGTGAAGCGCCTGGCAGATGCACAGCAACTAATTCGTTCTTACCCTGTCTGCAATCTAGTTGGGACTAGTTTGACTGTAAAACAAACTACTTTAAAAAAATCTCCCAGAAGTGAGTCCTAGAGAAACCCACATAGGATCGACGTAGAAAACTTTGTTTCATACAATTCACTTTCGGCATTACCAAGCCTCCCGTGCGCTTCCTGCAAGGAGCCGCGCCGGCCCCCTAGCGCTGGGAACTGCGCTAGTCCGGGGCTCGGCAGGGCCCTTTCCGAGGCTGATGTGAGGTTCTGTAATCCTCTTTGCAGGCATTGTCACCAGGTCTCACTTTGGGCGGCGGTCAATAGATTTATCTCACTAAATCGGCTGGGGAGTGTTTCCAAATGTGTTGGCCACAGTTACCTGGGATCAGCACCTCTGAGAGCTGCTAAGGTCTCCTTGAGGCAGCCCTTTCGACTTTTGTTCCTGTGGACCTTCAGCCTGCTCTTCCATGGGGGGCTGTTAAGATCCAGGTTTATGTCCTCAGGTGGGCTGGTTAACCACCTCTGTTCTGTGGTTCGCATTCCTGGACATCAAGTAGTCTTGTAAAGGGAAGGGACAGAACCAACATCAAGGGGACCCAGGCAAACGTGTGGTTAGATCTGGGAGCGAACCCAGGGTCCATCCCCCACAACCGAGAGGTCAGGAGCACCTGTGTTCCCCAAGGAACTTCCTTGATTTTCCTTCATGCATGCGTGATGTCTTCATGTGTGTACTGTGCATGTGTGGCTGCCTCACTGTGAAGCTCTTCAGGCTGGGGCTTGTACTGTGTTTGACATGTTTTGGGTGCTCAGTAAATACTGAATCAGTAGCACAGTCTCCGGCTGTGGAATACATAAACCAAGCCAGTTACACATGTAATTATACAACCTCAGGGTGTAATTATACAACCTCGGGGTGGCTGGGGTTAAAGCAAGGATGAATCAGGCCCCGAAAGACATGCTACTTAATCTAGATTCGTCAGTTTCAGCAACCCCGGGAGTAAACTGTTATGGGGGTCTTCTGTGAACCCCCAGAGCCCACCTCAGCAATGACAGCCTTGCGGTGCATGGCTCCAAGCTCCGTGCTCTCTGAGACTGTGTTCACCCAAATCCACAGGTCCAGCGAAGGGAGAGTAGAGAATTTCAGGATTGATTTCACATCATCATGAATCTGGCTCATTCTCTAAATGTTAGCATTTACTCATCTTCTTCCGCATACAGCTTGAAAATTTTAAAAGCATGCAACGCTCTTGAACAAAATTGATCATCATCGAGATTCTACCACATTCATAACAGAGTCATAAACAGGATTTTCTGGTACCTCTAAAATAAAAGTTAAAAATGGACCTGGCTTGTGTGGCTCAGTGGATTGAGCACTGGTCTGCGAACTCAAAGGTCACCAGTTCAATTCCCAGTCAGGGCACATGCCTGGGTTGTGGGCCAGGTCCCTGGTTGGGGATGTGTGAGAGGCGACCAATTGATGTTTCTGTTGTACATCGACATTTCTCTCCCTCTCTTTCTCCCTCCCATCCTCTCTCTCTAAAAATAAATAAAATCTTTTTAAAAAGTTAAAAATGGATTTATGTATACCTTTCCAAGGATCCATATGTTTTGCTAAATGAGATAAGCCAGTCTACAGATGTTGGAAATATAAAGATGTATATCAGTATACAGATGTTGGAAATATAAAATATTTATCTGGATGGATGAGAACAGCAACTTGATGTGTTGAAAGACTGTATGTTCCCAGTCAGTCTTTGGGAGTAGAAAGCCTTGTTTTGGATTGGGTGTGCACGATTCCAACAGGGTTTGAATGATTTTTCTCTGCTTTCCAATTCAATTCCTTTCACGTCCCATTCTTTATTTCTCTGTCCTGCCTTTTCTTCTGCCACTTTCCCACATTATCTATTAAGTACCTCTGATCTGAAGCTACCTCCACTCCAGTGAAGGGGAGCTGGTGGGTCCTCCTCAGGTGAGTCCTGCGGGCGAGTGAGCCTGCCCACTTCCATCGCAGAGGGCGGGCTGCACCGGACACGTGGAGGGCAGCTGTCCTTGCGTTTCCTGCCTGCTGTGGGGTCTTGGAGCTCGCACAGCGGACTCCGTCACGGATGGCTGCAGCAGAGGTGGACAACGGGAGTTTGGACAGAGGCCCTATAGAGTCTGAACATCAAACAGTCTTACGCGATAAATATACAGAGCTTGCAAGAAGGGCCTCACAATGAGAGGTCAAATGTGTTTCATTTTGATGTTTGGGGCACAGACACCTAAGCCAGAATAAGCAAATAACAAAGAGTTTTTTAGGCATTCCTGCTGCCCTCCCTCAGCTCTCAGAAAATCCTCTTCTTCACTTGCTGGTCGCTAAACCCTGCCCCACTCCCACCCCTGACTCCATCTCCTCCTTTGGCAACGGCATCTAATGACGAATGGAAAGCTACCCTCTTCTCCACCACACACGGTGAGTGATTGCCAAGTAATAATAATTTTTAAAAATCCTTTGAGCTGGAAACCTTAACTAAACACTCCAGGACTGAGCTCTGGGTCAGAAGTCGGGCACTGGGCTTCCTCTCCACCCCAGAACTCCACAGTTACCCTTGGCTTCATCCTGAGAGCCTTGCCCAGTCGCCTGCGTGGGAGGCACAGTGCTGCAGGTAACCTGCCCCGGGGCGGTCGGAGGGGTGGCCTGCCCTGCCGGGGGCGCAGCAAGCAGGTTCCGACGTGGAGCCAGTCCTTCTGAGGCTGCTGCCCGCTGCAGCGCCAGCGCCGGGGGCACGCTGACCTCCTCCTTGTTACAACAAGGACCGGGGCAGGCGGAACTAGAGTGCTTGTGAGCGCCTTCAATGGCCATAGCTTTTCCTTTAGAGCAGGCCCCTATTTATTCCGCCCTCCTTCCTCCCCCAGACTCCTCCAGCGAGCCCCCTTTTCTTTCTGTGACATAATTACAGAACATGGGGCACTCACACACCAACATTGCTTTCTGGGAGAAGGACATTTCTTTGTCTTTCCGTACAGATGTGAGCTCCAGGCGGCGGAGACCCTGTCTGCTCTATTCACCAGTGTCTCCCCAGGACCTCGCACGGGGCCTGGTATGTCACAAACATTGTTGCTGAGTGAGGATCGTATCTGACCGTCACCATCATGCCACGTCATGCCAGGGCAGTGTCGTCTCCAGTTGTGGAGGGGTCACGGGAGGTGACTCAGTCACAGCCCTGGCAGCGGAAGGGGCTGGGATTCAGACCCACAACTCCTGGCTCTGCACCAGGGCCCACCTACCACCCCACGCTGCCCTTCCAGTTTACAAGCCCCGGTGAGGGGTTCACCCTCTCTTTGCCACAGCCCTTCTCACAGCCATCTGACAGCTTGTAAGAAATACGGGGGCCCAGCCCTTCTCTGAGGTCCTCTAGATAAAACCTTCTTGGTGTGGAATTGTCTATTTAAGATACGATGTTTGGGAACCATTGAAACTCAGTGTGTATCTAGATCAGGGGAGGATGCTTCTCATGTGCCTTGAATGTGTGAGGTGCAGGCTCCTCTGAGCATTTTCATTTTCTCAGTCTGGCTTCTAGCAAGAGATGAGAGGTCCACCAGGGGGAAGGGAGCCCCCTCAGGGGCCTCTGCACATCTGTGTCTCTGCAGGCACCATGGAGCACCTAGTGGGTCCCAGGCAGTGCACCCAGTGGGTGCTCAGGTCCTGCTACCCAGCAACGCAGAGCCCTCACGAGCGGTGCCAGTCCGGTGCCAAGCTCACACACCTCCAGTGCCAACAGCAGCCCCGCAAGGCCGGCGTTGCTGTCCCACACAAAGAAGCTGAAGCTTAGAGAAGTCAATGAGTGACACTGGGCTTTGAATCCAAGTCTCTCTTGCTCCAAAGCTCATTCCTGTCACACTGTCCTGCACCACACAGTTCACATGATAATAATGATAAACAACAATAATAAGTGATAATAATTTTGTTTGCAGCCATTTGCAATCCACTCATATTGCATTTTATAGGTCAGGGACGTAAGTCACAGGGAGAGGTGTGGGAGCTTGCCCGAGATCTGGGGGCTTGGAGGTGAGCGGCACAGTTGGGAATGCAACTCAGGCAGACCCCTCGGAAGCCCGTGTTCCTTCCCCACTAAGCTGAGCTCTCTCTCGAGAGGCGTGTGTTTCCCAATGCGACGGGCTGTCCTGAAACACACTCCCTCTGTTCCTGTTGCTGTGTGTCTGCCAGCATCCTTTGATGTCTGGACAGCTGGTCCCCTGATGCATGCTGTACACAGGCTGGCTCTGAGACGAAGCCCGAGCCCACAGTGGGTCTCCCAAGCAAACCCAAGTCCTCTCTGGATGCTGACCCAAGGAGGTCTGAAATTCTGCCTTTAGGTGTAATGCATCTCTCCCTCCTTCACTTCCTTCCTCCCTCCTTTCCAACATTATTATTGCCTGTATCTTTCTTCCTTTGCTACTGGTTATTTTCTACTTGAATGGCAAGATGGAGGAAGCCTTGGCTGTTTGAATGAATGACCTACTAAATACGCAAGTATTTACATGAGTAATTTGTCAGGCATTACCGCCCAGGTGCTCGTTACGACAATCAAGAGGTAATGACACTCTGGGGCTGCAGCTGAAGCCTGAGCAGAAATCAGCCTGCCTGGAGTAAGAGAGGAAAGATCATGGGGGGAATGTATTTGTGAATTTCTCGTGCTTATTGTCAAGGTCGTTTGAACGTGCGTCAATGAGTCCATTCATGAAGGGTGATTTGGTTTTGAGTACATCTAATACTCCTCAAAGAACACTCAGCACCCTCTCCCATGGCCTGAGCACCTGCTCAGAGAATAGCAGCTTGTATGTTCTTTTTCGGCTGCAGACCAGACCCAGGGAACAGACCGACTCCTGATACCTGCAGCTGATGGAAGGGACCCTCGACGGTCTCGCACGTCGCAGCAGTGGGGCTGGTCTCTGTGTTCGACTGCAGCTTGTCGCTGGGGCAGCCAGGCACTGCTCGTGTGACAGAACTCGGGCTACAGCTGTGCCTGCAGGGACTGCAGAAGATTGAGGGCTTCCCACTGGGTGGCAGCGCTGCAATTCAAACACCCTCCTCCAGGGGGCGAGGGACTCTGAAATGGAAGGGCGCCAGAGGGGGCACCTGGTCCAGTCCCCACACTTAACGGATTAGGTGACTGATGTCCAGAGAGGGTCATATGACAAGACCCATATAGCTCTTGTCAGTGGCCCTGCAGGGACACACTCCAGTGAATTGTTTCAATTCTGTCTTTTCATTTTTCTGATTTTATAAATAATTATCCTTGTTGTTCAAACAACAGTCTCATCATTAAATCCAGCAATACATAAGGGAGAAATGGGAAACTAGAAGTGACTTCCCAAGTTCTCCAAGCATGTCACTGTGAGCTGACGTAGGATCAAGCTTGCTTCGGACAGGGTCTCTGGTATTTTGTTACAGCAGCGTGCGTGGACTAAGACAGTGTTTCGGGTGAAGAAACTTAGGTGTCAAGAGGGAGTTTCACTCGCCCAGGATCTACAACAATAAGCTCCCAGCAGGGGCGTTCTGGTTGAGGACACTCTGGGGGTAAGTGAAGGCTACTCTCCTCCAATCTCTACGTCCCTCAGCTCAAGCTTGAAATTCCAGGGAGGGGACATCTGATGGAGCTGGTTTGTTCCCTTGGCTGGAGAGACAAGGAACCTGAGGGCAAGCCCTTCAGTCTGGAACCTTGGAGAAAGAGCTAATTCCCACAAAGGAAGTGGCAGGATCGTCAGAAGGGGTGAGGGGGTGGGAGGATGGAGACCGGGCAGCTTCAGACACAGTTGTCTCTAGAATAATCTCACTGCAAAGAGAAGGATGCTGTCCTCACTCATTTATTCACAGACTCACCTGTTCATTTATTTATTTATTTAATCTCCACCTAAGGGTATGTTTAGAGAGGAAGTAGGGAGAGAAAGAGAGAGAGACAGACAGAGAAGACACATTGATGTGAGAGAGAAACACCCATTGGTTGCCTCCCTAGGAATCGAACCCACAACCTTTCGGTGCACAGGATGACACTCCAGCCAATGGAGTCACCCCACCAGGGCTTGTTTATGTTTTTTGACATGAGCTAGGTTCTCTGGGTGGTGTGAGAGATGAAACATGACCTCTGTCTGTGGGAACTTACAGTTGTCCTTGGAATATCAAGATGGTCATGGAGACAGAGGATGTACTGACTTTGTCAGAGTAATTACTAGCTTCATAAAATTAATTGGGAAATGTCCCTTCCTCTTCTGTTTTCTGGAAGAGATTGCGTAGAATTGGTGTTAATTCTTTGTATGTTTGGTAGAGTTCTCTAGTGAAACCATTTGGGTCTGGAGATTTCTTTTTGGAGTTTTTAAAATTACAGATTTAATTTCCTTAATAGTGGTACTTTATTTCCTAAATAATTGCAGTATGGTAGTTTGTGCTTAGTGAGGAAGCAATCTGCGTCATCCAAGTTGTCAAATGTATGTGCGTAGGGTTGTTCATAGAGAATAATAATTCCCTTATTATTACTCTTTGGATGTTGTCAGGGACTGGAGTGATGTCTCCTGTTTCATTCCTGACAGGTGTAAGCTGTATCTTCTGTCTTTTTTTCTCTGTCAGTCTCTCTAGGTGTTTGTAAATGTTACCGATCTTTTCAAAGAACCAGTGCTTTGCTGTATTGATTTCTTTATTGTTTTCCTGTTTTCAATTTCATTGACTTCTGATCTTGTCTCATGATTTCCTTTCTTCTGTGTGTGTCGAATTTTCTTTTCTGTTTTTGGAGGTGCAAGCTTAGATGACTGACTTAAGACTTCTCCTCTTTTCTAACGTGTGTAGTATTTAGGGTTGCAAATCATCCTCTCAGCTTGCTCCAGCCATATCGCGCAATACGTTCGTTTCCATGCAGTTTCCTGTCCTTTTATTTTTTTAAATTATATTTTATTGATTATGCTGATAGCTGTCCTGATTTTCCCCCTTTTTTCCTCCTCCACCCAGCACCCCCCTCTCCCTCAAGCAATCCCCCCACTATTGTTCATGTCCATGGGTCATACATATAAGTTCTTTGGCTACTCCATTTCCTATACTGTACTTTACATCCCTGTGGCTATTCTGTAACTGCCTGCTGGTACTTCTTAATCCCCTCACCTCTTCACCCATTTCCCCACACTCCCTGCCATCTGGCAACCTTCTGGTAACTAACTTCTTTTCTCTTGCTTTTAAGAGTCTCTCTTTATCTTTAAACTTTGGCCTTTTAATAATAATGTGTCTTGGAGTGGGCCTCTTTGCATCCATCATAATTGGGTCTCTCTGTGCTTCCTGGACTTGCATGTCTATTTCCTTCACCAAATTAGGGACGTTTTCTTTCACTATCTTTTCAGATAGATTTCCAATTTCTTGCTCTTCTCTTTTCCTTCTGGCTCCCTTATGAGGTGAATGTTGGACCTCTTGAAGTTGTCCCAGAGTCTGTTTATACTATTCTAATTTTTTTGGATTCTTTTTCTCTCTCGTTGTTTGGCATGGCAGTTTTTTGCTTCCTTGTGTTCCAAATCATTGATCTGATTCTTGGCTTCATCCATTCTACTGTTGTTTCCCTGTAAATTGTTCTTTATTTCAATTAGTGTATCCTTCATTTCTGACTGGGTCTTTTTTATACTGTTGAGATCCTCACTAAGTTTCTTGACCATCCTTATAAATAGTGTTTTGAACTCTGCATCTGATAGATTGCTTATCTCCATTTTGTTTATTTCTTTTTCTGGAGTTTTGATCTGTTCTTTCATCTGGACCATGTTTCTTTTTTTTCTTGTTTGGGCAGCCTCCCTGTACTTGTTTCTATGTATTAAGTAGAGCTGCTTTGACTCCATGTCTTGGTAGTGTGACCTAATACACTAGGTGTCCTGTAGGGTCCAGTGGCACAGCCTCCCCTATCACCCAAGCTAGGTCCTTGAGGTGCACCCTTCATGTTGGCTGAATACACCTTTCTCTTGTAGTTGAGCCTTGGTTGCCATTGGCAGATCAATGAGAGAGGTTTACCCAGGCCAGTCAGCTGTAAGGACTGGCTGACCACTGACTACCAACTGTGGAGGATCAGCTGTGCAGGGGCAGGGTGGTGGTGCTCTGACGTGGTCTGTTGCTGTCCACTGGGTGCGTTGGCCCTGGGGTTTCCCAGGTGGTGCAGGCCAAGGTCTGCAAAGCCTGTGTTTTGCCCGTGGCACCCTGCCTAAGCTGTAAAGCAGTCTGAGATGGCTGCTACTTGTATTGTGCTTGGAGATTCCCAGGTGAAGCCAAGCTGTGACTCTAATCTGACTGCTGCTAGGGCTCATGGAAGCCAGCTGTTGCGTGTTTGATAGGATTTAGGAGCTATGACTAGCCACTCTTATTGAAAAGTACCTTGGTGGCTCCGTGAGTTGGGTGGGGCAGAGCCTCTGTGGATCTCCAAGGTGGGTCACATCGTGTTAGCCAGGTTGATGGGGTCTCAGATATAGTACAGCTCTTTGGGGGGAGGGCTCAGCGAAGGGACAACGGCCTCTGCTCACCTTGATGCCAGACACTTCAGTCTCTCCCTGTATATCACTGGTGGCCTTCAAGCTGCCACCCCAGCGCTGGAGCTCAGAGGGAGCGAGTCTCAGTAGGTGAGTCGGTGTGTGGGTTCCCCAGGAGGAACTGCGTGAGGCTCTAGCATCCTCCTCCACTGACTCAATCCCTGCTGGTTTTCACATCCGGGAGTTGTGGGGACTTATCTTCCTGGCACTGGAACCCTGGGCCGGGGGGCCTGGTATGGAGCTGGGACTCCTTGCTCCTGGGATATCCCTCCCAAATTTTTATTCACTACATGTGGGTGAAAGATCAGCCCATTCCGCATCTGTGCCCCTTCTACCAGTCTGGATGGATGTGGTTTCTTTAATTCCATAGCTGTCAGACTCCCATTCAATTTGATTTCTGACAGTTATGAGTGATGGTTGTTCTATATTTTAGTTGTAATTTAGGTGTGGCTGTGCAGAGAGGCGGGCCCTGTCTGCCTACGTCACTGTCTTGACCAAAAGCCCCCAGTTTCATGTCTTTTTAAAATTTTCCTCACGATTTCCTCTTTGATCCATGGATTATTTAGAAGTATGTTGTTCAGTTTCCAAGTGTTCAGAGATTT